>OZ025241.1:65883313-66310813 GCA_964019155.1 Osedax fenrisi | reverse complement strand
GTGTCATTATTACCGAATTGATTTCTATTTATAGAATAATTCATATCACGTGTAATAAATGTCGTTTGTATATTAAATTAATATTATTATTAATATATATATATATATATATATATATGTATGTGTGTATATGTATGTGTGTATGTGTATGTGTGTTTGTGTGTGTTGTACGTATACTACACGTGTGTGTGTGCCGCATGAACACTGCGCAGTGCTTGCACATATGTGTGTATATTTTATATATATATATATATATATATATATATATATTGTTATTATTATTTATATTTTTATTTGGTGGAGTCCTTTCATCCCATCCAAGAACTTAGATGAAGTTTTAACTTATAACCATATTACTCTAATGTCCCTTCGAAGCCGCTCTCATGCTAAGGAATCCATGGTTTTAACTAGAGTCGATTTATTTATATATAAATATATAAGATAATTTCTATAGAATATGTTAAGACCTATTTTAATGGTCCAAACGAGGCTCAAAACCGCGTCCTACTGCTTGTGTGTCTGATGCCTTATCAAACAGAACCACACAGGCAGTTAATATATATATATATATATATATATATATATATATATATAATATATTATGCTATAGCATATATTAATATTAATACATCATATCTTGCTATATTAAATGTTAACAATTTCCATGATGCATGTATTATTTTTCTTACTTTCGCTGCCGAGACATTTAGTACTTGGGGTCAAAGTTATCACGATATGTTATATGTGTTAAAGATAGGCTATTTCTAAACGATAGGCTGATAAGCATATGGACAATAGAGATACATAGATAAACTGGATTTTCATAAAATGTCCGTAGAAATGCACCGTGGAAATGCCAATATGGTTATTTTGAAAATTCATCGGACTTTGAATTTCATAGTTAGTTTGCGTTTATTTTATTTGATTTAGTTTGGCTCAATACGTAATTAAGAAGTCGACAAATTCAATTATAATATTCCATGTATTTTTTTATTTGTACACCCTTCTGATTTATATATAGTGTGTTTATAATACATACCCGTATGTGATATAACCATACAACATTAAACTATAACAATTATATTTACTAAGAGCACGGGGCACGGATACTAATAATTAAAAAAATAATTATTGTATTATGATTTATTTATAAATTTTGAAATATTATCTTTAAAATGGTATACCAACATAGTTTGTTTAGTAATAATGTTTACGTAAAATAAAACTGATAAAAAGAAGCATTTTAAAACACATATAAATATACTCGTATACATTAATTTAAAATATACCATTAGTAATTATATACCTATTGCCAATAGGCTATTGTATAGTAAATATAGTAAATAGTATATAGTGCATAATATGTATTACATACCAATAGATGGGTACCTATATGAACGTAGTACCACTTGTTTACCTAATTGGGATGAGGTAATCCGATAAACAATACGATTGTTGTTATTACCATGACGATGACGTCACGGGTACAGGGTATTATGCGCCTGCGCGTTAAGAGTGTGATGATAAGTAAGGTGTGGTCCGTTATGGTAATGTTGCGTCATCATACTATGGTACCTATTACGGGTATGTGTATCATCACTGATATATCATTACTGATATATCAGCATACTTTTATTTTGTTAATTTGGATGTTTATTTGAGAAGCGTTTTGGCGTCAGCTATTTGCATGGGAAAATATATATATATATTTTCCCTATAGGGAAATTAGCATTAAATCACATAATGTGAATTTCCATAGAAATAATAAAAGTACAAGTATTACATTAATATTCTAGGATTTTTTTTTTCATTTCTGAGAATTTATCAACAACAAAATATTAAGGTAACCTAATTTTTTTTCCAATAATATTATTTTCTAAAATTATAATAAATATGATGAGAACATGTTCAATTATAATTATATATATAAATAATCATTTATTAAAACAAATTCTACGAAATATCATTGATTTTAACAAAAATTCGTGTAAAATGACTAACAATTTTTATTTTTTTTACATAATAAAAACTAATCTCAATTATAAAAACTATAGTTTCTGAATTTGAAGATACTAATTTTATTAATATATAGATAACTTTATTTTGTATAACTTAAGTGAGCTAATTTTATAATAAAAAAAATATTATCTATAATAATTATATAATATAAATAGTTAGTAAAAACAATCTTAGAATATTAAATAAAAAGTATCTAATAATAAAATTCATATAAGCTACATATACCACAGACGTTCTAAACATATAATGTTTGTAGATTAATTATATCCATGGAAAATACATATTTACATATATTATACATTACATATAAATACACATGTAATGCTACTTTCCCTATATTTTCCCATGTGTATACACATATATATATATACATTTTTGACATATTTTATTTTAACATCAGATAGGTTTCATCAATATAAAAAAAAGTATTAATATATAAGATATATATACCCATAGGTAAACGCATATGAGGTTCAATAATATCCGTTGTGGAGATCTACAATGTCGACATCATGTGACATTATGTATCATCAGTGATGATTCATCACACTATATTCGCGTCATTCGAGATTACTTTATTTTCATAATTCATAATTTATCCCACCCTTTATATATATTTTTCGAACTAACTTAAACACTATCGTAATATTTCACTAAAACAAAAAAACTAAATTAGATACTTAATGTAAACACCACATCTATTAATTACACTGTGTTGCAACCCCTAAAGGGTAAGTAGAACCCGGTAGAACCACTCTTAGTGAGCGGCGCGTGCGTGTGTGCGTGCGTCACCGGCTAATGATATATCAGCATCCCTTTATTATCTAAACAATGATTATTCACTATATACATATATGTTGTATTAATGAGATACATAATCGATATTTATAGGCCCGTATTACCATACTGGCATTCCCCCACGTTTAAATTAATAATGTATGTATATATATATATATATATATATATACATTAATATAGCCAGTGTGATAGGCATATATATATATATACTTTATTAACGTTAGCATAAGCTATTATTACGCTTTCGTTAGATAAGTATACTAGAAATATGATATTCAATTATATTGTATTAACATGACAACGATATTATAATGAATAGCCGTTATTATCTGTTGACTTTATAACTAATTATATTAAGTAATAACTCCAATTGTATCATTACTATTGCATCGTTGTTATAAAACCTAGTTTCATAAATAATAATCATATATATATAATGCATAATAGTAAAAACGTACTATATAAATTACTATATATATACACCATTATATATATTCTTGAATTTATAAATAATTATAATTATATTATTTTATATATTTTTTAAATAAATCGAAACTGGTTAACAAATAATTACTAACATTATTACGTAATACATTGTTGTCACGGTCCACTGATCACGGTTAAGTTTAAAGATATTAAAATACAAATGGTTACAATACAATTTGTAGTATAACTACATAAGGTTACGGTTTATATACAGGCATACATAATAGGCATACCTGCCGAACCCAATACTATTGTATCAACATTAAATAACTTCCGGTGAGTATTACGAAGTAACCGAGGGTTATACACTCCAGTGTCCCCTATATAGAGGTTCCCTTATAATAATAATCGTAAATGTAATAATATGAATATATAAGTATTACAGCTATTATTACAGTATACAGTTAGAAGTGATTTTTGAAATTAGATAAACCTCACCTTTTCTTAGAAAAATCTTTGCCAGCTGGCACTACTAATAGTATATTTCAAATAAAATAATATAAGTGATAAATAAATAATATTCATTTTAAAAATAATAAAAATGCATTCAAATATAATTTCAATTATGTAGACGATGGCGATGATATTCTTTACTTACGGGTGTTATGTCATATTTTCGATAGGTGTCGTAAACAGTAGGGTTCCTTCCGAGTCACATGACATTATAGGATATTCGTGTGCATATGACATACGTTATTTGTATCGTTAAAATGGTATGTATAGATATATCTATAGTATACTATAATAGTAATACAAGTTATACGGTAGATATTTGAGCTGGCTACTATAGTATATATATACTATATTATACGGACCCTATATATACCTATATATATATATATATATATATATATATACCTATACTTTATAAATTCGTATAAATTACTAAGAACTGGTGCGATATTCAAAAAGTATTATCAAATATGTATATATTAGGTATACTTAACGTATGTATACACATTAGGAGTGTGTAGGACGTGATACGTGATACTACCCTACACGTGATACGTATATACTAGTGATGTAAATGATGCCGAGCCGAGACTTTTATTTTCGGAAAAAAAACGAGCCCGAGCCGAGCCGAGTAGAGACTTTTACAAAACATTACCGAGCCGAAATGATGCTTTTTTGTAATTACATTTTAATACTAATTTTGATATATTTCACATTTACATCGATTTAAAAAAAAATAATCTTCAGTGAATAATAATGTAAATCTCATCTAGGTGTGTAACTAATACCGAGCTTTTTGATGCCGATCCGAGACTTGTGGTTATTGATGCCGAGCCGAGACTTTCATTTTCAGAAAAAAACGAGCCCGAGCCGAGCCTAGACTCTAACCAAACGAAGCCGAGCCGAGCCGAGACTCTAACCAAACGAGGCCGAGCTGAGTTGTGAGACTAATACTCATCATGCTTTATATTTGAGCATCATTTACATACCTAGTATACACACATTATATATGTAGCCCATATACGCCGATGCACCGTATCATGATATTCAACTTTACACGCACATACGCACGTGACACGTAGTATACGCCCTCTACAGGGGTATGACCTCTGCAGGGGTCAAGTCGTAACTTGTCGTTGATAATCAATACCTCTTTTCTTCGTAATCAACTAAACAATAATTACTGCAGCGGGTATTAACCATGTATGTACCCATGTATGTACCCATGTACCCATGTATATACCTATGTACCGGGTACATTGTAGACATGTACCGGGTACATTGTAGACATGTACCGGGTACATTGTAGACATGTACTATACATACTGGCTCAACCATAACTGTTTACTACTTAACCCTAATTAGACCGTACTTATGAATTTGTCATCTCCGCGAACTCCCCTACCACCGTTATATTCGCATAATTCTAACTAAGACATACACTAGGACATACCCTATGACATACCCTAGAACATACCCTAGGAAATACCCTAGGACATACCCTAGGAAATGCCTTAGGACATACCCTAGGACATCCTTTAACTAAAACCATATATCTAGGAATCCATATTAATAACAAATTAACAATTGATAAATACATACCTTAAAAACATCCAAATTCCAGCATATCTTCAATATAAATAAAATACGTGCTTAAATCAACATCCGCCGCACTTACTATAACCCAGAATGTAATACTCTCTCGACTAACCTATAGTGTACATTGTCTACACTGTACACGTCTCCCAATAAATACTTTACAACCATCGACTGTCCAACTAAACTAGATCCCGTATACTAACCTACTGACTAAAGAAAACGACTATAGTCTATGTGTCACTACGAGCATCACTGACTCACGAACACGAATACTAAACAACCTGCAGGTAACCATGGTTACCTCTATCGTATAATGTCGATCCATACTTCACCTTGAAACCTACAATTATCTACCTATACATAAATGAGCGAAACATCGCTATATCCTATCATCTGTTTGCCCTTAACCTCCTCTAGAATCAACTCCCTCCATCCTTATACACTATTAACATCTCGATTACCGCATTCAAACACAAACTCTCCTTGTTCACGATATCCGAACAAATATATTCATTTAAATATATTCATTTAAATATATTCATTTAAATATATTCGTTTTCGCTACGCTGTATACTATTTACTAATTGTATTAATGTAATGTATTTATTATTATCACACTATAATAGTTGTATTATAAAATTAGTGTTTAAATACAATCAACATCATCGTCGTCACATATAGGTCACCTACGTACTCTTCCTATAGTTCGATGTATTATAGATATATCATAGATTCATAGTATTATCAACAATTTCCGAAACAAAGAAAACTCCCTAGAAAAATATGTTGTAATGTATTATATTAATACCAAAGGGTATTGCTAATACTATTCACATGTACAATGTACAATATACACTGTAAACTATCAATGTACACTGTACAATGTACACTGTACAATGTACACTGTACAATGTATACTGTACAATGTACACTGTACAATGTACACTGTACAATGTACACTGTACAATGTACACTGTACAATGTACATTGTACATATGATTGATTTACTTACAAGTTGTTATGCGAAAGTAAATAAGAATACGTCGTCACTACATATAGGTATATATAGTTATAGGTTATAGTTATAGGTTATAGTTATAGGTTATAGTTATAGGTTATAGTTATAGGTTATAGTTATAGGTTATAGTTATAGGTTATAGTTATAGGTTATAGTTATAGGTTATAGTTATAGGTTATAGTTATAGGTTATAGTTATAGGTTATAGTTATAGGTTATAGTTATAGGTTATAGTTATAGGTTATAGTTATAGGTTATAGTTATAGGTTATAGTTATAGGTTATAGTTATAGGTTATAGTTATAGGTTATAGTTATAGGTTATAGTTATAGGTTATAGTTATAGGTTATAGTTATAGGTTATAGTTATAGGTTATAGTTATAGGTTATAGTTATAGGTTATAGTTATAGGTTATAGTTATAGGTTATAGTTATAGGTTATAGTTATAGGTTATAGTTATAGGTTATAGTTATAGGTTATAGTTATAGGTTATAGTTATAGGTTATAGTTATAGGTTATAGTTATAGGTTATAGTTATAGGTTATAGTTATAGGTTATAGTTATAGGTTATAGTTATAGGTTATAGTTATAGGTTATAGTTATAGGTTATAGTTATAGGTTATAGTTATAGGTTATAGTTATAGGTTATAGTTATAGGTTATAGGCTATAGGTTATAGGCTATATGTTATAGTTATAGGTTATAGGTTGTAATTATAGGTTATAGGTTATACCCATAGACATCTAAGGGGCGAAGCCATGTATTAATATATAACGTCTTTGGTTATACCTATAGGTGTAACCAATATATTGGTTATAATTATATATAACTATTATATAGCGAATACAGCGAACTATTATACAAGCACTAGAGGGACAATGTATTATTATCACGGTAGCCGTGCAGTAAACAATGCGTCGTACGTTATCTCCCCGCGAGGGGGACGCCTATCGTAAGAAACGCCCATAATACATCCATCGTAAGACACGCCCCCTCGGCTCCGGCCTTTATCATCTCGTCACTGTTATCTATTTACGCAGCAGCAGCAGCAGAAGCAGGTTCCCCGAAGACTTCCGGTACGAGCCTACTACGCGATACCGGCGATTACGTAACTCTACGCATGCGCATTCAACTATCTCTATAAGGGTACATATATATATAAGGGTACATCTATATAAGGGTACGTCTACTTAATCGGTGTGTATTAATCGTGCACCCGGTAACGTTATACCAAATATGCTGCGAAGCAAACCTTCGCAAAATCTTTGATTATACACCTACATATATATATATATATATATATATATATATATATATAATATATATTATATATATATATAGCCGCTCATCTCTGTAACATAATGCCGTCGATATAAATAAAGTTATCTTATACCGATGCGTTATACACGCATATAAGGGGGCGTAACTATGCACTGGTATACCAGTTGTATATATACACCTGTATATAGGGGCGTAACGGTTACATAACTAGGCGTGTTTATATTACGTAATATTAACAGCGTACGCTATTCCTAATAGGGTTAACGTTAAGGGTTACCGAAACTTATGAATATTTACATCGTGAAGATAGCTATGTACTAAATAAATGTACTAGTACATTTTGTAAGAGAATGATTATATTGTTATATCTTATTAATTAAATGTCGACATATATATACAGTCAACTCTCGGTAAGTCGGACTTCTCGATAAGTCGGACACATTTAGTTGGTTTCGTTGGATGTGTATCTAGTTCCATGTTAAATTAATCGGATAAGTCGGATACATTGGAATGGATAAGTTTGAATTTTCTATAAGTCAGACACATAATATGGTCAATTGTATGATTTGCATACTGGATAAGTCGACATTTTTATAAATTTCTAGAAATGTTTACTTTAAATAATGAATATTATAATATTAGTAAGTAATATTATTGAATACAACATTTTATGTTTATATTGATTGTTGCATAATTACACATTTCGGTAACCCTTTAACTCACGCTGAGCGTCGCCTATCTTATTTGCATGATAATCTGAATCACGGATAAGTCGGACATCTCGCTAAGTCGGACACTTTTCCCGGTCCCTTGCGAGTCCGACTTATCGGGAGTTGACTATATATATATACAAACATAATGGTTTATTAATAACCATATCCAGTTATACCATGGTATAAATGCATTTATTAACGTAATACATAATACAACAAATATGACGAAGTAGGCAAGGGAGAGGCCAGATAATTTTGGATTTTACAACAACCACTGCAGCAGTATTTGCGATAAATGCATAGACTTCCTGTCATAACACGAATACTGATTATCATAATATCATGATTTCTCATACCTATAGGCGTTATACGAATATAGGTATTTAAACGTTAGGGAGGAGTGGGTGCCACGTCAGTTCCAACAAGAGGCACTTAATTAAGCCTGCCCTGTACCAGTAAGTTGTTTAGCGTAAGAGAGTATTTCAGGTTTGTTGTAGTAGTCAGTTTTTGTCAGTATTTGGTATCAATATCTATTATATCGGTTTAAATCTGCGTATCTATAATATATACTATATCGTTTCAGCATGCCAGTAAGTCGGATTTGCGTTTGCCAAGTTGTGTTCGTATATGTGGTTCCAGTATAGTTTTTAATTTGTACTTATTCAGTAGAGTGATTAATAGATCGTTAAAGTAATTATGCCTGTGAATAATGTTATTATAATTAAATCTACAGGTTTGCATAATGTGATTTATGCAGTCATATCTATAATTGAAACCTATCCCTAAGCAGTTTGTATATATACTCGGAAACATACGTTTACACCTGTAATGTGTATACAGTAGACCGTGCTTAAGCTTTACCATATCTACAAAATCACGACCAGAAAATATCTTTATCTGACAAGTTATCCAATTATTGATAAAAGGACTGCCTAATCCCTTACCATCGACAGAATTAAATAAATATAGTGAATGATAGTTATTTATGGACATGTATCAACAAATTTGTATTCGTCGTATAATCGAGGTGTAGAACATTTTAGGATAACGATATCAGGAAGAGTTTGAATAATATTGTCATCATTCCTTCTAATGGATGATAAAGATCGCATGCTGCACAGCACTATTCTGAAATAAATAAGAGAATGGTCATTGTTATGTCTTATTAAATATCATAATGTTGATATATATATATATATATAACCTATAGGTTTAAGGGGATTTTTGAAATAAATATATTTTTTTAATTTAAATTGTTACTATATAAAAATCAGTAAATATAATGTATTATATGCTTAATGCATAAATATAACATTATATATCACAAATAATCATTTATATATATATATATATATATATATATATATTAGGTACAACTATTGACAAGATTGTCAACTTGATAAATTATCAATTTAGTGCACGCCAATGAATAATAAATAAAAACAAAATAATAATGAGAACAATAACATATAACCGAATAATATTATAATAAATATAAATAGAATAACAACAATAATGGAAGAAAGAGATAATTGAGTCAAGCCGAAGTGATTAGTTATACTATAGTGTATATATTAAATTATATAGTCTATTTATAGTATATATATATATATTTATATATATATATATAGTCTATATATATATTTATAATCTATATATATATATATATATATATATATATATATATTGTTATTGTTATTGTTATTTTTATTTGGTGGAGTCATTTCATCCCATCCAGAAACTTAGATGAAGTTTTCACTTATAACCATATATGGCTCTAATGTCCCTTCGAAGCCGCTCTCATGTTCAGGCATCCATGGTTTTAACGAGAGCCGATCATTTATTTATACACAATTATATAAGATCACTTCTAAATAATATTTTAAGACCCATTTTATAAAATTAATTAATGGTCCGGACGAGGGTCGAACCCGTGTCCTACTGCTTGTGTGTATGACGCCTTAGCCACTGAGCCACACAGGCAGTTAAATATATATATATATATATATATATATATATATATATATATATATAAGTATATATATATACGCTATATCGTATATGGAGTATACTGATACGTATGACGTAATAGAGTAATGGATAGATGAATGGGTTAGGTATGAATCTAAATAAAGATCGTTCCTCTGCAGAGGTACCCGTTAGCGTTCGATGAGTTACAGTAGATGAATGGTCTTCATATATTAATGTAAAATATTAAACACTAAATGAATTATTTGTTAGGAAAAAGTGAGGAGTGATACAGAAAAGAGATGAGTAGTAATGCAAACGATAAATAACCAAAGAGATAACAACAGTGCTACGAGAGCGATTTATATCATCAACATACCTACGATGTTTTGCAGGTTATTAACCTACTCAATATTTATGTGAGAGGAATAAAACATGTAAAAAGGATAAAACGATAAAACTAGGTTTATGGAGGAAATTACAAAGAATTGTTCGATAAGGCGTTAAGAAGAGCTTGGTAGAAAAGAAAGTAAAGTATATGCTATATGAAACATTTAACATATGTTAACCAACATTATCCACCTTCTAATGACGCACTAGGTGTAATGATTATAGAGTTATCAGAAGATAAGGTAAGAAATATTAAAGTTATATATCATCATAGGGTAGTGAACGGTGTTAAGGTAACTGGTTTATAATGTCATCGATAAGTGTGCCTATATCCTATGTACATATACCCATATATGGGTTATAGGTATATTGAACATATTAGTGATCGAAGGCGAGAATCCCGAAGGAAACCATAAAAGTAAAGGACAACTAGAAGTGTAATCTCATATTATAACTATAGATTATTTATTTAATATATATATATATATATATATATATATATATGATTATAACCATTACCGGATTTTACCATAAATAGTTATCATATCAAGTCTAGAAATAATAATATTATTGCGAGAGGTGAAATAGGAATAACCTACATATGAAACGTACGGAATGACATCATGGAAATACGTAGAAAGGCTACTTAGAGTGTAAATTATTCAAGATTGGTAATATAATACATTTATATATATATATATATATATATATATATATATATATATATATATATATATATATATATAGTATAGTATAGTATAGTATAGACTATTCATTACTGTATAGTATAATATAATACATATTATATACACACACATATATTTGGGATACGTAGTTCAGTGACACAGTTATTTTCTGGAAAGTGAGATGCTCTATGTTCGAATCCAGGTAATTCGTACGTTTTCTTGTTTTTATCAAGAATTCAATAAATTATCAATTATATCATTGTACAATGTACACTGTACGACTTCTACGATTGATGCATTTACATCATCTATTTATAATATATAATATACATATTATATTATAATATAAGTACCTATTTATATCGTAATTCAATACATACAGATTATTATTATATTATTTGAATTATAATCGATATAGTATTATTTGTATACATGTATACAGTGATAAATAGTTCACTGTGTAGACGTACCTATGCATTAATATTGTATTTAATGTTGTATTTATTATTATTATTATTACCTTTACCCAAACTAGGATAATCATTACTGTTATTGTTATGATTATTAGTAATAATTTATTACTATTATTGCGGGTGACTTGACATTTCGTGTCTATCGCGATTATCGATTAAAGTGACTAACTGAGACCACTGTACTCTCTAGTCGTAGCCGTTTGCACTTCTACCTGTCGACAATATATATTGTATATCACAAGTACACCTTCATTGTACATCACCTTCACTGTATACCACCTTCATGTAGGGGAGGGAAGGGGGTAGTGGCCGTTTTAATTAACGCTTAAATGGTGCTTGATAGGATAAAAAGTTCTATATACAATATTTAGATAATCCAAATATCTATAATATATAGTAAAAAAAAGTTTTAAAATAATTAATTAATTACTCTAATTTATTAAATAATCATTTTGTTGTCAAATTTTGAGAAAAACATGATTATATATATTTATGCTTATTTACGTGTAAGAGTATGTGCATATACAATTAAATCATTGAATCAAATAAGGTGTGTATGCATCATAAATATAATTATTTAATATTACATAATTAACAAAATATAAATCGAATACATTACGAGACACCTATCGCATTTTCTGGTACTAGCGGCCACTACTACGGCCTTGCCTTATTTTAGTGCTTTTTTGAATGCCTAATCAAACGTTTATATCATTAGGATAAACAGTTTATATATAAAAGTGAAATCACAGTATTCTAGAACTATATGCTTTCTAGTTAATTCAAAAAAATAAGAGCCTAACATTCTGTCTTTATCGATATATTAGAAATCTTCTGAGGTATATTAATTATCGGCCACTACCCCATTCCCTCCCCTACACTACCTTCACTGACAGTGAATCACTGTACATCGATACACAAAATCTGCTTAGTATATGTTAGGCATACATTTAGGTTATCTATACTTGTATTGCACCCACTCCAATACAATGTACGCCGTACACTGTATGGGAGTGGGTGCATAGTACTACTTTCACTACTTTACTCGAATAGGTAGTAATACTTACTTAGGTAGTAATACTTTACTCATAATACTTCAACTATCAACTATTTTACTTAAATAAGCCCATCGCTCATCATAAATGCATTTAAATTTAATAATTTAAATTCTAATAAATCACGTAAATACCTGGTATTAACCTTCCCCCATTTAATAGGATGGCAACGTACTCGACTTGATGTGTTGTTGTTTCTCATGCTAAAACTGTGTATTAGGGTGTACCTACCTATTGTATACAATCTTACCTATTAACTGATCACGTTCTGATTACATGTCAAATATATAGTAGCCACCTATATAAACTATATAACATATGTTTCCCTATTACTAAATCAATCAACAATAAATCCTTTATAGGCGGGCAAATTAAACCTATCGCATTCCTTGATTACAGAATATCTCCTCCTATTTCGAGCCTGTTCCATAACTCCAATAATTCTGTGCTAACTTTTCTAATTGATAAACATACAACAAAATAATTCGTACTCTTCACTGTTAGAAGAAAAGGGTTGTTAAAACTGAAAGATAAGGGTTGTCTGGTATGTCACGGTGGACAACCCTTTTAGGGTTGTTAAAAAATATTATTTAAAAACCTTATTTAACAACCCTTTCAAAATCCATATATAACAACCCTTTTTAGATTAATAGATAACAACCCTTTTATAATTAATAGCTAACAACCCTTTTTAAATTAATAGCTAACAACCCTTTAATAATTAATAGATAACAACCCTTTTTAAATTAATAGTTAACAACCCTTTTTAAATTAATAGCTAACAACCCTTTTTAAATTAATAGCTATAGCTATTATAACAACCATTAAGTTTATAACTTAAGTTGAACTTAAGTTGTTGATGTAAGTTGAACGTAAGTTTATATATAAAATAAATAATAGTATATTAGCGTATAAGTATTATCATAGCAAAATATTAACTTATATATTATAATATATTATATAATTTCATTTAAGTTAGATTTAAAACTTAAATTCAATAATGTAATCATTTTAATATTGAATACAATATTTAATCAATATGCAATTGCTATATATTAAATATTGGGCAATTATTTCACATGATTTCTATTTGTATTATCAATATAATTATGATTAAAATTGTAGTTCACAAGTTTCCTGAATTAGATTTTGATCATATATTAAAATACATAGGATTACTTAAATAATTATAGGTTTTAAAATAATATTTTATTTATTAAAACAGTATAATTACTTAAATATTAATTTAAAATAATAATTTATAATTAATTTGCATAGATAAAAATTAAATCAATATTTCAAAATAATTAAAAAGTATAATATTTTATTATTTCTATAATAAAATAATTATATGAACTTAAAGCTTATTACCCTATAGGGTTGTTATTAAAAATGAAAGTAAACAACCCTTTAATTTTTGATATTAACAACCCATTTTATTAACAACTCTTTAATATTTGATATTAAAAACCCTTTTTATTAACAACCCTTTAATATTTGATATTAAAAACCCTTTTTATTAACAACCCTTTAATATTTGATATTAAAAACCCTTTTTATTAACAACCCTTTTTTAATAATAGTAAACAACCCTTTTTATTAACAACCCATTTATTTCTGATATTAACAACCCTTTTTATTAACAACCCTTTAATATTTGATATTAAAAACCCTTATATTAACAACCCTTTTTTAACAAGGGTTGTTATTGAAATTATAAGTAAACAACCCTTCTTTATTAACAACCCTATAATTTTGTAGAATAACAACCCTTATTTTTAACAGTGTTGTATTCATATTAACTCCCCGTGGTATTCATACGATATATAGTATATAGTGTATTGTGTATACAATATATTGTATTGCTCAAACGTAAGCTCCTAAAATTGGAACATATTTTTTATAAAAATAATCATCGATTCCTTTCTGATTTTCGATAACTTTCACCAAATCTTTAAATCTCAACTTTTAAAAACTAAATTACTATAATTAATGGTATTGTTTTAAATCCTCGTGCTTTATTTTCCTTCACCAGTAAGCTCTTACCTCTACCGTTACTATGTAACATCCCTTGTATACCTAAAACCCATAATAATAAACTATGTATGAGTAGGTTTGTAAACCTATTTGCAAATCACTTCGCTGACAAAGATGTTCTGACGTTGTTTACAATCGCAACACTCCCACCCAATATTAATATACAGCATATATTCATTAGTAAACCGTTCCTGCACAACGTTTTAAATGCTTCTATTCTTTAAACTTATGCTATATCTGATCGTATACGAGTAATATATTACTAAATATACTTCTTGTTGTCCATGGACATCAGCTGCAGCTGATATCGTAAATCGTGTATGTTTAACAATTAACTAACATATTAGCCCCCTATCGACTTGAAAGTAACCTTAACTATTCATTATCTGAATTCATTTCCACACTCCATTAAAATATTTCACTATCACCCACATAATAAAATAAAACATGTCCTTGATCCGCATCGATATGATTATAATCTAATCGACAACTATCCCAATTTACTGAATTCAACTTCGTCCCCTCGTCACGGATTTAACTGGGAAGATTTTCTCGTTCATATTCCCTTCTCCTTATGTAGTATATATATATATTCAATTTCGTAATATATAAAATAATAGTGTGATAGTATATTATATAGTATACTATAATATACAATTTAATAATTAAATTTAATATAGCAATATATGCTGTATTAATATTACTATATATATATATATATATATATATATATATATATATATATATATATATATATATATATATATAATAATAATAATAATAATAATATCAGAATTTAGGCATGACCAAGGTAATCGAAGAACCGCAATGCTTATCTAGTCGTTTACCTGAAACATATTCCCAATTAACAATTATGAGGAGAAAAAAAATAAAAGTAAAATTTATATAATATAGAAGTAAAATATGTAATTTTATAAATCTTATAAGAATCATGAGAATATAAAATTATAAATCATATACAAATATAAATAACTTTAAAAATAATATTAAAAGTAAATAATTATAAATAAAAAAATTAATAGTATAAGAAATTAAAAGTATAATTGGAGTATATATATATATATATATGTTAGTTTTGAATGCTGTAGTTAAAGATTACTAATAAATTAGATCCAGAGTTGCCAATATTATGTTGAAATTAATGATGGTATATGATGTATCAACTTCAAGGATATGGGTACGCCAGTTCCAATGCCTTAGGGATCTTAATACCGCCAATAATAAGAACACTTACAATACTTGCCCACCTCCACAAGTATATCCCATCCCCCGACACGTATCATAATCATATCAAGTCCAAACATATTAGCCACTCCGGTCATAGAAAAAATATAATGAAAAAAAAAAAAAACTAATATATATATATATATTCCAATAATTAAAAACTCCTCATAATGTCATTCATCATATAATCATAAAATGTAAAGAAGAAAAATAAATTAATATAAAAACCTAGGAATATAAATATAAAATAATTATAAAATTAAAAATTAAAAGACAAATCCTATTGAATAAAACAATTGAACATAACTAAAAATAACTAAAAAAATAAACAAAAAAATAAATAAAAATATATAAATAGCTATATTATATACAAAAAAAAAAATTAAGTAAATTTATAGTAAGTCGAACACAGTAACCACATTTTTTTTTTAATATTATAATAAGTCAAGTTAAAGTCAAGAATAAAACAAACAAATAATATTTTGTAATTTTATATTATGTCAAAGTTATATAAATAATAAAAAAATTATATAAATATTAAAAATAAAAATAAAAATAAAAATAAAAATTTAAAATTATAAAAAACATCAGAAATGTTTGTTAAATTTATATTATGTCAGAAATAAAAATTAAAATAAAACAATAAAAAAAATAATTATTTAGACAAATTTTCCTTTTTAAGTCATTTTTAATTCAAGAATATATTTTTTAACACGTCTTCCAAACGATTTAATACACCTATTTTTTGTAAGTTGAATGGGAAGTAAGTTCCACTGTCTAGAGGATACATTTCTCACTCTAAACAGATCTCTGCTAGTTCTTGACTTGAATCTTACAAATTTATCCGTGTTTTTATTAATCAAAAAAAGTTTTTGAATTTTACTCGGTAATTTATGATAATATGCTCTGTGAGCAACTTTAATCGAACTTAATTTACAATATGATCAAAATTCAAAATTTTATTTTCTCTCAAAAATACATTATACGATGAACTTGTGATTAGTTTTAGTATTCGCTTTTGTAATCTATTTATATAATCAGTTAATGAGGAAAAAGTATTTCCCCATATATGGGCACAGTAGTATAAGTGAGGAACAAATAAAGCATTATATATAGATAGTAAAGTATATTTGTTTGCCATTGGTCTAACTTTCCTTATAATTCCGGTTATCCTAGATAACTTTTTGGAAATGTAATTATACTGTTCTTTCCAGTCTAGTTTGTCATCAATGAATACTCCAAGAAACTTATAGTTTTTAACCTTTTCGATCTTGGTATTATTGATTCTGATATCAAATATAGAGTTAGTATGTATATTTCTAACATTGAAAAGGATAAAATTAAATTTTTTCAGGTTTAAAGTTAACTTGTTTGCGCAAAGCCATTTATTCAATTTTTCAAGTTCCTTATTCATTTTAACATTTAATTTACCTAGTGAATCACTATTAAAAATAATATTAGTGTCATCTGCAAATAAAATTGTTTTGAAGTCATTGGAAATATTCTGTAAATCATTAATATATATTAAAAATAAAAGTGGCCCAAGAACCGAGCCCTGCGGAACACCATATTTCATAATCTCAGTAGTTGAGTATTCATCTTTATAGTGAACAAATTGTAGTCTATTATGTAGGTAACTTTTAATTAATGAAAGTGCTGAGCCCCGTATACCATAATGCTCTAGTTCAACAAATAATATGTCATGGTGTATAGTATCGAACGCTTTTTTTAGGTCAATTGATACAACTGCACATTTTTCCAATCGTTCAAGACTTTCAGATATTGATTCAGTTAGATCCATTAATGCATCCGAAGATGAAATACCTTCTCTATATATATATATATATATATATATATATATATATACATATGTATATATATATTTATAGTATATATTACATATTAGGTTATACTTTTACATGCGTTACAATTGTAATATCACCATAATTATAGCACTTGATACAACCCCTGATCTCAAAGTGTATTCCTTTAATGTATTCCCTAATTAATGAAGCATGAATCATGATGCATGGTAATTTGTTTACTATAATTTATATATAATACAATATAGCGCTACACTTAATCGATACCAAATATATATGTAAACATCAGTGTATATATATATATATATATATATATATATTATGATAAAATAAGTTAGTTATATATATACCAAATTATTATAGTTGGATATAGTTATATATATATATATATATATATATATATATATATATATATAGTCACATATTGCTATATATATACGGCTATAGCCGTATAATCCTCCATATTATCTTCTTATAAATATAAATAACATAATTTCCGGTACTTACTAGTTAATATATTTAATAGAATGATAATATCCTACAGAATAATATATATATATATATATATATATATATATATATAATATTATATAATATATGCTCTTATTATGTAATAACACGTATTCTCGATGACGAACATTATTGCCGGCGATTAATTTCCATGGCGATGCGTAACGCCAGTTACAATTGTAAGCCTATTTACCTAGCTCAACTATGCCTGAATATACCGCATACCTAGAGGTCGTTCTTTTATCTCTGCTATCTGCTATCTCGGCGTCTAGGGTGTGTGTAATTCCGCGTGTATTTCATTCAGGAATTATATTTGCATATATACTTCCAATATATAGGTATACCTATATATATATATATATATATATATATATATATATATATATATATATACTGCATGGTGATACATAATTACTTGTAGCAACATATATGTTTGCAAATTGATTGTGGCGAGTTTTTAGTATGATATCTATATAGCAACAGTAATTCTATATATAGAATTACTATAATGTATATTGGAGCTATATGTTGTACACTCTGCGATAGGTACATGCATGGGTCCTATAGGGCCTAGACCCCATTGACATACTAGACACATTTATAAGGTGTTTTGATATATCCTATTTAAATGTTATCAATTATTTCTAATTTAGCAATCAAAGAAGAATGCCTTTATTAGATAACTACAATACAATATATAATATTATATATATATATATATATATATATATATATATATATATATATATATATATATACCTATAGGTATACCTATACATTATATAAACAAATAAATTAAAAATGAGGACCCTAAATAATAATATATGGTTCCGTCTCTGACACTATAATACCATATGGGGTAGTACCCTGGATTATATATATATATATATATATATATATATATATATATATATATATATATATATATATATAGGGGCGTCGGAACGATATTTGATATGGGGGGGATATTTATTTATATTTTATATTATATATAATATTATTTATTACTAATATAATTACTAACTATATCTTATTAATATCGTATACATCTTTAGTCTATGTTAACCCTTTAATATGCAATTAATACTATTTAATTTGTATAACACTGAGTAGGAATATATTAGAAAATAAATAATAAACATTACATAATTTATTATTATTATAAATATACCCATCTCAATTGTGTGAATTATTTTTTGATTGGTATTTGCCAATACTAATGCATTTAATCTACTATCTAGCATAGTAAATCGTAACAACGTATTTATTATTCGTAGCTTACTAACTCCACGCTAAAATAACACAGAACTTGAGGGCAAACCAATATAATTTGATCAAATCTCTTATGCCAGAAAATATTTTTTTAATTTTAGGAGATTGTTCCATCATGTATATGTTTATCCTCATCAGATGTTATTGAAATTATTGCTTGATTTGTACATATGGAAATTCGATCTTTCAATCGTTAATTCTTCATACATTTTTTAATAACATCAGTTTAGTGTAGAAAATTAATAGGATTAATAAAATTAATCTAAAAAAACAAACCTTTTTTTCATGAATTATATTATTTGTAATAATGATTACTTTAATTTATAAAAATGTATAAATAATGTTTTCTTAGTATAAAATTTGGTTTTAATTTTCATCATTATGGAATCAAACAACTCAGTATATGTTATTCTGTAAATATTAATGATAAAGTATATTAACATATTAACTGATAATATCTAATCACATTATTATATTAACATAACATTAATAATGTTATATTATTTTATCTAGATGAGGTACTAACATAGTCCTTTGAACTTTCATTACTATACATCTCATACATATTTATAATAATTTATAATATATGTCTTATTATTATTCTCTGAATTAGATATACTTAAATATACTTAGAAAATTAAATTAGATATATTTAAAATAAAAATAAATTATTATAATATTTTATTATAAACATTTATTATAAGCTAATTTGTATTTTATAAAATGTTTTATATAATATGTTTATAAAAGTATGTTATTAACCTTGAATCAATATAAAAACTTGTATATATAAAATATAAAATACTTGTGTTTATATATCTTCAATGAATGTTTGCAAATTATTTCTATCATTATTCAATTTAATTAGAATCATCTTTACTATTATCTGATCTTTTATGTTTATTTATTATTGATTTTTATTATAATTATATATAATTATAATCATATATGCTTTCAAGTATATTTTTTATAAATGTTACCTTAAATAGTATTTGTTGGTATCATGAAAGCTTTCACCTTCATATCCAAGCTTTCAAATATCAAACTTTAAATATTCATAGAAAAAACATTTGACTTATTCATATTTTTTAATAATAAATTTGCAATATATTTGTGGTCATTGGTAATATAATCTAATTCTTTATATTATTTCAGTGCATCGATTAAACCACTATATTGATCTAATGTTGTTTTAATACATGATTTTCGCAGTCAATCTTGTTGGGCATATTGGTTTCAATGTATTTGCTTTGTTATTATTAGTATTATATACAATCCGGAATTTGATCGTTTGTTCATATAATAATCCCACATCATGAACCACTCTTAAGGATTTTCTTATATTTATATTATTATCTAATGATTATTCTATTAAGTTTGTGGGATGAGCTCCACATTGTGTATACAAAGTTAATGGCTGTCTATTCATTATTATAGTCTTTACCCCATTATATTGACCAGACATATTAGCTGCACCGTCATATGAATGTCTTCTTAATTTAGAAATAGGCAAGTTAAGATGTTACAGTTCAGATAACATTAAATTTGCTATATTTAAGTTGTATCCTCAGTCATATTGCATATTAATATGCATATTTCTTTAATTTCTAGTTTGTATACAAATATATACATAGTAAATAGTATACACATATATGTCAAATATCGAATCAAAAAAATGTCCTGCTCACTTCCGGATATATCTTGAATTCCATCACATTGAATTGAGAAACTTCCATTAATATCTTATAATCAAATATTTAATAATTCAGATTTATATAGTTGAATAATTCATTCTTAATATCGCCAGATAACAAGTATCTATCAGAGATTCTCTCATGAATATTATCATATGTCATGGATGGGGGGGGGGAACAATACTTAGCCCCCCCCATATGTTTGGTAAAATTCTTTAGAACATTTTTT
Source organism: Osedax fenrisi (assembly GCA_964019155.1). Classification (NCBI taxonomy): domain Eukaryota; kingdom Metazoa; phylum Annelida; class Polychaeta; order Sabellida; family Siboglinidae; genus Osedax; species Osedax fenrisi. Next base: position 66,289,067 of record OZ025241.1, on the reverse strand, counting down.
TATTAACAAAAACAATTAATATACTCTATTTAATATATATAAAATTTATTAATACACATTTCATGGGGGGGGGGCAAAACATACTTAGCCCCCCCCCCCCCATATTTTTGAATGGGGGGGGGGGTCCGATACCCCCCGCCCCCCCTGTTCCGACGCCCCTATATATATATATATATATATATATATATATATATGTCTCAGTCGGATAATGAATCAGGCACACATACATTAGGACGCGAGTTCAAGCCTCGTCCGGACCATTACAATAGGTCTTAATTAATATTTAGAATTGATCATATATAATTGTGTATAAATAAATGATCGGCTCTCGTTAAAACCATGGATGTCTTAACATGAGAGCGGCTTTGAAGGGACATTAAAACCATATATGGTTATAAGTGAAAACTTCATCTAAGTTCCTGGATGGTTTGAAAGGACTCTACCAAAATAAAATAATAATAACAATAACAATATATATATATATATATATATATATATATAATATATAATATATATATTATACCTATATATATATTTTATGAATTTTGTCTTATGTATATAATAATGTTTACTATTATACATATTTGGTACGTATTCAGTAGATATTATTGACCAAATTACAACGTGTATACGGTACATATTACACAAATATAATTACGGCATATCGAATATGCCGTAATTATCGTATACGATACCCACAGGAAAGGGTTAATAAGGGTTAATAAGGGTTATCCGTGGTTAATGTTAACATGTACTACACGTGTAGTGGGTTCCCGGTGCTGTTGCCCTGATGTTCATTTACATGTGTTTGTTTACTCGGTATTCATTTCAATAGCATAGAAATATCGCAATAACGAAATATGCATTAGCTAATATACACACACATACACGCACTCCCACACTCACACACCCACACACACATATACATACTCTCACACATATATATATATATATATATATATATATATATATATAATTAAATTTACATTATGTAAACATAGATATGTTTGCTATTATTATACACCCCTAAAGTATTATATCTATTAATAGATTTGTAGATTTTGGATTCACTCCTCGTTCATTTTATAATTAATTATAATTAATATTTCTCTATTAACGTAATAAACTTCGTAACTATTAACCTAATTAATTAATTAATAAAAAATAGTTAACATGATATATTTTAATTTGTAATCTTTTAATTTGTTCATTTCGTTTCACTGATAATATTATTATTTAATAGTTTATATAATTTACTATCTAAATAGGGGAAAGTAGACACCTAATACGGACACTTTAACAATAAATGGTATTAACATTTTATGTCTCAATATTTGTATTCAAAAATTACAATATAGGATTCTATACCTATTAATACTATATTTTATATTATAATACCTATTAATATTATATTATTATAGATATTATTGTGATTTTAAAATTGTATTTAATCTTTTTATTCTATAGATAACGGGGGTTTCCATATTCGATACCCACACACTAACTATCTTTAATAATACTAATAATAATACTAATTAGTAATTATATTAGTAATTAGTAATCATATAAGTTAATTGGGTTCACATCTCACAGAAAGGAAAAGCCGAAAGAGGAGCCGGAGCCTGTACCAGATCTCACTTTCCTTGCACCTATGTGGGCGTTTCTTACGATTCCATTTACAACGTACGTTAGATATATCTATACACATAGACTTATAGTTTATATTTATAGTAAAATACAAATCTGTGGGTATATATATGTATATATATATATATATATATATATATATCTATGGTACCCAATACTTATATAACAATATGTGTACTATACGGGATTTATTATTTAACCTACCTCGGATGCATTCGAAGGATAACTTTATTTTATTGATTACGGATGCATTACGGTCAACTTCATTAGTTATGTCTGAAGACTTTATACGCGAAGTATAATATGGATTAAATTAATTAATCAACAAAGTCTTAAACAAAGTTTATTATATTATAATGTAATAATATTTGTTGAATGAGCGGATGAAATAACGACGTTTTTTCATGGGTTATAACCCATGAATATATATATATATATACAACAGAGATTAAGATAATATTATATAATGTTACATATAACTGACACGTGATTATAGAATAATTAATACACCGAATTAGAGAGTGTTTACTTTGTAGATTAGAGGGTTACACGGATCGAATGTATTTCCATAAGTTAAATCACGAGGTAATGAAGCTAAAAGGAGAGACACGCCATTTAATACAATATTAACTACTAATAAGAAAAATAGGATTCCACTATATTTTTTAAATTATTAGTTTTAAAGTATACTGTATTACTACTCTAGTATCTACAATTGATATTGTAACTATTACAAGAGAGATATTATGGAATACATGTCCAATACACAACATATGATCTATTATGGTATAGGAAATGGTATATAAACCCTACTACAATTTAGACTATAATAAACGTAAACAAATAATCGTATTCACTATAGTCGCCTATAGGTGGCTATACTAGTATACTTTATTATACTTTAACTATATATAGTTCATCAATATATCAAACATAGGTTACTAGCTATTAATATATTAACTTATTGTTAAATAATTAAATAATAGTTCTACATGTCTTCGTATTTCAAAATAATACCAGGTGAGGTTTACTTCTAAGCTATGTTAGCTACTATTAGTAGTCTATTAACCTATGTTAAGTTAACATTATTAACTACTAACCTATAGGTTAACTACTAACCTAACCTACAATTATAAAAGTTTACCCTCGGTTAAATAATGTTAAAATAAATTATTTAAATTTGGAATTTTTTTTAAATTATGATATTTTCATAAATCCATCTGCAGATCATCCCAGGGGTGATATTCTACTGTATAATATATATAAATAATTTTGAGGAAAAAACAATACAAAATATATAACAAATATAAAAAATATAATCTAGTATATGTAAATTCTAAACATTTAGTGGTCATCCAAAATGTGAAAAAAATATGTTCGAGTAGTAAATATGTTTGAATAATAACTACTTAAAGTATGTATATATATTTACTATAATTTTCAACTACGCATAATCCATCGCCAATAAGTCCAAGTAATCACCTTTATTGTACAGGTAAATACATCGAAAGTAGGCCAATTGCATACAGATAGTCTACAAGCGAAAGGAAATTTCAAACAGGTAGTAACAACAAGTTAATTCCTTATATATATTTATAGCTATATTGCATCGATAATGTAATATTGATTAGTATTTCATATATATATTAACGTAAAATGCACGTATGATATCAATTTTGCTCCCAATCTTATGTCTAACTGTATTAAATCTATACATACTTGGCTTTCAAATAACTCATTATCACTGAATCCCAATAAAACAGAAACTATATTTCTTCACCTCCCTTCTCCCAGACGCTCATTAACAGTCCCACCATTTATCATGGTTAACAATCATGATATCTTATATTATGATAATGTTAAATATCTTGGTGTTTATTTCGACAGTTCTTTATCTTTTCAACGCCAAATCTTCTTCGCTCTATAAATGATCATCTTCACTCTTTCCGTCTAATCCGTAACTCCATCTCCCTAAGTGTTTCTATAACTCTCGCCTCATCTTTCATATTACCGCTTTTCGATTACTGCAATATTCTCCTTTTCTCCTTACCTGACTATCAAATTAAAAAATTACAAATACTACAGAATGCGTTAGTACGATCAATTTTTAAAATTGATCGCTTTTCCCAAATACATATTTCCCCATATTTACATAGATTGAATTGGCTACCAATAAAATTTAGAATAATATTTAAAGTTCTTCTATTAACTCATAACTCTCTTCACCACAACCGACCTGAATATTTATCTTCCTTAATCTCTATTCCTACTCACACTAGCTCTCTCCGTTCAACTACTTATTACCTTCTACATCTACCCTCTAAGCTTAATCTACATACCACTAATATTCGTGCATGGCACATATCGGCCCCTTATCTATGGAATAAACTACCACATAATCTACGCTCCACTCAATCCACCTCTTTTAAATCTCTATATTAAAACATATCTATTTACTATTGCATTTCCCTGATCATTTTTTTTATCACTATTTATCAATATCTACAATTATATTTACAATTTATATTAATGTTGAGTACTTTCTGTATTCCTATTTATATTATTACTAGTTTATTATTTTCGTTTATGTTCCGTTATATTGTTTTTTTGTTTTTACTTTAGACGCTTGATTGCTATGGCATAAAGAGTCTTTAAAATAAATTGAATTGAATTGAATTGAATATATATATATATATATATATATATATATATATATATATATATATATATATATATATATATATAGTTGTATACATACACAATAGACGTATGTCAGTGTGTTTAGTATGTGATGTATTCCTAGAATACATAAAAGGAATAGTATCATCTAACCCGATTGAACAGTTCCATTAATGCATTCAATTATTCACGACGTATTCTCATGTTAAATACGCGCGTATCGAAAGTGGTACCAAGGACATATCAATATATCGCCTTAGTGACGATAACACGACCTTGACTGGAAAATGGGCGTATTGTATCTGTACGCTAGTGATGTAAGGGATGCCGAGATTTGTGATGCCGAGCCGAGACTTTGCTTATTGATGCCGAGCCGAGAATTTCATTTTAGGAAGAAAAAACGAGCTCGAGCCGAGATGAGACTCTATCCCAACGAGCCCGAGCCGAGTTGAGACTTTAGGTAACCGAGACTGAGACTGCATCGATGCTTTAGATTTGACTGGCATCATTTACATCCCTAGTGTACGCCGTACATTGTACGGCGTACACTCGATATAAAGAAACTTTCTATATATCGTTGATCGTGTAATGGGTATGTGTGAGCGCGCGCGTGTGTGTTGTGTGCTCGTGTGTGTGTGCGTGTACGTGTGTATGTTTACGTACTATGTGTGGGCGAGGATATGTACACATAATGTCTACATAATACATACATGTGCGTGTATACATTATAATGCACTATTCGTGTACCTAAATGAATACTGACACATAGATATAATTTGATATACATCTATATTAATAGTATTAATTTAATACATGGAATATAAATCAATAATGCTGTATGTTACTAAATAGGATCGATTTTAATCACATATATATATTAATAGTAATTGATATATCATTATATATAATAGTTTATATAGTCACAGCTAACATTAATAGAAACATAATAGCAGCATATTATACTTTTAATGGCAACATAATAGCAGTATAATAAACTTTTAATGACAGCATAATAGCAGCATATTAGCACACAAAAAAACTTTATAATAGTAGCATAATAGCACAATGTAAAAAAGTGAGTCTATTAGTATATGCTATTATGCTGATATTACTGTTAGCTGAGGTATACTATATATAACACTTTTATGTTTCCTGTATGCTATATAGTATACATATGATGCTAAACAATACATACATTACCACTGCTACATACTCGTACTGCAGTGTTCGTACGCGGTATGTTTGAAGGACGCGAATGACAACAATATCACGGTCGAGCAATATTTGAATAAATGGCGGCAAATGAACGCAGACGAAACTTTCCCGTGTTATTTTGATAAACACGATACCAGCAAACTCATAGGTTACACTATATGGTATTTACTATATTATAGTGGAATGTATCCGATTACCGACCCCTAAATGATTAATTGTAATAACATATTCAATATTAAATATATTTATTTGAAATTTTGTAATTGGGTAATAGGGTAATATTATGACAATGAATAATTATGCTATTTTAAATTTGTGATATAATTATATTTACAAGAATAAACAGGGTGGTCGGTAATCGGATACATGTGCCTAATACCGACCCCCTCTCCTATTACCGACCACCTAAAATAATCGTGGTATAAATAATTGTAGTATTATAATATCCAATAAAAATAGTAGATATACATAAATATAATTAATTATAACATGCAAGTAATTTATTTTTTATTGAATTTATGTTTTAATAGAAATATTAAATTTAAATTTAAACTTTATTGTAATTATATTAAAATAGTGTATATTATTATTTACTATTTATTTATTAATCAGTATTTATATAATCAAATGGAAACATGAATCATAAAACTATATCAATGATACACAAACAACCTACGAAATATTTTAAAGAAAAATACTGATCTATTTTATAAATCACATGGGGTCGGTATTAGGGTAATTTAGGGGGTTGGTAATAGGAAATTCATATGGGTTACTATAATTAAGATATATTGGTTAATATTTATTCAAATTAAATTATTTTTATAATATTTATAAACATTTTATTGATCTACAATATGATGTACAGTATTAATTTTTATTTTAATTAATAAAGTATTTACAATGATTTAAAAAAAGTTATTATTCAAATATTTAAAAAGCAAAAACAGAATATTACATTTGATCAAATAACAATTGTAGGATTACATATTTTTGTAAACAAAATATTTATTCATATTTATCATTAAATAACAGTTCATGTATATATAATGTTTTGATATATCTTATAGTTACTGAGATACGAGAGGGGGTCGGTAATCGGAGACTTTCCCCTACATGTATACGAGTGTGTATTTACTATACGATATATACCTATAGTTGCACACACATATATATATATATATATATATGCACGTAGTATGGGTATTGTTTGGTAATAATTCTATATTAACAGTAGCTTTGTAATATTAGATAACACACACACACATACAAACATACATACACACACATATATATAAATAGTGCACGTGTAAACATAGATGACGATTAAATAACGATTGCCACGAACCTCCGCAGAGAAGAAGTACCACACCAAGGAGCAAGTCATACACAGTATGCTGTGGCCGTCACTGGTGATCGTCGTGTGTGGTCTGCTGTTCGCTCGTATCGAGCTTAAGAGGCGACGTATACGATGCAAAAGTTACACCGCTATTATGTGCGGTGTGTGTGCGGTGTGTGTGCGGTGTGTGTGCGGCGTGTGGGGTATATACTAATACCCATGGGGCGCGCGACGAACTACACAGATGTATCGAATGGTTAAAACGTTGGAACGTTCCAAACATCATAAAGTGCGTAGGACACAACAAATGTCAACGATTCTGATTCTGGTGATTCTACATATTTGCGCGTAATACATTTGACCGAATAATGCGTATTATTTTTTATACAGGAGTATGTTTATAATGTAGATATAATGCATTTATAGTTAATATAAAACTACATGTTAAATATAATGAATTATATTTTAGAGTAAAATAATTATTGAAAATAATGAAACGAATTTTAAACCCCCTTTAAAAAGGTACTGGGTCCAGTATATACTATACTATCTCCTTTAATACGATACTATATACATCACAGTGATGTCATCACTGTACTATAGTACTAATAGTTATGACATAATAACTACGTCTACTATTGAGTGCACACTATCCGCCTATATGCTTGTTGTTCCTCATCACTGCAGTGTGAGTATACTATACTATATTACTAACTATACTATATGTACGACGTTAGTAAACATGTCCTATATACCATGTAAACCATAGTGTATATGTCAAATACTGGTTGCGTAAGACAAACATAGTACCCCTATTCGGGTTGTACCCATTTAAAACATAGGAAATCGGCGTTTTATCGCGCGCAACTTTCTCTAGGCGAGTTGATCAACAAGGGGTCGATCCCTCAGTAAACTTACCGACATATCACGGGTCACGCGTTAACATCCTATACCGCAATGGTGTGGCATTAACGTGTCACCTATACCGCGACGTAGTGGCATTAAAGTGTCACCTATACCACGATGGTGTGGCATTAAAGTGTCACCTATACCGCAATGGTGTGGCATTAACGTGTCACCTATACCGCGACGTAGTGGCATTAAAGTTTCACCTATACCGCGATGGTGTGGCATTAACGTGTCACCTATACCGCGATGGTGTGGCATTAAAGTGTCACCTATACCTAAATGTAGTGGCATTAAAGTTTCACCTATACACCTGCAGGTTTCTTCGCCAAGCGAAACAAGAAGAACGGCAGTGGTCAAAACAATAACAACGACAAGAACAACGACCGAGACCACGCCCCCTCTACCGATCACGTGACCACATCGCTTCTGAAGCCGCCACCGCCGCCATCTAGCTTGACCAGAGAGGTCCAAGGGGCCGAAACGCCAGTCTAACTGCAGTGTATCTCCCAGTGATAGTCAATTGAGTAGCCTCTCGTAGCGCTATACTGTACAATGTACATATGTGTACATATAAACTCAACGTTATCATACATATAAGCGTATATGGTGTATATATATATGTGTGTCTTTGTGTATGTAAGTATATGTATGTATGTATACTAATTATATTTGTAATACTTTATCATATAAACTAATTCAAATAAATTTTATAATATTACAGCAATTTTATCGTATACTATAGTATACTATTAAGTATACATAATTTATGTTCAATGTACAATTTATCCTCTACATTCTTCCCTTAATGTGTGCATAAAAGATATAAGTTATAATTAAATAAGTGTATATTGTATAATAGTTATAATATTTTCGATATAAATGAATTTATAATTTTAATAAAATATACAATTTTTTAATTACATGTAATTCCTAAATATATTATATATGTAGATGTTAGGTTAAAGTATGATTCGTAAATCTATGTTATGTTGCTGTTATATATATATAGTGAGAAAGATAAAAAAGTAGAGAGATTAATGTATGTTATTTATAAATCTGAATTGACTAATCACCATCAATGCATTTTATTTATTAGCCATATATTATATACATAGATATTGAATGCTAACTCTAATGTCTATGATTATATATATATATATATATATATATATATATATATATATATATATAATAATTCATTATAATCCGGATAATAATTATTATATTATAATAGATTAATCTATTACTAGTAGATTATTATAATCGACAATTATCATAGATGTGTATTTTACCTAAACTATAAATGAATGTAGATTATATTGAGAAAATCATCATACATATTAGAATAAATAATGTTCTCTATTTCTGATATATTTGCCTATAATGGGTTTATTACTAACAAGATTGTGTCTATAGGTTGTCCCATTAGTGTACAATGTACACTGCGATTTATAAAATATGTAGTTTTTAATTCCTAGATAACTTAATGGTATTATAATATATAATACATAATATATATATATATATGAAAGATTTTGTGAAGCATTTCCTTAGAAAAATCTTTGTATATAGGTAGGTCTATACCACTTTTAATTAATATTATATAAGGGCTCCAGAATATATGGGGCTGGCCTTACTCAACATAAAATCTATAAAGGCCGAAGTATAATTCTCCACCTATTAGAAAAGTTATATATATTAATATTATTATATATATATATATTATTTATAGATATCAGATGAAAATTGTTTATAGAAATTAGCATACAGTATACAATATATATATTTACCTACAACTATTATAGTATAATATAATATTTTTTAAAATAAAATATATTTATAAATTCAATATTCTTTATTAAATTGCTGACAGTATGACCATGGTCAATTGCAATTAGTTAAGTTATGTAATACATGAGTAGGTATATACTATATAGTACATATATGCATAAAGGTTTTGACTTAGATCAAATGTGAATTATGATTGTATAAATTAATCCATATTAGCCAATACTTAAATGTATGAATTATATAATAATCAAATAAATAATGCATACATAGAAATACCAGGTGAAAATCTCAATTTCAGTAAATATAATATTCAATTCTTATATATTCATATACAACTTTTTCACTTTACTTTGAATATACATTTATATATATATATATATATAAATATATATATGTCATGTTCATATTTCACAGATAAAATAATTCCGATGGCCCTATTTAGATAGATAAATAATATTATAACTTTTGATCTACTTGATTAATGTATATATAATTTTTAGAACTTAATCATAAATGTCCTTGATCACTTCATATTACATTAAATAATAGCTAAAAGTAAAACTTAGGTACTGAAATTACTGGATATTTTATTATTTTAAAATTAGAATTTTGTCGGTCTCATACTCAACTTATATTATAAGTTTCACTCATATTACTAGTATTACTTAATATGTATATATATATATATATATATATACAGATCTAAATTTAGTTAGTCATATTAGTATTACTTCATAAGGTAAATAAATGTTGTTTAGTAAACAAAAATGTCCTATCTTCATCATGTAAATATTCATATGATTCACCGGCCCTTAACATAATTTTATTATACCATACACCGTACACTGTATACTAGCATTATTTATAGATATGTTTAGTAAGTGGGCACGAATAATATGATTGAATTTAAATGCTGCGAGGACGCATTTCTTAAGTTTGTTTTGTAATGCAGTAGGTAAATCCATGTCATAGATTTGTAGTTGACCTTATTTTGTTTAGGTAAACTATAAATCTATGATAGTAGTAGAATTAGTGATGGTTGTAAGGGACGGAAGGAGTAAAACAAATTAACATCGTTTTCCAATGAAAGGAGGGTTCGGTCAGGAAGGTATAGTTTGTAGGTCGTTAGTTGCGAGGTTTAGAGTTGAATGTATTTAATGCATAAAAGTAGTCGGCTTTTTAGTCCGTAGAGATGGTTAAAGACCGTATAGTAGTTAAAGGTGGATACTTTTTCTCGAGGATGGCCAGTTAATTTGAGTTCATAGCCCAGGCTATCAAATTTATTTGAAATAACTAGGTACAGGTTATATTTCCATGGTTAGAATAGATGGTTGTTTTGTGAACATTACTGCTGCATAAACACTCCTTCATACCTAGTTATTTACCGGTTACAAGGTTAACTTTACTACTTTAATTATTTGTTTTAAATAGGTGAATAGTTGGGTATTTAAATAGGTAAATAACTAGGTACATGTTTTATTTACTCGGTTATTTTATGTAAATGACTCCTGCATAAACACTCCTTCAATACCTAGTTATTTACCGGTTACAAGGTTATCTTTACTACTTTAATTATTTGTTTTAAATAGGTGAATAGTTGGGTATTTAAATAGGTAAATAACTAGATACATGTTTTATTTACTCGGTTATTTTATGTAAATGACTCCTGCATAAACACTCCTTCAATACCTAGTTATTTACCGGTTACAAGGTTATCTTTACTACTTTAATTATTTGTTTTAAATAGGTGAATAGTTGGGTATTTAAATAGGTAAATAACTAGATACATGTTTTATTTACTCGGTTATTTTATGTAAATGACTCCTGAATAAACACTCCTTCAATACCTAGTTATTAACTTGGTACCAGGTTATATTTACTGCTGTTATTTATCTTGGTACTAGGTTATACTTACTGCAGTTATTTAACTTGCTACTAGGTTATATTTAATTCTATAACTATATGTTAGCTAGATGAATAGATACATATAAAAAAACACTGAAGCTCAAATTATTAATCATTTTTATTAATAAATAGATTTAAACGTCACATCAGTCCTCCAAATCTGTCTTTTCAGATACCTATGGAAAAAAATAATTAATAAATATCGAAGTGAATGTGTATTATACAATAACTAAAAATGAAACTGTCTATATTAACATCATCAAGTTTCTTTGTCCTTCTATTGCCCCTTTGTTGCGTTTCCTTTAGCACCTCTCCTAATCTAGGACTTTACAGGCCTCCGAAATGTTCTTTGCATAAAGCTGATGGAAATATAATAATAATTAATAAATATTTAAGTTTGATTTATACATTATTTAAAAAATAAAATGTCTATATTAGTAATAAATATATAAATATTGTGTAGGGATAGGTCAGGATGGTATTTGTGAATGATGTCTTTTTTAATTTTTGGAAGTTTATTTCATGTTTTAATATTGCTTTATAGATTGTGAGAATATATTTGAATTGATATTCAACCCATTACAAATACTAGTTTTGAATACATTTTTTGAATATGAAAATGTATACATTATAATATAATGTAATAAGCATTATAATATTCATATAAATATAAGAAAATGTGTCTTATATATGAAAATATAAAAATAGATCAATATATATTATATGAAATTGTATATGAACAAATTTTATATATATATGCATTACTATGAGGAACCAAACAAATATGTTTATAAAATATACATACATTAAACATTATGCATTATATATGATCACTATCAAATATTTATTATAATTATATAAATAGAATTTTTAATCAAATTGAAATTTGTAAATTTATATAACAATAGAATATATATTTTCATATTTTAATTTAGAACTCATAAATAATATAAAAATATATAAATATATACTATTAATATGTAATACTAATATGAAATTGTATATGAATAAATGTTGATATTATATACAATCAGTATATATGATCACTATATATTATTAAATACACCAAATAATATATAAAGTATATAGTATAATATCAAATATAAATGATAATCAAATATTTATTATAATTAAATAAAAATGTTTTACATCAATTGAAATTTGTAAATTTATATAACAATAGAATATATATGTTCATATATTAATTTAGAACTCATAAATAATATAAAAATAAATCAATATATGAATATATGAAATTGTATATGAACAAATGTTATATATATGCATTATATATATTCACTATATATTATTAAATATAACAAATAATATATATAAAGTATATAGTATAATATCAAATATTTATTATAATTATATAAATTGAATTTTAAATTTATATAACAATAGAATATATATTTTCATATTTTAATTTAGAACATATAAATAATATAAAAAATAGATAAATACATTTATTAATTTAAGAAATTTGTTAATTTATATAACAATAGAATATATATTTTCATATTTTAATTAAGAACTTATTAATAATATAAAATTGTATAAATACATACTATATGAAATTGTATATGAAAAATGTTGATATTACATAGAATCAGTATATATGATCACTATATATTATTAAATACCACAAATAATATATATAAAGTATATAGCTGTAATAGATATATAGTATAGGTATATAGGTATATAGTATAATATCAAATATAATTTATAATCAAATATTTATTAGAATTATATAAATTGAATTTTTAAATCAATTGAAATTTGTAAATTTATATAACAATAGAATATATATTTTCATATGTTAATTTAGAACTCATAAATAATATAAAAATAGATCAATATATACTATAAGAAATTGTATATGAACAAATGTTATATATATATGCATTATTAGAGAAACCAGAAAATATGTTTATAAAATATACATACATTAAACATTATGCATTATATATGATCACTATAAGTTATACAAAAATATTTATTATAAATAAATAAATTGAATTTTTAATAAAATTTAAATTTATATAATTTGTAAATTTACTTTACAATAGAATATAATATATTTCATAATTTAATTTACAACTCATAAACAATATAAAAATAGATCAAATCATACTATATATCTATTATATAAAAGAAAGTCTATTTAATTATATATATATATGTGTGTGTGTGTGTGTGTGTATCTGGTGAGGTAACTCGAGAACCGGGGTACGTCGCGAAAATATTTTATACCCGATCTTAATAAATTTGCAACAGTATGGTCTTGGTCCGGAAAATTTTTTGAATTTTATACCGCGTACCCCAGAAAAACCTGAAAAATTGACTTTTTGCCATTAAAATGATTTTTTGTCATCTAAAATCTTCGGCGTCGCTTTTTTGAAATATTTTTTTTACATTTTTTCGAAGTATTTTTTTGAAATTTTTTGAAAATTTTTGAAATTTTTTGAAATTTTTTTGAAATTTTTTGAAATATTTTTAAACATTTTTTTTGAAATATTTTCAACATTTGTTTGAAATATTTGTAAACATTTTTGTGGACATTTTTTGACATTTTTTTAAAATATATTTTATAATATTATTATTTTAAGATATAATTAAAATATTATAATTATATAATAAATATATAAATATTATAAGATATAAATATTATACTTTTTAAAATATTCGTAGAACATTTATAAAAAATATATTTTGTAATATTTGGAAATATTTGTTGTATTTTTTATATTATTTTTTGAAATATTTTTGAATAGTTTTTTTAAATATTTTTGTAAATTTTGTGGATATTTTTATGAAATTTTGTTAACATTTATACATATTTTTGTAATATTTTTAAACATTTTTTTTGAAATATTTTTAAACATTTTTTTAAATATTATTGTACATTTTTTTCGACATTTTTTTAAATATATTTTGTAATATTTTAATATTTGTATTTTTTTAAATATTATTTGAATATTATTTGAAATATTTTTTATATTTTAACTAATTGTTGAAATATTATTATTTTAAGATATAATTAAAAGATTGAAATATATAAATATTTTTAGAACATTTAAAAAAAATATATTTTGATATATTTAAATAAACATATATTAAAATAAACAATTGTTGTATACTAGATATGAAACAGCTAACATTAATAAATAATATATAGGCAAACAATATATATATAATAATTAATATTATAATTTAATAGTATAATTAAAAATATTTATTTGGTTATGTTAAACATTTACAAATTTGATATATATATATATATATATATATATATATATATATATATATATATATATATATATATATATATATATATATATATATATATATATATATATAATAATAATAATAATATCAGATTGGCAAAAGCCTGGATATATATATATATATATATATATATATATATATATATATATATTATATATATCAACTATATACTTAATGTATATATATAATATATTAAATTATTATATTTAAATGTAACTACTAAATTCTAATATATACTTAACGTAAATATTAAATTATATATAACATTTTTATTTTTGTTATGTTACAAATTTACAAATTTGATATATATATATATATAATATATATATTATATATCTACTATATATAATCTAATATATACGTTAAGTATATAGTAGATATATATATATATATATATATATATATATATTTATAATTTGTTTATTTTTAAAATAACAATTATTATAATTGGTCAATTTTTACCATATTACCAAAGATTTTACGAATAAATATTCTAAATATCTTTTATGTAACTAAGCAATATAAAAAAGTTTATTTACTAAACAATTATCAATATAAAAACGTTAGCATTATATACCTACTATATATTTATTATTAATTATTAATTAATTATAACTAGCAATAAAAATCAGTAATAGAAATTAAAAATAACAATTATTATAATTGGTCAATTATTACCATATTACCAAAGATTTTACGAATAAATATTCTAAATATCTTTTATGTAACTAAGCAATATAAAAAGTTTATTTACTAAACAATTATCAATATAAAAACGTTAGCATTATATATCTACTATATATTTATTATTAATTATTAATTAATTTTAACTAGAAATACAAATCAGTAATAGCTAACATTAATAAATATATATAGGCAAACAATATATATATATATATATATATATAATAATTAATATTATATTTTAATAGTATAATAAAAATATTTATTTGGTTATGTTAAACATTTACAAATTTGATATATATAAATATATATATATATCAACTATATATCTACTATATACTTAATGTATATATAATATATTAAATTATATATTTAAATGTAACTACTAAATTCTACTATATACTTAACGTATATATTAAGTTATATAAACTAAGATACTAATATATATATATTAAGTTATATATACCATATTTATTTTTGTTATGTTAAAAATTTACAAATTTGATATATATATATCTACTATATATATATATATAATCTTATATATACGTTTAGTATATAGTAGATATATATATATATATATATATATATATATATATATATATATTTATAATTTGTTTATTTTTAAAATAACAATTATTATAATTGGTCAATTATTACCATATTACCAAAGATTTTACGAATAAATATTCTAAATATCTTTTATGTAACTAAGCAATATAAAAAGTTTATTTACTAAACAATTATCAATATAAAAACGTTAGCATTACATATCTACTATATATGTATTATTAATATAATTAATATTGTTATTTATTGTTACTAAAGTTTATATAATATGTATATATATATATATATATATATATAAAACCATTATATATGTATAGTATAATAATTAATATTATAATTTATTAGTATAATTAAACATAGTTATTTTATATTTTGTAGTTATTTTGTATTTTATTTATATAGTTAATATTTTTATTTTATTGTTACTAGAGTTTATATAATATGTATAGATGTATATATATATATATATATATATATATATAATATTATAGTATATATACTATATAGTATAATTAAACATAATTATTTGGTTATGTTAAAAATTTATAAATTTGATACATATATCTACTATATACTTAACGTATATATACAAAATGATGTATAAATGTACTACTTAAAAAGAATGGCAAAAAGAAATTCAAATTTATCACGAAAGGTGAAAACTAGCCGTGTTAAAAAAGAAAGTGTGCAAGAAAGAAATTCGAGATTGACTACTATGAAAGAAGTTGCAATTAGAAGGCGTAAAAATGAAACTGAATATAATAGACAACATAGATTAGCAACTAAAATTACAGACTCGAAAAGAAGAATAAAAAATGAAACAGAAAAAGAGAGGATTACTAGATTAAAAACTAAAATTACAGACTCGCAAAGAAGAATACAAAATGAAACAGAAGAAGAGAGGATTATGAGATTAGAAACTAAAATTACAGACTCGCAAAGAAGAATACAAAATGAAACAGAAGAAGGGAGGATTACGAGATTAGAAAACTTAAATATTAACACTCAAGCATATATTATGAATGAAACAAAAGAAGAGAGGATTTCACGATTAGATAACTTAAAGTTTAATACTCGAATATGTAATATAAATGAATCAGAAGAAGAGCGGATTACGAGATTAGAAAAATTAAAAGTTAACTTTCGAAGATATATTATGAATGAAACTAATGAAATGAGGTCCGAACGATTAGTAATACAGAACATAAATAATAAGCGTACTTTAGAAAGAGAATCTACTGGAAATAAAAAAAAGAGATTAAAAATAGCAAAAGAATCACAATTGCAAGTATCGTCAAATATAATTAATGTTAAAGATAGAATATACAATATATGGCGAAGTAATGTATCTGGCATTGATTGGAACAAAGCTGCATTCCACTATAATAAGAATACTGATTATAATAATGATCAAAGGATATCAATAGGTCAAATGAATGTGATATGTAAATTTTGTAAGGCGAAGAGATTTAAGAATGAATCTAAAGGTATATGTTGCAAACAAGGTAAAGTACAGATAGAAACTCTTGAAGAACCACCTTATCCTCTGAATGATTTATTATTTAATAGATCACCAGACTCTAAACTTTTCTTTAATAATATTAGGAACTATAATTCTGCATTCCAGATGACATCATTCGGTGCATCGAAAATAATAAGAGAAAACTTCATGCCGACATTCAAAATACAAGGACAAGTATACCATAGAATAGGATCAATTTATCCAGAAAAAATAAACGACGAAAAATATTTGCAAATATATTTTATGGGCAATAATGAAGAGGAAGTTAATAGAAGAAATGAACATTTTCCATTTTTACGACATAGCCTGCTTAAAGAACTACAAGATTTATTACATAACAATAATGATAAGATTAAAGAAATTAAATATGCGTTAGAAAGAAATAATGAACCAAATTTTAAATTAGTAATCAAAGAAAATTATAGACCAACAGATGAACATGCCAGAAGATTCAATAAACCCACAACAAATGAAGTAGCAATATTAATGATTGGCGATAGTACTAATAAGAGAGATATCATTATAAATAAAAGAGATTCAACAATACAACGTATAAATGAAACGCATCCATCTTATGATTGTCTTCAGTATCCACTGATATTTTGGAAAGGTCAATCGGGTTATGGAATAAATCTGAAACAATCAAATGGAAAAAAAATGTCATGCATGAATTATTATGCCTATCTAATAATGGTTAGAGAGAACGACTATAATGTAATATTACACTTTAGAGAATTATATCATCAATACGCCACAGATATGTATGCTAAGATTGAAGGGGAAAGATTAGCATTTATAAGATTTAATCAGGAACAACTACGGACAGATAATTATGATAATGTAAAAGATGCAATGAATAATGATGGTGAAGCACACAATTTAGGACAAATAGTTATTTTGCCGTCTTCATATACTGGAAGTCCGCGATATATGAGAGAAAGGCAAGAGGATGCAATGGCATATGTTAGAAGATTTGGAAAACCCGATTTATTTATAACCTTCACCTGTAATCCGGAATGGAAAGAAATTAAAGAAAATATATTTAATAATCAAAAGGTAATTCATAGACATGATATAACGGCTAGAGTATTTCGACAATATGTTTTAAAATTAGTGGACCTGATGAAGAATGCTAATATATTTGGAAAGCAAATATGCTATATGTACACAATCGAATGGCAAAAAAGGGGTTTACCTCATGCCCATTTATTGAGTTGGTTACAAGAAAGTATTAAACCAACTCAAGTAGATAGCATAATAAGTGCAGAGATTCCAAATATAGAAGATGAACAACTATACAATACTGTAAAGAATAATATGATCCACGGTCCTTGTGGATATTTAAATATAAAATCTCCTTGCATGAGTAATGGAAAATGTTCAAAGAATTTCCCTAAGAATTTTATAGAAGAAACACAAACTGATAGAGATGGTTATCCATTGTATAGAAGAAGGCAACCAAATAATGGCGGAAAAATTGTGACTAAAATGTTACACGGAAAAGAAATACAAATAGATAATAGATGGGTTGTACCTTATTGCCCATTATTATCTAAAATATTTAATGCACATATCAATGTTGAAATGTGCAATTCCGTAAAATCAATAAAATATATTTGCAAATACATTCATAAAGGTTCAGATATGGCGATAGTTGAATTAGAAGAAACTGATAAATGCGATGAGATAAAAAGATATCAGATGGCTAGATATATAAGTAGTAACGAGGCAATATGGAGAATACTAGATTTTCAAATACATCAAAGACACCCGGCCATTATTCAATTAGTGATTCATTTAGAGAATGGTCTAAGAATTTATTTTACCGAGAGTAATGTTAGGGAAAGGATTAATATACCTCCGAAGACAATGCTTACATCTTTCTTCGATTTATGCGGGATTGATAATTTTGCGAAGACTTTATTATATCAAGATATCCCGCAATATTATACTTGGCAAGTAGGAAATAGAACATGGAAAAGGAGATTACAAGGGGATCGAATTAGTGAAGGGATATTTAAATCATCTACCATTGGAAGAATTTATACGGTACATCCGAAGAATCTGGAATGCTTCTATCTTCGGCTATTATTAACTACTGTGAAAGGACCAGTATCATTCGAAGATATTAGAACAGTTAATGGGGTAATATGTAATACATATAAGAAGGCATGTGCAATGTTAGATCTATTAGAAGATGATGAACACTGGGATAATACATTAAAAGAAGCATCTATATCTAGATCTCCTAGGAAAATAAGAGAACTATTCGCAATGATGATTTGTCACTGCGAAATAACAGATATACCATCATTATGGCTGAATAATAGAGAATGTATGAGTGAAGATATTTTGTTGGAATATAGAAGACATAATACCGAAGAAGTAATTGAGTATAATGAAGACATTTTTCTTGGATCTCTGGCACGTATACAAGGAATAGTTAAAAGAATGGGAGGAGATTCCTTACAGAAATACGGATTTGTAAATATTGAAATGGTATCCTCTATACCAGATGAACATAACTATGATAGGATTCTCCAAATAGATGAGAATAAATTAAATTTTGAACAAAGAATAGTATACAATAATATATTGCAGAGTGTTATTAATGAAGAAGGGAAATTATTCTTTTTAGATGCTCCAGCTGGAACTGGTAAAACTTTTTTAATAAATTTATTATTAGCTAAGAATAAAATGTCGGGAACAGAGCAGTTGGCTGTGGCATCATCGGGTATCGCAGCTACATTACTACTAAATGGAAGAACCGCACATTCTACATTTAAAATTCCAATAAAAATAAATGAAAATTCAATTTGTAGCATAACGAGAAATTCAAAAGAGGCAGAACAATTCAGAAACTGTAAATTCATTGTATGGGATGAGTGCACAATGGCACATAAATATGCTCTTGAGGCAGTAGATAGAATGTTAAGAGATATAGTAAATGATAGAAAACCAATGGGAGGAATAACATTATTACTAAGTGGAGACTTCAGACAAATTTTACCTGTAGTACGAAGAGGAACTAAAGCTGATCATATAAATGCCTGCCTAAAAACATCAATATTATGGAAATACATAGAAAAATTAACTTTAAAAAAAAACATGCGAGTATATTTATCAAAAAATAGAGATACAGGGTCGTTTGAACAAAATCTATTAGATATTGGAAATGGGGTATTAAAGACAAATGAAAATATGGATATAATTCCATGTGGAATCATAGTAAAAAATCATAATGAATTGATATCAAAAATATATGAACATTTATTAGAAAAATATTTAGATGAAGATTGGCTTTGCGAAAGATGTATACTTGCCCCCAAAAATAATAATGTATGTAATATTAATAAACGTTTATTGAATTTATTTCCTGGAGATCCAAAATTATATATGTCAATCGATAGAGTAGTGAAAGAAGATGAAGTTGTTGATTACCCAATAGAATTCCTGAACTCTATTAATCTTCCAGGATTACCAGATCATATGATAGAATTGAAGGTTGGCGTTCCAATTATTCTACTTAGAAATTTAGATCCACCAAGACTTTGTAATGGGTCCAGACTGTTAGTGACCAATCTTATAAACCATATTATAGAAGCAAGAATATTGACAGGGGAATATAAAGGAGAACAAGTTATGATTCCTAAAATTCCACTAATACCTTCCGATTACCCTTTTAACTTCAAACGACTACAATTCCCTATAAGACTATGCTTTTCCATGACTATAAACAAATCTCAAGGACAGTCTTTTAAAGTAGTAGGATTAGATCTGGAATCCGAGTGTTTTTCCCACGGTCAATTATATGTCGGATGTTCAAGGGCCAGAGATGAAAATCAACTGTATATTCTTGCTAATAATGGAATGACTAGGAATGTGGTATACAAGGAAGTATTATAAAATATACTATATTTAAAAAAAATAGATATTACTTTATTGAAATTATTACATACATCATTATACAAGTAATCATAGTTCGGACCAACTAGATATATCACCAATGAAATTTGAGGTTGCAATTCCTGTAAAACTCACTTTAAGGCTGCGGTTTTATTAAAATTTATTTCCAATATCATGTGACGTTAATTATAGAGTGGGTCTATTAAAATTAAATTTCAAAATTAAAATTAAAACTGTCTCATTACATTTATAAAATATTTGATTGGCTGTAGTTTTTTCACAATTTTTCATAATAGTTGATAAATATTTAAACATATATATTTATGTAAATTATAATTATTTTTTAATATAACGAGAATACAAACTGGAAAATGAATATACTTTTAACATAAAATAAAGTATATTTATCATTAATTAAAGATACAGAATGGTTTAAAAATAAATTTGATATTGGAAATTATGTATTAAAGATAATATTTTATATGGATATAATTCAATGTTAAATCATAGTAAAAAATAATTAATAGTGAGTAAAAATCCACTTTATATACGATACCTTGACGTGGTTAAGTGGCTTATATTGATCCAAATTCGTATACAACTTTTTAATATAGAACTCTAGGTTTAATCGCATTTTTTTCTCAAAAATTAAATATTTATATTAGATAAATATTTATGTTAAAAAAATCAAAAATCCCGAAATTTCGAGTCGATTACAGCTATAGTTAGTAAATAATGAAAAATCAAAAACCGAGTAATGCCGTGTAAGCAATGCAAAATCAGGAATAACTATAATTAATAAATAATAGATAGGAAAATAATCAAAACCGAGCAACGCCGGGTCGGGTACGGCTAGTATCTATTATATAAAAGAAAGTCTATTTAATTATATATATATATGTGTGTGTGTGTGTGTGTATCTGGTGAGGTAACTCGAGAACCGGGGTACGTCGCGAAAATATTTTATACCCGATCTTAATAAATTTGCAACAGTATGGTCTTGGTCCGGAAAATTTTTTGAATTTTATACCGCGTACCCCAGAAAAACCTGAAAAATTGACTTTTTGCCATTAAAATGATTTTTTGTCGTCCAAAATCTTCGGCGGCGCATTTTTGAAATATTTTTTTTACATTTTTTCGAACTATTTTTTTGAATTTTTTTTGATTTTTTTTTGAAATTTTTGGAAATTTTGGAAATTTTTTGAAATATTTTTGAAATATTTTTGACATTTTTTTGAAGTTTTTTTTAAATATTTTTAAACATTTTTTTGAAATTTTTTTAAAATATATTTTGTAATATTATTTATATTTTTTGTATTTTAAAAAATATTATTTGAAATAATTTTTTATATTTTTCAACTATTCGTTGAAATATTATTATTTTAAGATATAATTAAAATATTATAATTATATAATAAATATATAAATATTATAAGATATAATAATATACTTTTTAAAATATTTGTAGAACATTTATAAAAAATATATTTTGTAATATTTGGAAATATTTGTTGTATACTAGGAATACAGAATCAGGAATAGCTATAATTAATAAATAATAGATAGGCAAACAATCAAAAATCGATCAACGCAGGGTGCGGTTTGGGTTTTCGATATTTATTAAGTACTATTTTGTAATATTGGAAATAAGTGTTGTATTTTTTTAAATATTATTTGAAATATTTTTGAAATATTTTTCCACTAATTTTTGAGATATTAATATTTGTATAAATTTGTTTGAATTTTAGCAACAATTTATGTTATTGTATATGAAAAGCAGAATCATGAATAGCCATAAATAATAAATAATAGATAGGTAAGCTATCAAACAACGAGTAAAGCAAAGTTGGGTACGGCAAGAAATTCCAAATCAGGAATAGTTATAATTAATAAATGATAGATAGGAAAATAATAAAAAACCGAGCAACGCCGATTTGGAACTGTTTGGGTTTAGGTTTTTAACATTTGTATTTTTTGAAATATTTTTTATCTAATTTTTTAAATATTAAAAAAAATATGTTTCTACATATTTTAATTTTATTTAATTGTATATACTAGAAATGTAGGATCAGGAATAGCTCTAATTAATAAATAATAAATAGGCAAACAATCAAAAACCGATAAATGTCGAGTCGAGTACTGTTTGGATTTGGGTTTAGGTTTGAGTTTTCGACATTTTTTTAAAACATATTTTGTAATATTTTAAATATTTTTTGTATTTGTTAGCAATTATATATTTTAGAATAATCAGGAATAGCTATAATTAATAAAAATAAATAGTCAAACAATCAAAAACCTAGCAACGCCGGGTAGGGTATGACTGCTAATATGTTGAAATATTTTTTATATTTAAAAAATATTTTTAGACACTTTTTAAAAATATATTTTATAATATTTTAAAGTATTTTTGTATTTTTGTATTTTTACAAAATATTTTACGAATAAGTCTTAAAAAGAACAACGCTAGATCTACATCGGATACAGTTAGATTTATTAAATATTAGTTAGAAGACAACAATTAAAGAATAGCTATGCATAATTAGGAATAACTATAATTAATAATTGATAGGCAAATAATAAAAAAACGAGCAACGTCGGGTTGGGTTCGGCAAACAATTCTAAATCAGGAATAGTTATAATTAATAAAGTATAGATAGGCATATAATTAAAAACCTATCAACGCCGTTTTGGGACGGTTTGGGTTTGGGTTTTCAACATATTTTGTAATATTTGAAATATTTGTTGTATTTTTTAAAATATTTTTTGAAATATTTGTTCACTAATTTTTTAAATATTATAAACAATATTTTTCTATATTTGTTTGTATTTTAAATAAACTTTATTTAATTGTATATACTAGAAATATAGAATCAGAAATTGCCCTAATTAATAAATAATAATTAATAGATAGGCAAACAAACAAAAACCAAGAAATGCCGGGTCGGGTATGGTTTGTTTTTAAAACATATTTTGTAATATTTTATATATTTTTTTGCAATTTTTAGCAATTATATATTTGAGAATAATCAGGAATAGCTATAATTAATAAAAAAAATGAATAGGCATTAAAAATCAGGTATGGCTACTAATATGTTGAAATATTTTTTATATTTCTTAAAATATTTTTAGACACTTTTAAAAAATATATTTTGTAATATTTTAAATTATTATTTGTAATCTTACCAAATATTTTACAAATAATCTTAAAAACGAACAACGCTGGGTCTACATCGGATACAGTTAGAATTAGTAAATATTAGTTAGAAGAAAAAAATTAAATATTAGCTAAGTATAATCAGGAATAGCTACAATTAATAGGCAAATAATCAAAACCTAGCAACGCAGGGTAGTGTACGGTTTATGTTTGGGTTTAGGTTTGGGTTTTAGACATTTTTTTAAAACATATTTTGTAATATTTGAAATATTTGTTGTATTTTTTAACATATTATTTGAAAATGTGTTCTACTTTGTTTTGTATGTCAGCTAACATTTATTTTATTATATATATATATCAATTAAGAATCAGTAATAGCTATAATTAATATATAATATATAGGAAAATAATCAAAACCGAGCAACGCCGGGTCGGGTACGGCTAGTATATATATATATAGAAATATAATTGATAATATATATATATATATATATATATATATATATATATATATATATATTTATAATATATATGCATTATTAAGAGTAACCAGAATATAGGTTTATAAAATATACGTTTATTAAACATTATTCATATTTAATATTATAAAATATAATAAATATAAAGTATAATATCCAATATTTATAAACAAATATTTATTATAAATATATATATTGAAATTTGTATAATTTGTAATTTATATAATAATAGAATATAATCTCATTTTAATACAATATATTTCATATTTTAATTTAAAACTCATAATATACAAATAGATCAATATGAAATATATTATATGAAATTATATATGAACAAATGTTGATATTACATATATTATATATAATCAGTATATATATGCATTATTATAAGGAACCATCAAATTGGTTTATAAAATATACATTTATTAAACATTATTCATTATACTATCTATATATTTATATATAGGATAAGGTATTAAAATAATAAATAAATAAATATATAAAGTAACTCTATCTTGTATAAGAATAAATTTGTTTTAATCAATGGGTCTACAATATATAGCTATTTAATATTGTGACTTTAGTAATGCCAATGTATTTTTTAAAAATAGAAAATGAAATAATTGTAATATATATGTATCCATATGAATAACTATATTTAATACATATCTAATTAAAATTAATTTCTTTGACTACAAAGTATGTTCACATGGGAACAACCTTTTTTATAAAATATAATACTAATCAGTGATTAGTAATCACTGTGATATATATATATATCAGTGATTATATATATTGCCTAAATCTGATAATAATATATTATATTGAATATTATGAATATTATATCAACTATTATTGACTAATAGTGTTTATTGTGAATTCATGTTTTATATAAATAGGTCATTTCCAATCTTATTAATAATTATATTTGTAATATTAATTTATATAGATATAAATTATATAGAAACTCACCATTTATGCATATTCCTCCTCTGATTGCTGTGTGTTCTCTAGCTCCAGTAAATAACCAGTTGATGGAACTGCAACGGAGACACTAGATATAATAGCATCCTCTGTATTGTTCTTTACCTTGTTCTGAAAATATATTGAATACAAATTAAATTATATATATATATATATATATATATATATATATATATATATATATATATATATATATATATATATATAATTAAACAGTATATATATTAAACAGTTCCTCCAACACATTATTTTTATCTGTAGAATTATTTAATTTTATATAATTGTTGTAACTAGTTATAGGAAAAAATGTATATAGTATATTAAAATTTATATTATTCATTAATAATATCAATTTATTTATGTATGCCAAATAAAAGTTATATATATATATATGTGCAGTAAACTTGATAACAGTGGGTATCACCAGTATCGGTTATAACTGAAATATTATGATTTGAATACAATAATATTAACTATATTAAAAACAAATAACTTATGGATAATAATATGGATAGTTTAATATTCCAACATACAAAAAACTGTAAAATTACTATTTGAAAACAAACATACTACTAGTTATTCACTACTATTCAAAGGAATCTATTATTTAATATATATATATATATATCAATACATTTATAATTAATGTTTTTACTATGTAAAGTAATATCGAAATACTATAACTATGATTGAAATATAGTATTTTAATTCTAAATAATTATTGAAAAGTATAATATTTGAACAACTCTGGTATTTTTTATTTTTGGTTTAAACTTAGATAACTCAAAAACACAACCTGACCAACCCTGCTAATAACTGATTTGATAAATGTATACATTAATATATAATATTATCAAAAATGATAAAAACAAATTTACTTTTCATCATATATTTACTAACAAATGAATTATTGATACAGTTCTGTGTTGTGAATGCCTTGCTCCATCATAAACTGATTCTATGGGTAGACCATTAAACACTTTATTACGATTACCTGAAAATATATGTTATTTTACATTAGAATCAGAATTATAGCGGCACTTATTTAAAAATAGTTTCGTGTGAGGTGTCCCAATAGCGAAATATAGTTACAGTTTTAAATAGATGGCATAAGTTCATATACATGTTATATAATAATAATATCAGAATTTAGGCATGACAATGTTAAACGAAGAAGCGAGATACTTATATCTAGTCGTTTACCCATTTCACTTTCCTAAAGAATATTTATGAGGAGAAAAGTATAGTAAAAGTAAAATTAAAATAAATATAATAAAATTTTAAGATTTAAAGTTAGTAAAATTATATACAAAATAACAAAATTATCAATACACATTTAATTATTTAGTTTTCTATTAGAATAATACATTTATAAAAAATCAGAGATATTAAATTTATATCAAGAATAGCCAACAATAATTGAAAATAATGAGGATAGATGGTGTATCAACTTCAGGGATATGGGTGCGTCAGGTCCAATGATGTAGGGATCATATTTGTTCCAATAATAAGAACACTGACAATACTTTCCTCTCAATACAAGTATATCCATTTCTTCGATACGTACCATACCCACATTAACACAAAAATATCAGCCATTCCGTCATAAAAAAAAACACTATAAAATAGATTTAACGTACATAATACGTTAATATGTCCATAATTATATATTATCTTCTAATCACATATTTACTAACAAATGAATTATTTCAGTTCTGTGTTGTAGATACTCCATAAACTGATCCTATCGGTAGACCAATAAGTACTTTATTACGATCACCTGAAAATATATCTTATTTTACTTTGGAATCACAGTTTTAGTCGCTTTATTTAAAATATAATTGTTTGGCATCTAAATAATTAAATATACGATACTAAATAGATAGAAAAAGTGTGCATACATTTTATATGTACCTGATAATATACTTTTAAAGTGTAAATATATATAGAATCGGTCTCATATTTATTTATGGTACATAATACGCACATGAAAATCCCCAAAGATATATTTTATAAATTAAATTTCACTAGTGCAACAGCTTAGTAGTATATATTGGGAATAATATTATATATATATTATCAAGATAATCTCGTACGGTTACCAGTAAACGATATTATCTCGTACGACTTGAGTCCAATTATTAAATTTAATTTAATTCATAATTATAAAGTTCTTATACGAATATATATAATACAATATATTATATCAATATTAATAAGTTATTATATATAATCATATAAGAACTATATAATTATGAAATAAATTAAATATAGTATGTTGTTCGAAAATACCTCTTACGAGATTACTGGCTACCTCTCGTACGTTGATAATCAGATATTATACGTAGACACAGGCTAGAGGCGCCAAAAAATCTATGATTAATAGTTTAGTCGAAATCGGAGCGCGCGATTTCGTAGTTGAGACGCCCGCCTCTAGATATGGGCGTGTCATACTAGATAAACGCTGCCTCTAGATATACTACGGACATGTATGTCCTTAGTATATACTACGTGTACATGTAATATACATTACAGTGTAGGACACTGTGTATATATATATATATATATATATATACGTTACACACATATATATATATATATACACACATGCATAATGTGCGTCGCACATACACACATATAGACTATATATATATATATATATATATATATATATATAAAGTATATATCTCTCTATATATATAAAGTATATATATTCTCTCTCTCTATATATATATATATATATATAATTATAATATATTTAATATATATAATGGTTATACAATAACCTATATATATAATACATTATATAATAGTTTTATAATAACCTATATATATATATATAGGTTATTATATAGGTTATTATGGAACTATTATATATATTGAATATATATTTAATATATATATATATATATAATATATAATGTATTATATATATAGTTAAATTATATATATATAAATAGTATTTACCTGTTTTTGAACAAAGGAAATATGTATTATTATAGGTATTATGTATCTATAGTAACTGATATATATATATATAAATGGTATAAACTATAAAAGATAATTTGATAAAAGACAATTTGATAAAAGACAATGTATTATTATAGATATTATGTATCTATATGCATATGTATGTGTGTGTGTGTGTGTGTGTGTGTGTGTGTGTGTATGTGTGTGTATGTATGTGTGTGTATGTGTGTGTGTGTGTATACATTAATTATATGTTTTGAAAGAATATAAAATATAAATGATTATTATATAATTTGATCTGTATTTTAATTAAATCATGTATATGTGTATACTTAATAAATAAATTAATCTCTAAAATCAAATGTTATGTTTATTAGCACTAAAATTATGTATTATATATATAGGTTATTTTA
The DNA here is from genome assembly GCA_964019155.1 of Osedax fenrisi. Classification (NCBI taxonomy): domain Eukaryota; kingdom Metazoa; phylum Annelida; class Polychaeta; order Sabellida; family Siboglinidae; genus Osedax; species Osedax fenrisi. The sequence continues at coordinate 66,259,609 of OZ025241.1, read as the reverse complement.
TAACCATTATATATATTAAATATATATATATATATATATATATATAATGTATTATATATAATGTATTATATATATATGTTATTATATAATCATTATATATATTTAATATATGTATATATATATAATGTATTATATATATATATATATATATATATATATATATATAATGTATTATATATAGGTTATTTTATAAGCTTTTATAACCATTATATATATTAAATATATATTTAATTAAATATATATATATATATATATATATAGGTTATTATATAACCATTATATATATTTAATATATATATATATATATATATATAATGTATTATATATAGGTTATTTTATAACCATTATATATATTAAATATATATATATATATATATATATATATATATATATATATATATATATATATATATATATATATATATATCAGTAATATGTGTACGCGTTGATTTAACAAATACGCATAGCTAAGCTATGACACGCCTATATCTAGAGGCGGGCGTCTCAACTCCGAAATCGCGCGCTCCGATTTCGAATAATCTATTAGTCATAGATTTTTGGCGCCTCTGCCCTGCTATAACCATATTATATATGAGATATATGATATAAAATAGTTAATAAATATTTATTCATAGCATAAATTATGCACTAGGCACAATGTGAGGTATTTTATTAATACGGTAATATAATTATTATTATTAAATATATATTGAATAATTAATATTAGTTGTATTGTAATGATAATAATTAGTTATAATGTATAACTATGTGGAGTAATAAAATAGTCAATTATATTATATAATTATAATATATGTCACAAATTATGTGCAGATAATACTTAATATATCACGATTTTTGTGCGGATTACGTCCAGATATCACATAGTTTAACTAAGATAACTATGATGGTTATAATCCATGGTTATCATAGTTAATGCTTTATAAATATTATTGAATTAAGTATAATGAATAAAATATAATTATTATAATAATACACACATTTCTAGAATATATTTCTAATATTATTATATTATAATAATTATATATATTTAATATAATATTATATAATTATTATAATAATATAAGAAATAATAATTATGGATATATAAATTATATAATATAATGTATAGTATACATTCAATGTAACAATGTAACATTGTATACGGAATTTCTGGATCTATTTCGCCATTTTCGTTATTTAGAGCGCTTACGTGGTTCTATATCTAAATAATATTTAGTAAATACCCGAAGCTAGTCTTATAACTATGATAACATATTTTACTATAACTATTGAAACAATGTTACATTGAATTACATTACATTGAATGTATATATATAATATATGAATTATTAAATTTATTTTATCTTTTAAATATCTAAATAAAACCTTTTTCTTTTTGTCATTATTCTTCATGTGTTTAGATATTTTGCTTGAAGTATTTATATGTTATATACAGAATCTTATGTTATACTATTATCAATATAAACATGATAATATGATACAAATATTATTTTAGAGTTAAAGTAAATTCTAGAAGGATGCGAGCAGCATGTTTTCACACGTGATATGTTATGGGCGGGGCTTGTGAGCGTGAACTTCGAGGACATGAATATTATATAAAAGGACTTGAACTATTCTCAGAATAGTTATTAATAATTCTTGTGATAATAATTGAGTGATTAGCAGGTTGATTAGTTATTACTTTAACTTTACATGAATTATTGACTTTGCAGTGATATATAATGTATATGCATACACGATTATTCAGATCTAAATATAACTTATACGCGTGCATATACATTATATTATAATATATATTAATACATTTGATTTTTTATTAAATTTAAATTATTACTATTAGAAATTATTCGATTATAATTCTAATATGTTACGTACATATGATATAGATATAGTTTTAGAATGCCCGTTTAATTTCAAGTAGAAACAATATATTAAATATGTATAATAATATAATCCATCGCTAAGTTATCCGTAATAGTAACTGTACAATTATGTATTTGTTAATAAATTGTTGTTGTTATTAAATTCAATTATTACTATTATAAATTATAAGTTAACTTATAGTAATTACTATAACATTTACTATAACGGATAACATATTGATGGATTATATTATTATTATAATAATTATACATATATAATATATTTTTTCTACTTTAAATACAGCATAATAGCATAATCATTATGATAATGTAAACATGTAATTACATGTTAAACATGATGTTTACATGTTTAGAACTCATGAGTTCTATATAGTATCTATAATAGTTTCATTCCAAATTCCACTTAATTTCTAGAAGAAGTAATATATAATATTGTTTAAATATATATAGGTATATCTAGAGTAACAGTAATTACTGTTACTGTTTTACTGGTTAACTATTTCTATATATAATTTCTGAAAGTCCAATTAATTGTAAATAGAAGCAATATATTATACATATAGGTAATATAATAATAATATAACAGAACGATACGTATATATAATAGTAGGTCCTAAGTCACTTATTAAAGTAAATTACCTAATTATCTTACGTAAGCCTTGCTGTAAGGCCCTTACAGTGTAAGGGCAGGTATATTTTGTAATTATTTGTGACATCTTTTGTTCTACAATTACTTAATTACTTTCGAACAAATATATACAAATATCTACACATTATTATTAAGTTAAACAGTAATTTTATAATAAAGTAACACCATAATAGGTCAACTGTTATATTATGAATTATATTATAATTCAAAAATGAATAGTATTAGGTTATATTATATATTTACCTATATTATTATTTACTAATTTATCGGATCATAACAAGAATTCGACAGCAACACTGCAATGCAAGGACATGAACTTTAAATATACTGCGCGCGCGCGCAAAATAGTTTGCTATAGGCTCGTTACATTCAGTGATGTGTTATGCATTTAAATGATTTGCAATATAATTTATATTCATACGCGATTATTCAGATATAATATATAATATATTATATATAATAAGCATACATGTATATAATGTATATATGTATTATATATATATATATATAATACATATATATATATATATATATATATATATATATATATATATATATATATATATGCTGTGTATATATATATAAATATAAGATATATATTATAAATAAATAATTTTAAATTATTACTATCAGAAATTACTCGATTATAATTCGAATATGTTACGTACGAATGAGATCGATATAGTTTTAGAATGTCCATTTAATTTCAAGTAGAATCAATATATTATATATGTATAATACTATACGTCATTAATATGCTATCCGTTATAGTAACTGTACAATGAAGTATTCGTTAATAAATTTTATTTTTAATTAAATTTAAATTATTACTATCAGAAATTACTCGATTATAATTCGAATATGTTACGTACGAATGAGATCGATATAGTTTTAGAATATCCATTTAATTTCAAGTAGAATCAATATATTATATATGTATAATACTATACGTCATTAATATGCTATCCGTTATAGTAACTGTACAATGAAGTATTCGTTAATAAATTTTATTTTTAATTAAATTTAAATTATTACTATCAGAAATTACTCGATTATAATTCGAATATGTTACGTACGAATGAGATCGATATAGTTTTAGAATGTCCATTTAATTTCAAGTAGAATCAATATATTATATATGTATAATACTATACGTCATTAATATGCTATCCGTTATAGTAACTATACAATGAAGTATTTAATAAATTTTATTTTTAATTAAATTTAAATTATTACAGAAATTACTCGATTATAATTCGAATATGTTACGTACGAATGAGATCGATATAGTTTTAGAATGTCCATTTAATTTCAAGTAGAATCAATATATTATATATGTATAATACTATACGTCATTAATATGCTATCCGTTATAGTAACTATACAATGAAGTATTTAATAAATTTTATTTTTAATTAAATTTAAATTATTACAGAAATTACTCTATTATAATTCGAATATGTTACGTACGAATGAGATCGATATAGTTTTAGAATATCCATTTAATTTCAAGTAGAATCAATATATTATATATGTATAATACTATACGTCATAAATATGCTACAGTAAATAGTATAATATATTATATAAAACATCCCGACAAACAAAATCCTCCCAATTTGATACTAATATGATATTACATAGTATTAGATTACTATGTAACTACTAATTTAATGCCATTTTCATTGTTTATAGTAATGTTAGTATATCTATACTATTTAGTATTGATTTAGTATAATAAAATACTAATTTACATCGGTAAAATATAATATTGGTAAGGGGCGTATACTTTATATATATTTATCCCATGTGTTGACCGCGTAGTACTAAATTAGTATTACTACATAATATACAATTGGAGTACATCTACCATTATAATATTATTAGGTTGTATATCGGGATATATATACTGTTATAATATTAATAGATTATACATTAGGATAGATATACTATTTACCTACTGTAAAATATAATATTAGTATACGTATACCAATTATTGTTTATGAAGTATTATTTTAGTATTATTACACAATATACAATTGGTTGTATATTGGAATAAATCTATCGTAATAGTACTACTCGGTTGTATATTGGGATACATATATCATTATAATACTAATAGATTGTACATTAGGGTAGATATACTATTTACCTACTGTAAAATATAATATTAGTATACGTATACCAATTACTTAGTGTGAAGTATTAATTTAGCATTATTACACAATATATAATTGGTTGTATATTGGAATACATCTACCGTAATAGTACTACTCGGTTGTATATTGGGATACATATATCATTATAATACTAATAGGTTGTATATTGGGATACATATACTAGTTACCTACTGTAAAATATAATATTAGTATACGTATACCAATTACTTAGTGTGAAGTATTAATTTAGTATTATTACACAATATACAATTGGTTGTATATTGGAATACATCTACTTTAATAGTACTATTCAGTTGTATATTGGGATACATATACCATTATAATACTATTAGATTGTATATTAGGGTAGATATACTATTTACCTACTGTAAAATATAATATTAGTATACGTATACCAATTACTTAGTGTGAAGTATTAATTTAGCATTATTACACAATATACAATTGGTTGTATATTGGAATACATCTACTTTAATAGTACTATTAAGTTGTATATTGGGATACATATACCATTATAATCTATTAGATTGTATATTAGGGTAGATATACTATTTACCTACTGTAAAATATAATATTAGTATACGTATACCAATTACTTAGTGTGAAGTATTAATTTAGCATTATTACACAATATACAATTGGTTGTATATTGGAATACATCTACTTTAATAGTACTATTCAGTTGTATATTGGGATACATATACCATTATAATACTATTAGATTGTATATTAGGGTAGATATACTAGTTACCTACTGTAAAATATAATATTAGTATACGTATATACCATATAGTTATTCTAAAATATAATATAGGAATATACAATGTAAATGTACATAGTAGATTTGTATAGATAACATTAAATGTAAAATAAACATCATAATTTATTTATATAATATAATTAATTAAACTTTAATCATAATATTACAATAGAAGTGCATGATATTTCAAATAATTAAACATTATTATATATATATATATATATATAGTAATATAAAATCTATAATTATCATTCACATATATTATTATAATGAATATATATTATCAATTTATATATAAAAATAAAATTACTAAAAAATAATTACTATTAAAAATAGTTTTCATGTATAAATCAATGAATCTTATCACAAATAATATATTTTTTTTGTAAAAATATTAGAAAAAAAATTACAATTTAATAAATATCATAGTTATAAAATTATGTATTATATATATATATATTTATTTTTATATATAGTATTACATACACGCACACTTTGTGTGCAAACTGCGTCGCACAGTGTGTATAAAGAAAGTGTGTATAAAGAAAGTGTGTGTGCCATGTACACTTTATATATATATCGATGACACACACATATATACACACATAAACAAACACATGCACACACATATATGTATACATACATACATACACACACACACATACTCACACATACACACACATATATATATATATATATATATATATATATATATATATTTATATATACACAAACTCAAAATATATATATATATATATATTATATGCTACATTATTACTTAAATTAATTTGTTATTTTATATTATTTAAAAATAATTGAATACAACATTTATTATTCAATATTCTATATATGTTAAAGTCCATTTATGATTAAAATTAATGATTCAAATATTACATTTTTATTATATCATATTTATATATGATGTTAGGATCAAAGTGAAATAATTATATTATTTAATTTGTAACATATTATTTCAATACACTTTAAATTATTCATGAAATATCAAAGAATATATATATTATATAGTATTACTTATTTTGTATCATTATAATTTTAATATTATTATATTTTTTAGTATATATTATTATATTGTATATTATATATATATATATATATATTATGATGACCTAGTTAATTTCAAGTTCATGTCCTTGCATTGCAGTATTAAATGTTCTCTATGTGATCCATTATTTTTATATTTAATAATAAATGTTACTTTAAAATTGTCAAGTATATATAATTATATATATATATATAATATATATAAAAATTAAATATATATGAATATATAAATTATTTATATACTATTTTTATAATTAATAATTCATAATTGATATTTACTTTAAAATTACTTACTAAGGAACTTTATTTAATATTGTAGTTTATTTTATTTGCATGATATTTAAATATACTATAGTTAGTATACTAATTATAATTACCTATATATTTGTTAGACCTATACAGTGAAAGTTGCTTTAATTATTTAATTTTAATAAAACAGTTTTATTATTTAATAATTATTAATTATTATTATAATAATTATTATTATTATTATTATTATTGATTGATAATTTATGTAAGCAAATATAATCGAAAGTATAAAGTATAAATATTTGTTAACGATAACATTTAAATATTAATTATTATCGATTACAAAATTAATTATTATTATATTTATTAATAATAATTATAAATTATTTATAATTAATAAATAATTAATAATTATTTATAAAATAATTAATTATTAATAATTACTAAATATAATTAATAATCATTAAATAGTTAATAATTATTAATTAACTAATTATTTATTAATAATTAAGTTGAATAATTAATTTTTAATAATTACAAAATAATTAATAATTACTAAATAATTAATAATTTCTAAATAATAAATAATTATTCAATTAATAAATAATAAATATAATTAATAATTATTAAATAAGTAATAATTATTAAATAAGTAATAATTAATAATTATTTAATAATTAATAATTATTTAATTTGAATAATTAATAATTATTTTATTTGAATAATAATTAATAATTATTACATAATATATTATTAATAAATAATAAATATAATTATTAAATAATTAATAATTAAATAATTAATAATTAAATAATTAATAATTAAATAATTAATAATTAAATAATTAATAATTCAATAATTAATAATTCAATAATTAATAATTCAATAATTAATAATTAAATAATTAATATATTAAATAATTATTAATTATTAACAAATAATAAATATAATTAATAATTATTAATTATATTTAGTAATTATATAATTGATAATTATTAATTATTAAAAATGTCAATCGTCGAAGATAAAAATGGTATACTGTTTGCTGATAATAATTCCAGAATAGAAAGATGGACAGTGTCCATTGGACAGAAAATTGCAAAGATATCTATAACTTTAAACTTAATCCTGATTGTGATAAATTTCAAAACGACAATCATCCTTCTGAGATGGAACAGACACTGCAAATACTGAAGTCAGAAGTTGAAAAGGCAATAAATTGCCTGAAGAATGGAAAATTACTTGGAATGAATAATGTATCAAAGTGAACTTACCAACTAAGGTGGTAACACTACCAGTAACTGATACATTTAATAAACTGTGTCAATAAATCTGGATAACAAAGGAATGGCCAACAACATGGACTATATCATTGATTCTATAGAATAGGTATACATATACAAAAGAAAGGGGACCTCAAAAATGTCTCTAATTATCACACTATAGTTTAATAATAACTTTTTGAGGGCGCCTTTCTTTGCCACTACTATAGTAGTCTCATAATTCATTCGAGCAAAATCCTACAAAGAGTCATTTTTAATCGGTTAACTAATAGGCAGAATAGATTTTTGTCCAAGGAACAGGTATCATTAGATAACATCGAAGCACCATATATGGTGCTCGATATCGATAAAATTCTAAGCTGTAGACTACTAATGGAGAAATAAATTGATCAACAAAGGCAAATCTATAATTATTTCATCTATAGAAGGTATACATTAAATAAGTTTTTATAGAGTATGACATGATTTGTTATGGCATACCATGTCGAAAAAATGATTACACATCGAACAGATCAATATAATACAATCACAACATAATTTTACAATAAGCTCTATTCTATTGAACAACACAATGGTCTTCCCTTTACAATGACAGTATATGTATACAGGGTTGTCTATTATCTCCAGTATTATTCAATATATTTTGTAATATATATTTATTGGTTAGAGAAGATTGCAATATTACATGTGCTCCTAGAAGCTGAGATGGTATTGGAAAATTAAGTAATAAGTGTACATTCATCAATTTTACATATATATTTGTCATTATACTTTTCTTTTACAATTATAAATTCTCATCTAATCTATATGAATCTTTACTTGCAATGGGTAGTATCATTAATGCTTATTTATCAATAGTTGTTTTTCAAGTATACTATATCGTTCGGCTAATATATATGTATAATATACATTGTATATATATGCCATACTCGAATTAATTCGAATTTGTATATTGATCCTAGTATTTAAAAATGTTCTTGCTGTATAAATATACACACAGTACGTCACACATACACATACACACACACACACGAATGTATGTGTGCGTGTGAGTGTGTGTGTATTTATATGTATGTATATATGTATTTTTGTGTGTGTGCGTGTGTATGTGTATATATGTGTGTATATATATATATATATATATATATATATATATATATATATGTATATGCGTGTGTGTGTATGTGTGTGTGTGTGTGTGTGTGTGTGTGTGTGTGTGTGTGTGTGTGTGTGTCTGTGTGTGTGTATTTATGTGTGTATATATATATATATATATATATATTATTTCATTGTCCCCTAATTACACATGTATAGCTGTGTAATAATAGCTATGTGCACTATGGTGCAGTGTGCATAATATAAAACTAGGTCATATATCATATAATGCAAATTAGTAGTATATTATATAGTACTACTAATTCACAATAATACGTGCATATGCCAAACTTTAGTTTTAACGTTCATTGAAATGTAATTTTTGAGACGCGAGAAGCGCCTCCCGCTATATTTTTAAGCTTCTATTTTGTTGTTGCTACTTCTCATATATGTATACAGTACCATACAATAGAAGACACGGATATAGACCTTATAGACGATATAGGTAAGTTTACAATAACAATGAATATATTTATGTAAATACGGATTATAGCTAATTAATTAAGTATTACTAATTATTAATATATAAATTACTATCTATCATACATTATGAATCATAATATATATATATATATATATATATATATATATATATATATATATATACACCTCACACGCATGCATTCACACTGAACATACACACAATACACACACAAACACACACAAACACACACATACACTCACACACTCATACACATATACAGATATACATACATACATATATATTACATATTCATATTCACTCTATTCACTATTTAATAAATAGTATATAACTTATATAAATATATTTCATCTAATATTTAATTTATATAATATATTAAACATATTAATAATATAATCATTATTTCATACTTTATTCCATACTTAATTTTAATATATTAATATTATATCTAATTTTATATAAAATATAATTACTTCATACTTTATTCCATACTTAATTTTAATATATTAATATTATATCTAATTTAATATAAAATATAATTACTTCATACTTTAAAATATATATATATATATATTATTAATAATACTATAATTACAATATTGTATTGTAATATATTATGTACTATTTATATAGCATGAAGATAAGAAATCGCTGTATTACATGATTGACTCATCGAATTCAACAATATGAATGATTATATACCAAGGAATGATATGTAATAAATATATTGCAAGAGAAGCAGTCGTGTAAATAAATATAAGGTAATACACATAAGTATATATATTTACTATTTAATAAAGCACATATATTAACTTATTTAATTTTTACTTAATTTAACTTAATATTTTATATTATTTTATATATTATATCAATTGTATATCTCTTATGTTTTTATTTATATATTTAAATAATTAAATTAATTGTAATTATAATAATCTCATACTCCCATAACCATTTCAATATAGGATAACATTTTATATCAAATATAATTATTCCATACTTTAATATATATATATATATATATAATATACATAATAATACGAATAAAATATTTTATTATAATATGCTATATAATATATTATTTATATAGAATGAAGATAAGAAATCGCTGCATTACATTATGTACTCATTGAATTCAACAATATGAATGATTATAAACAAAGGCATGCTACTTAAAAAGTGTATTGAAGAATGAACAGTCGTATTCATAAAGATACGGTAATATACCTATGTATATATACACATATTATATATATATATATATATATATATATATAATATATATATATAGTTATCCGATTCTCCCTAATTCCTGATTATTAATTAGTGATTAGTCAACTAATATTGTAACGTGGTGAAATCTGACCAATCATAAGCCGTCTTCCCATAAAGCACGTGTTTTATATGTTCAATAATACATATTTATCATTCAAGCGTTTTATTATTTAATTAATGATTATTAATTAATATATAGTTTTACATGTATATATAATTGCAATTATAATTTAATATAAAACAATACGACATTAATTATTATAAATATAAGTATAAATAACATACATATTATTTGTATTAATAGCGTTATTCAAATACTTATAAGTATATTTTTATATATTATACTTTTATATATATTATATAATTTCGATATATTATGTAAATTACTATATTATACTATAGTAATGGGTGTGCACATACACACATACATACGTATAAACACACATATAAATTAAATACATAATATGTATTATTACACAAATATATATATATATATATAAATATATATATATATATATAACTATATATAACTATATATAATTATATATACCTAGTTCATATAATACGATTATTATTTTCAGAAATTACATCGCAACACATCAAGGAGCTTTGGACAATCACATCAAAAAGAGTATGCTATATTACCTGTCTCACATTCCATCGTATATAAAGAGAGAATGGGATCATACTGACACACTAACGGAGTTACCTACTAAAAGGATGAACATAACACCAGAAGATATCCATACTATAGAATGTTGGATATATCCAACATATATCCGATGATACCATACAACAAACATGGGACCTTATATATATTCTATATTATCGCAAATAGAGCTGCTGATCAGTATCTTTATTTGCTTACGTCATACGATTACTATTGATGATATTTATGAATGTATTATATGTATATATAAATATATATATATATATATATATATACTATTGTTATTATTATTTTACTGTATTCAAGCAATTTAAAAATAAAAATATTTAATATATTATAATTGTATTAACATTGTAATACAATTATATAATTGTGTAGTATAAATATAATTAATTTATGGATCGAAACTTAATATTGATATAGAGATAATTATCTCTACCATAAAGTAAATAATTATTACTACCTTATCTATACCATAAAGTAAATAATTAGTACTTCCTTATCTATACCATAAAGTAATGAATTAGTACTACCTTATAACTACTATAAAGTATTGAATTAGTACTACCTTATATCTACCATCAAGTAAAGAATTAGTACTACCTTATATCTACCATAAAGTAAAGAATTAGCGATACCTTTTCAATGCTGTAATGTATAGGATTAGTGATACTATTTTAATACTACAAGCTACTAGATTAGTATTACCATAGCTAGTACTATGAAGTTATAAATTAGTACTGCCGTATGTATATTGAATAGTAATCTATTAGTATTACCATAGCTAGTACTATGAAGTTATGAATTAGTACTGCCGTATGCATATTATATAATAAGATATTAGTATTACTAATGACAGTACTATGACGTTATGAATTAGTACTGCCGTATGCATATTGTATAGTATCCTATTAGTATTGCCAATGACAGTACTATGAAGTTATGAAATGGTACTGCCTTATTCATATTGTATCGTAATGTATTAGTTTGCCAATGTAATATATATACTATGAATTTATGAATTGGTACTACCATATGCATATTGTGTAGTAACGTATTAGTAGTATACTCCCGTTTTATTAACAATTAGTATCAAATTGGCATTAGCTTTTCATCGAGTAATTAGTGGTCTAAATAACAAACATATTGGTAGTGCTAATTTGATACTTTAACGGGGTAAATTGTTTGTCGGGATGGGATGTGGCTCAGTGGTGCAAGAGCGTGCTCTCTAAGCAGAAGGTCGAGAGTTCGAATCTTTCTGAAGGTATTTTTTTATTGAATTTTGTAATAATATATATTTTGTTAGATAAATTATAATTCAGTTTACTGGAGTTAATATAAACATTTGTAACAATATAAATTATTTTATTATTATATAAATATATTAATAGCATTATATATATATATATATATATATATATATATATATTCATTCAACTACACGTATATAGATCATCGATATAAAGAAAGAATTACATATTTAGATCTTTAAATCGATGCTATAGATATAAACATACATCTAAACACATACACATACCCACACCTGCGATGATCTCATTCGTACGTAACATATTCGAATTATAATCGAGTAATTTCTGTAATAATTTAAATTTAATTAAAAATAAAATTTATTAAATACTTCATTGTAAGGTTACTATAACGGATAGCATATTAATGACGTATAGTATTATACATATATAATATATTGATTCTACTTGAAATTAAATGGACATTCTAAAACTATATCGATCTCATTCGTACGTAACATATTCGAATTATAATCGAGTAATTTCTGTAATAATTTAAATTTAATTAAAAATAAAATTTATTAAATACTTCATTGTATAGTTACTATAACGGATAGCATATTAATGACGTATAGTATTATACATATATAATATATTGATTCTACTTGAAATTAAATGGAAATTCTAAAACTATATCGATCTCATTCGAACGTAACATATTCGAATTATAATCGAGTAATTTCTGATAGTAATAATTTAAATTTAATTAAAAATAAAATTTATTAAATACTTCATTGTAAGGTTACTATAACGGATAGCATATTAATGACGTATAGTATTATACATATATAATATATTGATTCTACTTGAAATTAAATGGACATTCTAAAACTATATCGATCTCATTCGTACGTAACATATTCGAATTATAATCGAGTAATTTCTGATAGTAATAATTGTAATTGTAATTTTTTTTTTTAATAATTTATTTATAATATATATATATATATATATAAATGTTTTTTAAATAGGAAAATAAATAGCATAATATATATGAGCCACAACCCATGTTATATATAACATGGGTTAACCCACAATTGTGGCTCAGTGCTATAAATGATGCGTTCTAAGCAGAAAGTCCCGCGAGTTCGAATCTAGCTGGAGCTAGATTTATTTTTATCACATATATATATATATAATTACTATATGCTAGGATCTACTTTCATTCGGATCTACTTTCACGCGTATGTATATTTATTTGAATATTTCAACTCCCGCATTATAAATATAACTCCCGCAAGTATGTGTTCATGTCCTTGCAGTCGAATTCTTGTTATGATCCAATTTATCTATATCCACTTATCTCTATAATTAAATCCCACCTATTTAAATTATACGTAAATTAATATAAATAAAAAATAGTGATTTAGCCAGGATGTCTAGCGTGATGCATGGTTTCGCACGAATAACGGCACATATATATTGTATATAAAGGCGTGGTGGTTGTTGGGGGCGTGGCGTGACGTTGAGCGACAGGTACGAGTGGTATATTTATATTACAGGAGTTGAAATATTCAAATAAATATACATACGCGTGAAAGTAGATCCTAGCATATATTAATTATTTATATATGTATGTGATAAAAAACAGCTACAGCTAGATTCGAACTCTCGACCTTCTGCAGAAGAGAGCATGCTCTTGCAACACTGAGCCACACGGCATGTTGTATATTTTATAAAATATATATATAACAACTATATCGATCTCATGCATACGTAACATATTCGAATTATAATCGAGTAATTTCTGATAGTAATAATTGTAATTTAATTTAAAAAACAATTATTTATTAACAAATACTTCATTGTACCGTTACTATAACTGTTGTGTTATTATCATTGATATGATATGACCTGGCGGTGAACTCGATCTCTTGGAATAATAAACAATTAAATTAAATGTTAGTTATTATTATATATATATTATTGTATAATAGTAAATTATAAGAACATAACAATTGGCGACGAGGACATAAGAACAAGCAGAGAAAATTCAACAATAAGCACCAAAAAGGAAAGAAATTAAAAATGAATATTGGAGCAAGTATAGGTGAATTTAATGCTGAAAGTGAAAATGTACAAAGTTATGAAGAGCGAGTAGAATGTTTTTTTATCGCGAACGATATCACGGACGAAAAAAAGAAACTGGCAAATGTACTAACAGCTATAGGGCCAAAGACATATAAACTGGTTAGGAACTTACTAACCCCTATTTCTCCATTGAAATCGACATTAGAAAATGTTTGGGATGTATTAAAAAAACATTTTAATCCAGTACCCTCTGAGATAATAGAGAGGTATAAGTTTAACACTTATGTGAGACAGGAAGGGCAATCAGTGGCTAGTTACATTGCAGAACTTCGAAAAATGAGCGAATTTTGCAAGTTTGCAGACTTAGACGAACAAATTAGAGACCGTATTGTATGTGGTATACATAACACACGTATACAAAGGCTATTACTAGCCAAAACAAAATTAGACCTACAGACAGCAATCGATATTTCGATTGGAGCAGAGTTAACAGATGAACAATTAACAACATTAGAACATCATGATACAGAGAAGGTATACGCCATGGAGACGGATCGAAAACAGTGGTCTCCAAGACCCGAACATAACAAAAAGGAGTTTACAACTTGTAAAGTATGTGGTAAAAGAAATCATAAATCAGAAGATTGTAGGTTGAAAAACGCATCATGTTATAGATGTGGAAAGAAGGGACATATTAAACCTATGTGTCTCGAGAAAGCACCACGAATAGAGAAAAACAGAAATCATCCGAAAACCACATATAATGTAGAAGAAGATACCGATTCTGAACCAGAAGTATATACAATGTATAATATTGTGAAAGAAGATAGTGGTTGTATAACCTCCACTGTTAAAATCAATGGCACTATCTGTAAGTTTCAAATAGATACAGGGGCAGCGGTATCCATCATGTCAGAAATGACATTCAAGCAGTTATGGGTAAAGGCAAAGAGGCCAAAACTGCAGTGGTCAGATATACGGCTAAAGAGTTTTACGGGCGAATTAATTAAAGTATTAGGGAAGATTGATGTAAAGATTGAGCAGAAAAGAATGAAAATATACATAGTACCTGGACAGGTCCCCAACATTGCTGGAAGGGACATGATAAGTTCACTATGACTAGATTGGAGGTCGGTTTTGGTAGTGGACACGCTAAAACCGGAAGGACAGGACTTTAAGAGAAAGTATCCTGAAGTGTTCAAAGAAGGACTGGGATTGATGAAGGGGGTAAAAGGTGTAATCAATATACATAAAGATGCGGTTCCAAAATTCTGTAAAGCCAGGACAGTACCTTATGCGATGAGAGAAAGAGTAGAAGCAGAATTGGAGAGATTAGAAGCTGAAGGTATAATCGAGGCCGTAAGATATTCAGACTGGGCAACACCAATAGTGCCAATATTAAAGAAAGATGGAAGCATACGAATATGTGGTGATTATAAAATCACAGTTAATAGAGTTGCAAAGATTGATAGCTACCCCATACCAAAAATTGAGGATCTCTATACAAATTTAGTAGGTGGAAAAATGTTCAGTACATTAGATTTATCTAATGCATATCTACAGATGCCATTAGAAGAGGAGTCAAAGAATCTTACAACCATAAACACATCAAGAGGGTTGTTCAAATATAACCGTCTATGTTTCGGCATCGCCGCTGCTCCCGCGATATTTCAGAGAGTGATGGATTCATTACTGCAAGGTTTAAATATGGTGTGTGGTTACCTGGATGATATCTTAATCACAGGAAAAGATAAAGAAGAACATGATAAAAATGTGAACATGGTATTAAAACGACTAGATATGGCGGGTATAAGAGTGAGAAGTGAGAAGTGTACTTTTGGAAGGAACCAAGTCGAGTATCTAGGATACATTATCAGTGCTGAAGGACTACATCCTGTACAGAAAAAGGTTAAAGCTATCATAGATGCACCTTCCCCAGAGAATAGTACACAACTACGAGCTTTCCTAGGAATGATTAATTACTACGGAAAATTCTTGAATAATTTATCAAACCTATTTGGACCGTTACATGAACTATTGAAGAAAGGAAAGAGTTGGAAATGGTCTAAAGAGTGTGAGAAATCTTTCAAACAGGCAAAAATGATGTTAACATCATCCAAGGTGTTGGTACATTTCGATAGTAAGAGAAACACGAGATTAACATGTGATGCTTCGCAATACGGTATTGGAGCGGTACTTAGTCAGGAAATGGACAATGGTGAAGAACGACCAGTAGCTTTCGCGTCCAGATCATTAGGACAAGCTGAAAAAAATTATTCACAGATTGAAAAAGAAGCGTTAGGTGTCGTATTTGGAGTAAAGAAATTCCATAAATATTTATTTGGTCGCAAATTTACTATTGCGAATGATCATAAACCATTACTGACATTATTGAATGAAGCTAAATCTGTACCTGCTATGGTATCCGGAAGGATTCAAAGATGGGCTTTGCTCTTATCCGCATACGAATATGTGTTTGAATACAAACCTGGAAGTAAGATCGCAAACGCAGATGCCATGAGTAGGTTACCTTTAAAGACAAAAGAAAGAAAAGTACCCATACCAGAAGAAATGGTGTTTAACATAAACAAATTAGATGAAGTAATAGAGAGGAAAGACTTGCAGAAGGCAACAAATGAAGACCGAACATTAACGGTAATTAGAAGACACATCCAGGAAGGGTGGCCAGAAGATAAGATGGAAGAAGTATGGAAACCGTATTACCGTAAGAAACTAGAACTCCTAAATTATAATGAGTTGGTATGGTGGGGTTCCAGGATAATTGTACCATATAAATTACAGAAGGCCATATTAGAAACCCTCCATGAAGGACATCCGGGCATCGTGAGAATGAAGAGTCTGGCGAGGAGTTACGTATGGTGGCCTAGCCTTGATTTAGACATAGAATCTATGGTTAAAGAATGTGGTGGGTGTCAACAAGTTTTGAACAAACCTGACCAAATAATGTATAGTCCATGGATGGAACCTTCGGGTCCATGGCAAAGAATACATATTGATTATGCCGGACCGTATCTAGGTGAGATGTTCTTAGTGGTTGTAGATGCATATTCCAGGTGGCTTGAAGTGAAGGTAATGAAAGGAACAACTAGCGGAAAAACAATTGAAGAGTTAAGAAGTATATTCGCAACACATGGTTTTCCCCAAGTAATAGTCAGTGATAATGCTCCCAACTTCGCAAGTGAGGAGTTCAAGGTTTTCCTAAAACAAAATGGGATAAAACACATTTTTACACCACCGTATCATCCAAACTCGAATGGTTTAGCAGAGAGAGCCGTACAAACATTCAAGAAGGCTTTGGTTAGCAGTGGAAATGAAGAATCACTCAAGACAAGATTATCAAAGTTCTTACTGCGATACCGCATAACACCGCATTCCGTGACAAACATATCACCAGCTGAGAGATTGATGAAGAGAAAGTTAAGAACTAGATTGGATGCCATGTTCCCAGTAGAGAATAAAGTAATAGCAGCTGGAAGAGATAGAGAGAAGATAAGAAATGAGTTATTGTTCAGTCCAGGAGATACAGTATCCGCAGTGGATTTTAGGCCTGGACATACATGGATTGAGGGGAGAATTGAAGAAAGGAAAAATAACTTGGTATGGATACTTTTGAAGGATGGACGTCGTATTCGAAGACATCTAGACCACGTTAGAACTAGAAGGAGTTGCAACGAGGATAAAGAAGCTGTACCCGAGTTAATGGACACGCTACCAAGAGAGATACCAGAAGATTCATCTATAGATGCAAATGAAGAGATAAGAGAGAGCCCAACAATAACGAGCTCTAACGATACACCCGTAGAAATATCTGAATCAGATGGCCCACTACAAAATGGTGTAGAAATGACCCAAGAAGGTGTCCCAGTTAGGAAGTCCGGAAGAACTATCCGGATTCCTAACCGCTATCAACATTAAGAGGAGAGGAGGAAGGAGAGATGTTGTGTTATTATCATTGATATGATATGACCTGGCGGTGAACTCGATCTCTTGGAATAATAAACAATTAAATTAAATGTTAGTTATTATTATATATATATTATTGTATAATAGTAAATTATAAGAACATAACAATAACGGATAGCATATTTATGACGTATAGTATTATACATATATAATATATCGATTCTACTTGAAATTAACTAGTTATATATAGTTAATTAACTAGTTATATGTTGTTATCCTATATATATATATATATATATAGGATGGTTTATATATACTTACTTAAAATAAATACTTATATATATATATATATATATATAAATATATATATATATATATATATATATATATATATATATATATATACTATATAATACTATATATATATATATATATATATATATATATATATATATATATATATATATATATACTATATATGTATAGTATAATATATATATATATATAGTATTACTATATAATGCTATATATATATATATATAAATATATATATATACTATATATGTATAGTATAATATATATAGTATTACTATATAATGCTATATATATATATAGTATTATATAGTATATATATATATATATATATATATCTATCTATTATAACAAAAAGATAGCATTGATATCCTCCAATCCTCGCAAATTATTTAAAATAGCAAATAAAATTCTCTCTCCTCCAGATGAAAAAATCCTCCCCATTTTACCTAACACGTCAAATTTTCAACTGTGTTCTCTTTTTGAAAAATTCTTTAACCATAAAATTGCAAGCATTAATAATATTATTTGCGCATCTACTCAACCCATACTCAATCCTACCATATATATTACCAATCATATTGACTCATTAAGTATATTCACTATTCCTTCACTGTATGAAGTAAATGACCTACTCATGAAATCTCACTGTACCTCCCCCACTGATCCCCTACCTTTATCATTATATCACAAACTTTCACCGTTATTTTCTCCTATTTTCTTGGATATTATTGCGAACTCACTAAACCCTGCCAAGTTTCACCCTGTCTCAAGACTGCCATAATATCCCCTATTCTAAAAAAACAAAACTTAGACCCAAACTCATTTAGCAATTATCGCCCGATCTCCCACCTACCCTTATTAAGTAAAATATTAGAAAGAATTGTTTCCAAACAACTCATAGCCCATGTAAATAAAAATAATCTTTTCGATCCGTTTCAAAGCGCTTTTCGTAAGGGTCATTTAACCGAAACAGCTCTCCTACGTATTACTGACACTATATTATCTACCTTAAATAGCAACACGTGTTGCCAGCTAATCCTACTTGATCTATCATCTGCTTTTGATACCCTGGACCATAACATATTAATCTCGCGACTTACTTTAATGGGTATATCTGGCTTAGCATTAAAATGGTTTACTTCATATCTCACTAACAGGAATATCTCTATTATGATTGACAAATCTTACTCGCCTCTTTCTCCTCTTAACCACGGTATTCCCCAAGGATCTGTTCTAGGTCCATCCCTCTTTTCTATTTATATCCGCCCTATTGCTGATCTAATTAAGAAATTTCCAAATATCCACTACCATATTTTTGCTGATGATATCCAACTGTTTACCTTTTTCCCTATAAATTCTCATAATACCATTAACTCTGAATTAATCGAGTGTGCTAACTCCATAAGATTATGGCTCCTCTCCAATAAACTACTAATTAATTCCTCTAAGACTACTGTACTTAACATATCTACTTCTGAAACTTCCTTTCCAAACTTTACTCTAAATAACATGATTATTTCTCCTTCTCATTCCTCCAAAAACCTAGGATTAGTATTTGATGACAAATTATCATTTAAGAATCACATATCATCCATTACAAAATCATCCAACTTTCATCTCTTCAGAATTAAAAAAATACGGACATCACTTTCCAGAAACCTTACTAAAACTCTAATTAATGCTCTTGTACTTTCACGTATTGACTACTGTTCTTCCCTACTGAATTTACTTCCTGCTAAAGCTACTGCTCCACTTAATCGGATTATCCGTTCCTCAATACGTACTACTTACTGTTTAACTCGACCGGATCACTCTACTACAACATCTCATCAATCATCTCGTATGTGGCTACCCTTCTCCCTCAGGTGTAAATTACGTATACTATCTATAATCCATAAATCAATATATTCTTTTACCCCTAGCTATATCTCTGATCTAATTAAAAAACGTACTATATTATCTTCTCTTCGTTACCAAAATGCTCCTCTACTTATCTCCCAGAACTCTAGTAAAACTTCCCTAAATTCTAGAGCTTTTAAAAATTCCGGTCCAACCCTATGGAATTCCCTCCCTCCTACCATTCGTTCTATTAGATCCCACAAAAGATTTATAAATCTTACTTCTTCTTTTCTCTCTACCCATAATCATTAAATCATCCAACTTATTATTTGTATCCGTGTTATATTAAATTTATATCATTATTAAATCGTTATTGTATTATTATTATCTTATTATTATATAACACTATACTATATCAATGCAGTCTGTAGTATATACAACTACACCATATCAATGCAGACTGTAGTATATAATAGTCCTTTATATTGTTTATTATTGTTTTTCCGTTGTATATTGAATGTATATTATTATCAAATTATTATCGTATTACTATTATTTTATTATTATTCTCTTCCCGCACGAGCGAAGGGGTCTACATGACCCTATTTTAGTGCTAATAAACTCAATATCATCATATATATATATATATATATATATATATATATTTATATATATATAAGTATTTATTTTAAGTAAGTATATATAAACCATCCTATATATATATATATACTATATATGTATAGTATAATATATATAGTATTACTATATAATGCTATATATATATATATATATATATATATATATATATATATATAGCATTATATAGTAATACTATATATATTATACTATACATATATAGTATATATATATATATATATATATATATATATATAGATAGTATTCGTATGTTTGTATTTATATACAGTATATCATATATATCTTATGATGTATTTATTTTTCTACGTGTGCTTATGCAAACCAAGGACATTTTCTACGTGTCCTTGTGCAAACCCTATCACTGCCACTCGCACCTGTCACTCAACGTCCCTCCACGCCCCCAACAACCACCACGCCTTTATATACAATATAAATGTGCCGTTATTCATGCGGCTCGTGATGCATTAGAATACATTTTGTTTAAAAGTCTAGGTTCGAATCCCCGCCGTTGCATAATTTTTTTTATTAATATTTATATATATATACCGAAAAATTTGTATATTAATATATATTTATTAATTTATAAATTATATAATTTATAAATAAATATTATTCAAATAATATTAATATTAATAATTCATATATTATATATATATATATATATTATTTTAATATATTTAAATAATTTATTCTTCTAAATAAATTAATAATATTAATATTAATTTGTAATGCTATTATGCTGATATTATGTTGTTATTATTATAATTGCAACATAATAGCAGCATAATATACATTTAATAGCAAAATAATAGTAGCATAATAGAATTACAAATTAATAACAGCATAATAGATTTTTAATGGCAACATAATACAGCATAATAGCATAATGTAAACATTTGAGGCTATTATTTATGCTATTATGCTTCTATTATTAGGATATTACTGTTAGCAAGGTTTAGTAATGTAAATAAATAGATACCAAATGATATATAACCTATAGTTATGAAAATAACATGCTACCTAATGATATATAACCTATAGTTATGAAAATAACATGCTACCTAATGATATATAACCTATAGTTATGAAAATAACATGCTACCTAATGATATATAACCTATAGTTATGAAAATAACATGCTACCTAATGATATATAACCTAGAGTTATGAAAATAACATGCTACCTAATGATATATAACCTAGAGTTATGAAAATAACATGCTACCTAATGATATATAACCTATAGTTATGAAAATAACATGCTACCAATTGATATATAACCTATAGTTATGAAAATAACATGCTACCTAATGATATATAACCTAGAGTTATGAAAATAACATGCTACCTAATGATATATAACCTATAGTTATGAAAATAACATGCTACCAATTGATATATAACCTAGAGTTATGAAAATACCCGGATACCTAATGATATATAACCTAAAGTTATTTTTACTACTAATTTTATACCAATTTATTGATGATTTGGTAGCCTGGGAGATCAGTGATCATCTAAGAATAGATACTAGTCGAAGCGAGAGGTTAGTTACGAGGTCAATGATTATAAAGAAGTAACTTATACGAAAGTAGAATAAGGATGCTGTAGTGTAGTCGAGAGGGAGAATATTACGGTATGGGTTAGTGCGGCGGTGTATATATGGTGATGTAGTTTGTTGTTATTGAAGCTGTGACGGAATGTGCACACTTTTAAGCTTGTTTTATGTTTATAGAATGATCAGTTGTTATTTATATAGATCTCTAGGTATCTGTGGTTGTACAGGAAGGTGGGATTGTGATATGATTTATATAAAGTTATATATATATATATATAGTAGTATTAGAAAATAGTTTCACTCCAGAAGTTCAACTACATCATTTCTCTTATTTAATATTAGTTGTGTTTCTTGTTGCTTTCGTATATCTATCATATCAATTACTATACCCATTCATACCATCTTTGTATATCTTTCAATATCAATTATATACATGTTCACCTATATGCTATATATATATATATAGAGTTATGGCTATAGATTTATCACAGATGAACTTTATGGACACATTAATAATAATAACTGACTATTCTTTATTTATGAATATCACTCCTTGATTGTTAATCTTTTTCATCCTCTGAATTATCTAAATATTATCCATCTTTTTAGATCGTTAATCAGACTATCAGGTATATTTTGATAATAAATTATGAGGTCAAATTTTAAATGTTCGTTTCAGTATCTAGCATACTAATAATATCATTATCGTACATAATAAATTAACACGAAGAATGAAAATGTACTATATATATATAAATTATTTGTTGTTATAATTTTAAATTATATGGCTACAATATAAGTTTTGAATACATTTTGAATTTGATCTGGGAAATCGTAATTAAAACAAACAAGGGACATATTCTCCAATCAAACTCACATGAATATATAGCTATTACAACCTAACCTAATGCTAGATACGTGTGTGTGTTATATGTATCTATCAATGTATGTTTTAAATATTAATCTTGTTGCCCCTGTCAAAGTGCATTCTATCAATGACAATTTACCGAAAATATATTACTGATATAACCGACACTATTATATCAATAAAATTACCTTTGCTACTTCAGATTAATTGTAATGTACTGTTAACTATTTATATAAATTCTAAATTTAGTTTATATTTGTTTACATGTTAATTTTAAAAATATTATACTATTATAGATGAAAAGTTATGTACATTTTAGAATACAATAAATATATAATTTATACTGTTTTTTTTAAGAATATAACTATTTTAAAATTAAAATCATTTTTATTAAAATATACAGCCATAAATAAATATAATAAATCAATAGATCCATTTTCAATGTAAAATTATACATATTTTGTAACATTCTGAAGTATTATGTTATAATACTTAGACAATTCATTATTGAA
This sequence comes from Osedax fenrisi, assembly GCA_964019155.1. Lineage (NCBI taxonomy): Eukaryota > Metazoa > Annelida > Polychaeta > Sabellida > Siboglinidae > Osedax > Osedax fenrisi. Next base: position 66,234,969 of record OZ025241.1, on the reverse strand, counting down.
TTTATTTAAAACGATAGTATTGCCACCTATATCTACAACTATTCAGAATTACAATTTGTTTCACATAAACTTCTCTGAAAATTGAAAAAATGGTATAATACGCACAAAATTATTAATTACCAACTTCAGTTATATATAAATAATGAATGTTCCGATGACAAAATACAATACAAGTGATTAAGATAATTCAATAACGTCGATATACGCTGAATTTGTCTAGATTCTTTATCCTAATATTATATATATTTTACGCTTAAGATAAGTAATGCGAATGGGGATAGGAGTTTTTCAAAATATAAATCATTGAAAAAACTATATTAGAAATTAATTCAAGATGGTATCTCACAAGTTTATCTGTAAAATATATTATACATAATCATCAACCGCATATAATTTGTTGATGTAAAAGTTAGAAATTGTATACAACAATTTTAAATAATAAAACATACATACGACTATTTCGTTTAATTTAATAATTGCGCATGGTACAACTTTTAACCAGATCCAATACTGTACTAGGTGCTTGATTGATAAACTTATGCAACGAAGAGAATAATCTATAAACATGATTGTCAAAAAATTCTCTGTAGCCATGTAACAAAGAAATAGCAATTTGATTCTATCAAGGGGTCCGTTAATTTATTTTATTATTTTTAATAATTTGGTATGATGAAGAAATCAAAAATGTATTAATCTTATATATATGCAAATATTATACATCCACTAATAATGTGCCGTTATATAGCTATTTTTATTATACGCTTATAGCTAAGTAAGTATGAAATCATAGTTGTTCCCATTATTAATATATTATTATTATAAGACTTAGGTATAAATTCCCAGGTAATTGTATAAGCATTGCTGGTTGTTAAACAATTACCCTTATATATATACACATTAATATATTGATATATACATAAAACTAGTAGTATTACATATAATACTATAGTAGTATTCAATAGTTACAGGCTGATGCTATTCAACTTATATGAATATTTAATGCACATTGGGTATAATATAGATTGATATTAGATAATATTTATATATTAATCAATACATAATATACTACTTTATGTTAGTATATTATTATTATGTATATATAAAGTAGATGAAATATTATTACTAATGAGTCATGTATTCGGAACTATTATTCAATTATTTATAAATATTAACAAATATAAATCAAGCTTCCTATATAAATTATTAAATATAGAATATCTATTTGTGTTTATAGTAAATAATATATTTATGTAAACTAAATACATGTATAATTCAGAAAGCTAATAAATAAATATATATATATTAATTATATTATTAATTGTATCTTAATTATGATGAAATAATAATTCAAATTATATTTTATTGTTTAAAAAAATTCTACATTCTAAATAAAGTTAAAATAATATAAATTCAGTCAGTAAATAATATTGATGATGTAATACACATTAAAAGAAATAATATAATACTAAATACTGTACAATTAATACCATAATTTTAAAATTGTAGTATTTTATAAAAAAATTGTCATACATTTTGCAAGATATAGGAGAATGCATAATTTGAAAGTGTAAATTTGTATCTGATATTTACATATAGGATAAGTATACAATTATAAACTAACTAATAGCTATATTTACATATTATATATATATATATATATATAAATATATATATATACACATGTAGATATATGAACACCCGTATTAAAAATCACTCTTTACGAGTGATAGTGACAATCGGAAAAAGGTAGAACTCTGAAACTTTCGGTTGAAAACGTCTAAAACTAAGAGTCACCGGCACCGTCACATTAATCGTCGATGGAGAGCGTAACTTGTATACAGAGAAGCTCGATGCCCTTCTGTCTCAGTCGCACCTGTATACGGTAGTCGCCTTCGCTCAGCCATTCGGGGATATGCACCATCTTCGGAAACGCGATAATCGACGGCGGTAGTTCGTAGTTACCCTGGGCGAGGGGAGGGGGGGTATTTGTGAGGGTAGGGTTATATAACAGTGGGTTAAGTTCATAGTTACCCTGGGCGAGGTAATATTATGTAACGGGGGGGGGGGGGGGGGGGGGGAAGGGTAGTGTTATATAACAGTGGGTAGTTCGTAGTTACCCTGGGCAAGGTAATATTACGTAAAAGAGGGGGTATTTGTGAGGGTAGTGTTATAAAACAGTGGGTAGTTGGTAGTTACCCTGGGCGAGGTAATATTATGTAACGGGGGGGGGGGGGGGAAGGGTAGTGTTATATAACAGTGGGTAGTTGGTAGTTACCCTGTATGCAGGCGTGTTATGCGCTATAGACTAGATGGTAATTACGCAGATGTAGTATGATGTTATGTCATGTAATGTATACGACTTGTAAAAGCAAAACATCAAATTAGCATATTCACTATGAACGTGTCACAGTGATAGTTTACATACAATCTGTGTAGCGATTACTTTTTTAAATGATACATTATATTATTAATCATCATATACATATACGTTTATATGATGAATTGTTTATCTAAATTAATAAGGAATATTATATAAATTATATATATATATAATTTTATAATTTATAAAGAATTTAAAAAATGTATATTTAGAATGATACATCATGTATTTCTATTTGTAGTAAGTATAATAAATCACTATATATTAATAATATTAAACATTGTTGATTTTATAATGTAAGCAAATAATTCATATAATGTAATAATGATATATATCATGTTTACTATATATGTGAATTTAGGAATAGAAATATGTACTGATTCAATTATTATTATTATAAATGATAAATAAAGATATTATTATTCTTTATATATATTATTGAGAAAATAGAAAATACAAAGATAATAGAGAAAATACCTGTACATTACTAGTACACAAATAAAATCTTCTAACAATTATTTAAAATACATTTAATCTAATACGCTTTTAAATATATATATAATATAATTATTATTTGTTATTTTATGGAGTCCTTTCATCCTATCCATGAAACTTTAACTTTTAACAGAAATTACTCTAATGTCCCTTCGAAGCCGTTCTCAGTGGCAGCTAAGTTGTGTTGTATGCGAAACTTTAATAAGATAACAATATTATTTTAAAACCTGTACATAGTTGCATAAGCGTTTTGAACCCACACCCTAAAACCTGTGTATCTCGTATCGACTCGCCATCAGTTTAATATCATATTAATAATATATACATTTATATAACGCTATTAAATGAAATAAATCGACTACTAACCCCGACCCACCCCTGAGGCGGCGGGGGGCGGGGCATATCTAACCGGTTGAACGGGGCAGGCGCAGGGGATACCGTACTTGATGAAAGCAGCCGGACACTCCGCCTGGTGGGGAATCAGAGTGCACGCGTTATCGTACTTACAAGAGCCGTAGCCGTCGAGACAAGGTATCGTGAGCCAGACTATTAGCTTCTTTTGAATGTGAAACTCAACCTGTAGTGGTGGTGGTGGCGGTGGCAACGCCGTATAGCTTACGGGGGCGCAGTGGAGCACCCTTTAACATTATACATTAGTCAACGAAATCATGAATAATTCTCACACGTGCGAATAGCCTCAAATGTGTTGCATAACAATTTTATTTTTGTAGTATTATTTCGTTGATAATACATAAAGTACGCCATCGTAAGATCTAGTTGAGATAAAGAAAAGAATGACTATCATGTATATATGTATAACATTAATCACATGCACTGAAAGTGACTAGTACAAATAATGTACTTACATTACTTGAATACTCGTATACACAAATTTCAACTAAATTTAATTCATTTATGTCCTTATAATACATACTTATTTATCTACGAATATAGAGTACACATCATATATATATATATATATATATATATATATATATATATATAATATAATAATTATATAATATATATATATATATATATATTATAAAAATAAAAATTAGATATTAGATTAATGTTTTGAAACATTAATACATGAAAATCATCATAATTAATCACAAATATCTCATACTATCTCAGTATCATTATTTATTAGTAATTGTTTGACATAGTGTCATGAGTGATTCAACCGATATTGTGAGTATGTCCTTACATACTGCTAGATTTGCTAGCTTTTAATTTAACCATTAATTGAACCTTCTAAAAGAATGATTTTTCTTGTTCAAGAAGAATCAGTTTATTGTGAACATATTATGATGACCTATTTACAATATATACAAATATGCAAATTATATCATGACAAAAGTAAGAGAAATTCCTATACAATACCTATATCGGTGATTAGTATGAATACTTCACAGTACTGCACTCTTTACTATGCATGTTAAATGGAATACACTATACGTATTGTGATATCAATAAATTGGATAGAAATATCTATCCTTGTTTAGATTATACACTACAAAGCATAGAAATATAAAATTTTATTGATTTGTGATATAAATAGCTAATAAATATGACGTATATATATGTATATATATGTAAATATATGTATATATATATATAAATATATTGTTTGAAAAATAAATTTGTAATATTAGAAATATTATTTAATGTGAATATAATAAAATAAAAATTCATATTTTTTTAATTTATATATAATAATATATGTATATTAAAGTAAAATTACACAGTATTAAAATCTTTATTTACATTTATGTCACTTGGATAAACATGGATATATATTTGTAATATAAACATGTCTCTCATACTTATAGGATGGTATCGTTATGATACGTAAATATTACAAGTTTATTTTGAAATAAATAGTACTATATAAATAATAATATATATATATATATATATTTAGTACTATAAATATTATATAAATTATGAAATAATGAATAATTGTAAAATTATATAATATATTTTAACCAAATAACCGAGTACATTCAAGATAAACATAATTAAAACTATTTTATCGAAAAAATACATTATTGAAATGCTCGGTAAAGTATGCTACGCTAAGAGTTGCGGGATTCGAACAACAATCGAAACCGGCTAACCTCAACCGGGTCAACGAGGGGATGATCCGACCTAAAGGAACCAGCGAAATCGATGGAGATATTGGAACCGAGCTTAATGGGGTCGGGACCAATGTGTAGCGAATGCACCTGTATCTGGTATTCCGATTGGACGTCGCATTTCTTCCACTGGAATCCTAGATCTAGGTCAGTCAGGGCTTCCTTTGGCTGGTCACTCTGTATATAATATGGCATGTAATGTAAGTGAATTATGTATGAAAGGTTTGACGTGAGTCTGTAATGCTGTTATAATAGTATAAATAACGATAATAATATTAATAAATACGATAATAATAATGATAATAATGATATTAATTAATATGATAATACTAATGATAATAATAATGATAATAATAATAATATTAAGAGTAACAATTAAAATATGTTATGCTAATGGTTGTAATATTATAAATAAAATTAAGTACATTTTTAATATTTATTCATCTAATAAATATGATATTATATTCTTAGTTGTAAATATATAACAGTAGATTATAGAATTATAGATTACGTTAAAACGGCAATACAACCCTCTTAATTTGATGCTGTTTTAGTTACGAAAATAATGAAAATGATAATATATATATAAATTATTATAATTTGAAAATCTCAATAAACATACACAATTTAATTCAATTCATGTTACTTGAAATTAGAATACATTTTTATAATTTTATATAACTAATGTTATATAGTTTTATTAGTTATATGTTATAACATATATGTTTAAAATACACACACATATTTATAAAATTGTATACGAGATAGATTCTAAACTCATTAAACTAATAGATCTATAACAAGAATAATATAAATGATTTTATTTTAAATATATCAGCATGTATTAAAAATTAAATATATTTTCAAATTATACTATATAAAGTATAATTTATATCGTATTTTTCATAAACATGTCATAGTATATATTGGTGATGTAAATGATGCTGAGCCGAGACTTTTGGTTTTTGATGCCGAGCATAGACTTTCATTTTCGGAAAAAAAACGAGCCTGAGCCGAGCCGAGACTGTAGACAAAACGAGCCCGAGCCGAGTTGAGAATTTTACAAAACATTACCTAGCCGAATTGATGCTTTTTTGGAACTACATTTTAATATTAATTTATATATATTTCATATTAACATCAATTTAAAAAAAATAATCTGGGCCAACTTCGAGATTCCGTGAATAATAATGTAAATTTCATCTAGTGGTGTAAATAATACCGAGCCTTTTATTCCGATCAGAGACTTTTGGATATTGATGCTGAACCGACTTTCATTTTCGGGAAAAAAATGAGCTCGAGCCTGAGACTTTAGGTAGCTGAGACTGCATCATGCTTTAGATTTGAGCATCATTTACATCACTAGTATATATATATAGTTAATATTAATATATACAAATCCTAAATACTTTGAGGGTTTGAGCTATATTTAGATTCAACTCAGATGTTAAAAGTATATTAATAGTTATAAAATAATATCTTAATTATTATTCATGATATTAAGAATTTATAACCATACGTGGGTGAATTCTAATTTAATTTATTTTATAGCATTTTTGAATATAATTTTATAAAATACATAATATGATTCTAAATATACTCCGAACACTGAAAAACTACATATGTGTATATATACATCTATAAACAACTAATATAAACAAATCTATGAGAGTATGTTATTGGTAATTCATATATATATATATATATATATATTCATAGTCATATACTTTTGTTATGGATTTTCTGTGATTGTTATAAATCTATATATAGATTTGTTTATTGTACAATGTACATTATCTAGGATAACATTATTAATTTGAATAATATTTTAATAAAATGGTAAATGTTTGAGTTCTAAATAGTTAAAACAAAAAATTGGAACTTACAGTTGATTACATTACAAATCTCATATTCATGACTCACCACAAGGGGTGCTGCAACAGGGGGAGGATATGTCCCCCAACTTTAAAATCTAGGGGGACCTCCTATATTTTGGCCCCCCCACTTTTTACCACAACATTTATTTTGATTAGTTAGTCCCCCTCCCCCTATATACAAAATCGTTCCAGCGCCCCTTCTCACCACATATACAATGGGGTTTGATTATATATATATAGTATGTATAAGTGTTTCTTTAAATAAACTTATGCTGACCTTATATTTCAAAAGTTCAATGCCTTTTGGACTAAATCTATACATTGATGTGATCAAATATTTACTATTACTTATAAACTATGCATATGTGTGTGGCTGCTATATGTTCACAGCGCACATGTATTTACTTATTTCAATTGAATATGTGTGAGATAATAAATTGGTACAGATTATATATATATATATATATATATATATTATGTGATAAATTTAATTTTTAATATGTTTCAGTTTAATATATTTCCTGATTTTATACAATTCTGCAATCCAAAAAATAGATTTCACTGTAAAAGTCAATATAAATAGAATATTTCAATATATTTATATAATAAATATAAAAAAAAACATATAATTAAATATATAAATGAACATAAATTTACAATATATGAATTTATCGATTTATTTATATAATTTTAAATTGATGTAAATTATCTTAAATTATTATTTTACACATATCTAAAATATTATTAGTGTACTTAATATAACAATAGAGAAATATTTCATGATTAAAGAACAAATTATGAAATAATTACATGACGAATAATATAAGTAAATTACACATTTATAATAATGAACGAGAATATATTAAATATTATTACTTAGTATTGGCCCCAGATGTAGGCTCTGTAATATTAATCAGAGGAGTTCATATTGTATGTGGTCCAAGTATATACATACTCTCATATATCAACAACATTATTAGCACTAATATATATACTAATAGTATTTTCAAAGATTTTGTGAAGCTAAGATATAATATTTCATATCTACATAAAGTAATGAATACATCAATAAAATAATATTCCAAAACTATGTTAATACATTTTTAAAATGTATAGTTTGACAACATTTATATTATAAACAACACAATTGTCCTAAGTATCAATTATAGGTGGCACTGTTCATGTTTTATATAACAAAATTAATTACATGATTTCGCATAAATGTTCTATCTTTATTTAGAAAAATATTTGGCATTATTCAAATATACATACACAATAGTGGATCAATAATAATCGATCAATTATTTATTTGAATATACGTATACATAAATTACAATACAAATTCACAAACAAATTAACATATGCGAGTTAATTATTACATATGTTATACCCTGGTTAATAATAATAATAACAACTTAATATTAAATATAATATTATATTGTATTCATTAATAATTTATGCAAGGGAAGTGTAACAAATGTTTTACAAACAAAATATGTGTGATATTTGTTTAGATTAATGCGGTGTTATCATCTAATGAAAATTGTATTTATTTTATAAAATAATGTTGACGTATATATACCTCCTTTTTGTGTAACTAAATTACACCTTATATATGTATAAATATACTATTTGAAATGTTATTAATATTTTAATTTTAGTGGTAAAATGATATATATATAATATATAATATAAATATAATAAATTGAATAAGTTATTTTTAATTGTTATAATTAATAACTAAATATTTATTTTTGTTATGAATTAGATTTCTATTATTATACTAGTTTTGTTTATCAATACTGTAATATATACAGTAATATATTATGTCAATCAAATCATTAAAGTAATGGATACCAGAGGAAGTTGGTTCATTCAAAATGTACATTCAACACATATGATTGATGTATGAATCAAAGTATTATACAACTATAGATATATAAATAAGTTATAATTATACATAGTTTTACATCTGCTATGATTTATTACAATGACATGTATTGAATACTAATATATCAGCAGATATATTCAATAGAGGCATACTGAGGTAGCAAACATATAGCACTCCCTATTAATATGCAACCTTATTAATAACTACTAACTGCCTCTGCTAGCAGTAGTAGTGAATCACTGAAATAGATTAAGGTTCAATGAGGTTTCCTTACAACACTATTTTCATTGCTGTATTACATTACATGCAATATAAATTAGCTTTTCCTTGCCACATAGATATTTATAACATTTAAAACCTATATATTCTATTGATTTGTTAGCAATGAACACTTAGTTTTCATCATATAAATAATAATTTAAAACCATTTTTTTTTACATTTTAAAAGTATAGTTTGATACATATTTACATTAGAAACACATAGTTCTTAAAATTAACTCAACATAGGTGGCACTCTAGGTATTTTGTATACAAAAACGAATTACGTGATATTTCGAGTGAGTTATAGTGAATCCCTAGCACACATCTTTGGAGGAAGTGAAATGTGACAATATTAAATATATATAATATTATATTGTATGTGGCAGGCATAATATTAAGATTAAACTAGGTATAACTTAAATCTATATTTGTATGTTGAGACTTTTCATTGTCAATATATCCACCAGGTTACATTTATGTAATCAATGTTTAAAGTAATAATTGTACACATTATAGGGTGTTCACACGATGCGTATTTTACTTGTCGTACGAACAAATGCTGGACCGAAATTTTTCGGTCCAGCATTTAAAAAACACGATGGTTCACATGACGCGGGTTTAAATTGTCGTAGTTACGAATAACTGACAGCGGAAATAAAAAATAAAGTAAATAAACAAAAATTTAAAATTAAAATAATATTTTAAGTTATCTATTATAATTACATTTATTATAATTATGGATACTTATTTTGATACTTATTTAAATAATTTATTATGTTTAATAACTTATGAAATTGCACTGGATATTTCGTATGAAAATTGCAGAATGAGAACTATATGGGCGCATAATTATTTAAAATGATTCTCGATCTTTAACTATTTCCTTCCAATCGTCATTTATCGTCACCTATACAATTCGCGTATCGTCATATTTAATCATCTCAATTTATTATAGATCATAAACGTATATTATAACAAATAGAGTAGTTGAATTGTAAAAAATTAAAATCAATATTTATTTAAAATATGTTTTAAATATGATAGGATTTAGGAAAATGTAGTTTTATATCTTATATTGTGAGTATATTGTCAAAATATAACTCTATATGATATTTATTTTGAAGATTCATAAGTAAAATAATATAAATAAACATATAAATTATAAATACAAATTATATATTATTATTTTTCAATATTATATTAGTATTAACCATCATAATAGTGAGAATATTCTAGTGTTTGTGTTTAGTTCATTTTATAAATAACAAACAATAATTAGTTCGTATAAAATGTTGTTTTTAAATGAACAATTTAAAATAAAACATGTGTATATAAAATTAAAATGATCAATAATTAAATGTATTGTATTTTATTAGTGAAAATATATTTTTTCCTTATTTTTTTTCCATCATATAAACAATACACGCGTATTAATTTTTAAATTTAATGAAATATAGGTCATAATATTATTTACAAAGGATATTTAAAATTTGAGCGTCACATTAATTTTTTTCAACATGGCTGACGTATTCATTTCTGTTGCCGTAGCTCTCTAGCTTTTACTTCTTTCTAGTAATGAATCCGGCAATCCTCTGTTGATGTTAGTTGTATATACTCTTATAATTATTAACATATATAAAAAAAAATTAATATATTTATAATTGTAGATATAATATGTGTAAATAAAATGTAATTATGAAATGTATTCATCAATATTATTATGAATTTTATAATTTTCAATTGCATTTTATAGTATTTTATTGCATTGATATTATGATTTATATTTTTATTTAGTATCTATATATATACAGTATGTATATCATTTTATAAATTGTATATTTTAGAATTATTCAATATACTATAATTGTTAATATATATAACTTATAATTATTATATAAATTATAATTTCTATTGACCTAACATTTAAAAATTCGTTAGTAACCAAAATAATAAATATAAACATAACATTTGATAATTCAACTTGTGTTGTAACTTTGAGATGAACTTGTATTATAGATATTAATGTTAAATAATGTATTATTAGTTATTCAATATATAATTCAATATCATATTGTGTATAATAATTAATGTTATTACTATATAATTAATAAAATGTAATTATGAAATGTATTCGTCAATATTATTATGAATTTTATAATTTTCAATTTTATTTTATAGTATTATTCATTGCTATTATGATTTATATTTTTATTTAGTATCTATATATACATAGTATGTATATAATTTTATAAATTGTATATTTTAGAATAATTCAATATACTATAATTGTTACTATATATAACTTATAATTATTATATAAATTATAATTTCTATTGACCTAACATTTAAAAATTCGTTAGTAACCAAAATAATAAATATAAACATAACATTTGATAATTCAACTGTGTTGTAACTTGGAGATGAACTTGTATTATAGATATTAATGTTAAATAATGTATTATTAGATATTCAATATATAATTAAATATAATATTGAGTATAATAATATATGTTATTACTGTTTTATACAGTGTATAATTAATAAAATGTAATTATGAAATGTATTCATTATCAATATTATTATGAATTTTATAATTTTCAATTGAATTTTATAATATTATTCATTGATACTATGGATTATATTTTTATTTAGTATCTATATATATACATAGTATATTACATACTGTATACAAAGATTTTGCGAAGAAAAGATATAACACTCCCTATGCATGCAACGTAATTTAGTAATATCCCCAACCGCTGCTAGCAGTAGTATCGAAATCACTGAAATAGATTTAGGTTCGGCTCTGTTTGCATACAACAATGTTTTCATTGCTCTATTAAATTACATGCAATATAAATTAACTTTTACTTACTAAATATATACTTATAGCATTTAAAACATAAATATCATATTTGTTTGTTATATATTAGTAATGAACACTTAGTTTTCATCATATAAATATTAATTTAAAGCATAATATTTAACATTTTAAAAGTGTATAGTTAATACGAATTTACATTATAAACTGCGCCATAGTTCCTAAAAGTAACCCGCTATAGGTGGCACCAGGGTATTTTGTATACAAATTCGAATTACACGATTTCGCGTAAGTGTTATATCTTTCCTTCGGAAAATCTTTGCTGTATGTATATAATGTTATCAATTGTATATTTTAGAAGTATTCAATATAACTTGTATTATAGATATACATGTTATATACCTAGAGGCAGAGAATATTCTACGTCATATACCTGATTAGTTATTAAAAATAATTATATTGACTAACTGGAATCTATATTTTCATTTTTTAAATTATTTTTAACTTTTTATTATAGATATTAAATTATAATGTTAACATATTTTCTAATAATAGCATTATCGAAATAAACAATTTACAAGATATATAATTTAAAATTATAGTTACAGTAATATTTGATACATTTTTTTGTATTTAATTTTTCAGGGATACTTGCGAATAAGTATAACTGTGTAGAATATAAATTATTTAAAATAATATATATATATATTATGTATTAACTTTAAATTAACATTTATTATAACACAGGACGTCGGTGATATTTCTAGTGAATCTGAGCATATCACTACTCGAAATGTCCTGGGAAGAAGACGCAGAGCCATAGTGGGGACAGCTAGGGGCAGAGCAATAGTTAGAAAACTAATATACATGTATACGTCATTTACCTGATTTGTTATACATTTATTTAAAATTATTATATTGACTAACTGGAATCTATATTTTCATTTTTTAAATTATTTTTAACTTTTTATTATAGATATTAAATTATAATGTTGATATATTTTCTAATAATAGCGTACGTTATCGAAATAAACAATTTACAAGATATATAATTTAAAATTATAGTTACAGTAATATTTGATATATTTTTTTGTATTTAATTTTTCAGGGATACTTGAGAATAAGTATAACTGTGTAGAATATAAATTATTTAAAATAATATATATATATATATATATTATGTATTAACTTTAAATTAACATTTATTATAACACAGGACGTCGGTGATATTTCTAGTGAATCTGAGCATATCACTACTCGAAATGTCCTGCGAGGAAGACGCAGAGCCATAGTGGGGACAGCTAGGGGCAGAGCAATAGTTAGAAAACTAATATACATGTATACGTCATTTACCTGATTTGTTATACATTTATTTAAAATAATTATATTGACTAACTGGAATCTATATTTTCATTTTTTAAATTATTTTTAACTTTTTATTATAGATATTAAATTATAATGTTGACATATTTTCTAATAATAGCGTACGTTATCGAAATAAACAATTTACAAGATATATAATTTAAAATTATAGTTACAGTAATATTTGATACATTTTTTTGTATTTAATTTTTCAGGGATACTTGCGAATAAGTATAACTGTGTAGAATATAAATTATTTAAAATAATATATATATATATTATGTATTAACTTTAGATTAATATTTATTATAACACAGGACGTCGGTGATATTTCTAGTGAATCTGAGCATATCACTACTCGAAATGTCCTGGGAGGAAGACGCTGAGCCATAGTGGGGAAAGCTAGGGGCAGAGCAATAGTTAGAAAACTAATATACATGTATACGTCATTTACCTGATTTGTTATAAATACATTTATTAAAAATAATTATATTGATTAACTGGAATCTAATGGAATATTTTCATTTTTTAAATTATTTTTAACTTTTTATTATAGATATTAAGTTATAATGTTAACATATTTTCTAATAATAGCGTACGTTATTGAAATAAACAATTTATAAAATATAGAATTTAAAATTATAGTTACCATAATATTTTATAAAAATTTGTTGTATTAAATTTTTCAGGGATACTTGCGAATAAGTATAACTGTGTAGAATATAAATTATTTAAAATAATATATATATATATATTATGTATTAACTTTAAATTAACATTTATTATAACACAGGACGTCGGTGATATTTCTAGTGAATCTGAGCATATCATTACTCGAAATGTCCTGGGAGGAAGACGCAGAGCCATAGTGGGGACAGCTAGGGGCAGAGCAATAGTTAGAAAACTAATATACATGTATACGTCATTTACCTGATTTGTTATAAATACATTTATTAAAAATAATTATATTGACTATAACTGGAATCTATATTTTCATTTTTTAAATTATTTTTAACTTTTTATTATATATATTAAATTAAATGTTGAAATATTTTCTAATAATAGCGTACGTTATTGAAATAAATAATTTACAAAATATAGAATTTAAAATTATAGTTACCATAATATTTTATAACATTTTTTTGTATTTAATTTTTCAGGGATACTTACAAATAAGTATAACTATGTTATTATATATATTATATTTATTAACTTTAAATTAACATTTATTATAGCACAGGATGTCGGTGATATTTCTAGTGAATCTGAGCATATCACTACCTGAGATGTACTGGGAGGAAGACGCAGAGCCATAGTGGGGACATAATATTTGCATATATATATATTTATATTGATATATTCATTATTCTTAACAATTTATAAATGAATTTTAGAAATATACGTATTCATTTTATATTATTTAAAATTAAAATATTTCATTTTTTAATAAACGTTTTACTGAATTTCATTCAAATTACTTATTTGTGTATGTAAATATATATATATATATAATATGTACATGTATTATAATATGTACATATATTTTTTTATTATATCTATATTTACTATATTTTATTATACATATATTTTTTGTATATATTATATTGTGTATGTTATTCTTTATAAATATTAATTTGTATATATTTTAAATGATTTAAAATTACATGTTATTTTAATAAAATAATATATATATTGTATCAAGAAGTGATTTTTTTATTGTAATAGTTATAGATTTATATACCAAGAATAATTTGTTTTTAGTTTTTTTATAGTGAAATAATATATAGGAATGAATACACTAGATTAATTTGTAATTATTCAATTCAATAATTAGGTATAATATTTTGAATAATGATTATATTCTAAATTTATATTCACATTAATATAACTTATTATATAATTATTAAGATATATTTTAATAGACAAATTTCAATTTTTTAATACAATTAATCAGTTATAAGAATATTTTTTTTTTTATTTAGATTTAAAAAATATATATTTTATTTTTATATAATTACATTTTATTTATTGAATAGTTAATTAATTGATTAGATTTTTCAGTATATTATTTATTAATATTTACTCAACATTTTTTATATAGAAATATATATGTATATGTATATATTTTATATATTATTTCTAATTTGAATTTGTACTCTATTTTGTGGAAAATAAGAATAATTAATTAAGTATAATATTATGAATAATGGTTATATTCATAATTTTTTTTCAGATTAATATAAAGTATTATATACTTATTAAAAAAAAGTTTACTTGTAATAGACAAATTTCAATATTTAAATACAAATAATTTGTTATAAGAATACGAATATTTATATCTTTATTTAATTTTTAATTTAAAAAATATATATTTTATTTTTATGTAATTACATTTTATTTATTGAATAGTTAATTAATTGATTAGATTTTTCAGTATATTATTTATTAATATGTACTCAACATTTTGTATATAGACATGTATATGTATATGTATATATTTTATATGTTATTTCTAGTTTGAAGTTGAACTCTATTTTGCAAAAAATAATAATAATTATTATTATAATTAATTAAGTATAATATTATGAATAATGGTTATATTCATAATTTTTTTTCAGATTAATATAATGTATTATATAATTATTAAAAAAAAGTTTACTTGTAATAGACAAATTTCAATATTTAAATACAAATAATTTGTTATAAGAATACGAATATTTATTTCTTTATTTAATTTTAAATTTAAAAAATATATATTTTATTTTTATGTAATTACATTTTATTTATTGAATAGTTAATTAATTGATTAGATTTTTCAGTATATTATTTATTAATATGTACTCAACATTTTGTATATAGACATGTATATGTATATGTATATATTGTATATGTTATTTCTAGTTTGAAGTTGAACTCTATTTTGCAGAAAATAATAATAATTATTATTATAATTAATTAAGTATAATATTATGAATAATGGTTATATCCATAATTTTTTTTCAGATTAATATAACTTATTATATACTTATTAAAAAAAAGTTTATTTGTAATAGACAAATTTCAATATTTAGTATAAATATTTCGTTATTTTATAACATATGTATTATTTTTTATAAATATACATAATTCTTTGACATTACATGTAGTTTCGTTTATTTATGCTGGGGCGGAAAGAGTTAAAGCATTTAATTAAACTACTTTTATTATATCTTTACTTGAATTATTTAATTTTGTATATTCTATATAATTGATGTTTATATTGTATTTTATATTGTAGTAATACGATTAATTATATAAAAATAAATCAAAATAATAATTTTAATGCAAATTTGTAAACATTAACAAAGATAGTAAGATATTTCGGTCCAGCATTTATTTCAGTACAGCACAAAAATAGGAATTTTTCTATTTTTGCTGTACGACGAAAAAAATAGGAATTCGAGTAAATGCTGGACCGAATCTATGATTTTGAAGCATTCGGTCCAGCATTTGTTCGTACGACAAGCAAAACACGCATCGTGTGAACACCCTATTAAGGGTGTATATTAACTTAATGATATATATTTTAATCATTATTTCATATTAATTCAAATTTAAATATTCAATTAAATTATGGAATACTTTCAACTTGAATTAATATTTTTATATACTGATATGAAATATAAATTAATGTGACTTTATATAATAAATATCAATATATCATACATTGTATGACTTTAATGATCTAGTATATACGCATATTATATAATATATAACACAAATACTCATTTACTAAATGATTTAGTAAACCATTTACTAAATAATTTAGTAAATGCAGCTCCCTGGTAAATGTGTATTTCAAATATTATTTGAGTTATATATTATTTAATATGCTGATCTGATCGATCATTAAAGTCATACATTGTATAATATAATTATATTTATTATATAAATTAATATATCTAGTAAATTATATAGTAAATGATTTACTAATTTTTTAATTAAATTACTTAGTAGATGGTTATTTTTGTGGTGACTGGTGAATAAGGCGATCCTACTAATATATAAGGACGGCCCAACTAATACATATATGTTACTAAAGTATATCTACATAAATGCTCTGTGTCTGTTAAAATAGTATTAAATGAACAAATGATCAAATTTTATATATAATATATAATGTTATATAAAAGATTACCTGCAATTTCAACTACTATGTTTCTATAGATAATCATTAAGGTGAATATAATCTACTATATGCATTATAGTTTAATTTCCTATTATAGTTTAATTATATAAACTAAATATATCATATATATATATATATATATATACTGTAATGGGTTATTATAAGTTCACTATGAATATTTCCTATGTATTTATAAATACAGATATATTTGTAAATGACAGACTGTAATGCTACAGACTGTAATACCTAATGAGTAAGTGTGCAGTAGAGTTACATTACCGGCTTCCCTATGCAAACGTAGGGCGGTTATTTTATATATGCACGGGTGAACATTAATATATGGTATTATATAGTATACAATATATACAAATATTATTCAATGGTACACTGCAGACTTTATATACCTGTCATTTTATTGTATTTACTTAAGGGTGGAGGCACGAGTTAAAATATGATTAATATTTTTATTTAACAACAACATTTTATTACATATTTTCCATTTTTAACCATCTTATTTATACATTTGTAAAATGTCTGTAATTATTTTTGAACATTTATATCAATAAGAAGTGATTTTATAAGCGTAATCGATATAATAATTATTTGAAATTGACAGGATTTTTTGTAAATACTTGTTACATTTAATTGTATATTTCGATATCGTATACAAATATTTTACTAAACAAATTTATATTTTTACATTAAGCATAGATTATTGATACATTATATATAATTAATAAACAAATCAAGTATATATATAACAATATATCATTAGTTGAAAAGAGATGCTTCCAAAGAGAAAATTTAAAAATGTTCTTTCAATAATTAGCTCTGTCTAGTCAATGCGTTATATTCTTGTATTTATTTTTTATAATACTTTATAACTATTATTAAACTATTACTATAAAAATAAATTTATATTTTTCTATTTTATAACTTCTATACATATATTTATTTGTATATCTCATTAAAATATATATTTGAGTACTACTCTATATTAGTACTAATTATTATTGTTTCAGTATTGTTTATATATCATTATATTTTACTTGTCATTTATATATATATATATATGTAATACATATATATTAGTGTTGCAACCGGACATCGGATTGATACATTTATTTAAAAAAAAAAAAAATTCGTACTAATATTATTTTCATGTTATGTGATAAAAAATGAGTTAGAAAACATTTAAATTCAAATGATAAAAAAAATATTTAAAATCCAATTTAGACAATGGAAATTTAGTAAACTTAGTGTCTTTGGAAAAACATTTTTAACTCTATTAAATATAATTTTAAATAACTTTATTTAATTAATTTAAATAAATAGTGATTGTATATACATAATGTAAAAGCATAATTAATTTCCACTATACTATATTATAATTTATTATAAAATATTTGTAAAATTTAAAAAAAATATTTTTCGACATTTTAAAAAAAATATATTTTTAAATATTTGGTATATTTTTTTAAAATATTTTTTGATATTTAACAAAATACATTTTTTAATATTTTTTAATATTTTTTGTATTTTTTTTATATTTTTACTCTAATTTTTGAAATACTATTTTAATATATAATATATTTTGTAATATTTGTTATATTATTTTTAGAACATTTTTTTAAAATATATTTTGTAATATTTTTTAATTATTTTTGAAATATAAAAAAAATATTTGTCTACATTTGGATGTATTTTAACTAACATTTATTTTATTGTATATACTAGCTATGTAGAATCAGGAATAACTATACTTAATAAATAATAGATAGGTTAACAATCAAAAACTGAGCAATGCCGGGTTGGGTTCGACTAGATTTACTATTTGAAGCTTTCGAAATAAATAATTTTACTATTTGAAAACTTCGAATACTTAATTTAACAAAAATAATACTATTCGAAAACTTCGAATGAGTGAAAAATCTGAAAATTTCCAACACTAGTACTGATACTTAAAAAAATTATTTATGATACTGATACTATACTTTGATTTTATGATACTGATACGATACTGATACTTTGATTTTATGAACTGATACGATACTGATACTTTTATTTTTTGAATTGAACGATACTGATACATGAAAATGAGGGTCAGGTTGCATCACTAGTATATATATATATATATTATAATATTTTGTTAATAGTTGTTTAAAAAACATTAGCCTACTACTTTTTTGATTTCTATTGTTTTTATGTGACATTTTTATGATCAATGTATAATAATATATTAAATATATACATCCATATATATCTTGTTGGATTTATTATTATATTTTATATTAAATAAATGATGATAAACTTGCATTATAATGAAATAAATCAAAAATAAATATTTAACTAATTGAGACTATTTTTGTATACCATTTTAAATTAACTACATTTATATAAATACAGATCGTATATGATGAAGGAAAGTATATGTTGAATACAAGTTGTATTATACAACAAAAATTATGTAATTATCTCCATTAGTTATTTATCCTTAGCGTTTTTAGATATAGCTGAAATAGTATTGTTTAGATGAACGCGCGCCTCCCCCCTTAAGGGGATTAGGGGATACACGCGACCTGAAAAAATCAGTTTATATATATTTTTTTTGATAAATGTAATAAATTATATATTTATCTATAAGATATCCAAATATTAGAGCATAACAAAATCAATAAATCATAAAAATCAAACTTTTATAACATCACCTTTTTTTATATAAATATTAAATAAATAATGTAGAGAAAAAATCTCTACAAATACTGAAAATATACGATTACATAACGATAGTTTAACATCAGGTTTATATTTTATATAATATAATAATAGTTATTTATTATATAATAAATGTCATCTATAAACATATATATAAAATACGATAAAATCATATTTATTTTGTATAAAATAAATCTAAATTATAAATGACATTTTTTTTTCATTTATACTTTTCAAATTGTATTCAAATATAAGAATGGTTTATATTATATATAATATAATATAATAATAGTTATTTATAATATAATAATAGTTCAAATACAATAGTCAGCTTAGAACCATAACTTCACAAATAGTATCAACTAGTGCTGCAGCCAATGATTCTTTGAGGGTAAAAAAAACATAAAAATACAGAAAATACCAGAAAAGGGAGGAGTGCTAAAAGGGGTTGTCGTGCCAAATCTACAGATTATTCTATTGGAATACTAGGATAATTGTAAAATAAACATACATATACTCTTTATTATTCTTTATTATTATTTATAAGCTCTATATTGTAAATTTCATAAAAATATTTCATTTTAGATGTTATTTTTTCAAACCTGCTTATTTCAGAAAAATTATTTTAGAATAATCTTAAAATTCTATTACTCTAAAAATAATGTTTGTAACTTGATGACATTTTCAGTATAACACTTATCTATATAATAAAATTGTAGGTTTATTCAATTAGATAATATAATCATATCGTTATTATAATCATATATAAAAATATTTCAAATAAAAATAATTTTTTTTACCATTACTAGATGACTTGTATTTCCGAAAATGAATAATTATATTTATGATCCTACAATTTCTTGTAAATAACACTCCACACTACAATATGTCGTTTACAGTAGTGTTGTAAAATTTCAAATACTTGCAAGGTTTCGAAATAAATAAAAAAATTCAAATCCTAAAATCTGCGGCTTCGAAGCCTTCAAATCCAAATTTAAAATTTTACAATACATTGTTATTAGGGGTTACCAGTGAGTATAGCCGGTGAATTCACAAGGGGTGGGACTATAGGCGTGGCTATATCAAAAATACTATAAACGCTAATTCGATTATATAATATTGTAGATGGTTTTTTTAAAGATTTATTTAATTTAATTTGAATCTTTACTTATATTATATAATAGTTAAAATAAAAAGAGTTATTTAATTTATGTTATTTATTGTATTTGCATGCATGACACGTGTTTATAGGTGGTCTTTTAAAAAAGTTACTGGTCACTGAATATTGAATATTTTTAATTATTTTTTAGTATAATATATTCAAAACATATAGCTCTAATTGATTCTTTTTATTAAAAAATCTAAAATGAACCTAATATATATTAAAAATAAGTATTAATAATAATCTATATGTTTATAAATTTTATAAATTTAGTATATATTATATACTACATATATACTACCTATATAAGTGTATAAATATATAATTATATAATTATATAAATTATATATATATATTGGTATATATAGTTAAAAAACGTTAGGAAAGCGGGTTTCACACTAATATATAATAGCTATAATATATATATATATATATATATATATATATATATATATATATATTAAATATATATATATACATAAAGTATATTTAATAAAATAATAATACTATGAAATCTCAAAATAATATATAACTATACTATATATATAATATATATATATATATATATATATATATATATATATATATATATATATATTTATATATATATATATATATATATATATATTATAGCTATTATATATTAGTGTGAAACCTGCTTTCCTAACGTTTTTTAACTATATATAACAATATATATATTATTTATATAATTATATAATTATATATTTATACACTTATATAGGTAGTATATATGTAGTATATAATATATACTAAATTTATAAAATTGTCATAAATCATATAGATTATTATTAATACTTATTTTTAATATATATTAGGTTAATTTTAGATTTTTTAATAATAAGAATAAATTAGAGCTATATGTTGTGAATATATTATACTAAAAATTAATTAAAAATATTCAATATTCAGTGACCAGTAACTTTTTTAAAATACCACCTATTTCCACCTATCTATCTACATGTAACATTTAAATAAACACGTTTCATGCATGCAAATACAATAAATAACATAAATTAAATAAATATAATAGTTTTAACTATTATATAATCGAATTAGCAATTCAAATTAAATTAAATATCTCTATAAAAACTATCTACAGTATTATATAATCGAATTAGCGTTTATAGTATTTTTAATATAGCCACGCCTATAGTCCCACCTCTTGTGATATATATATACACTTATGCTATATAAGGAGTCCGTATTACGGTCTAAAGCAATTTTATTTTAGAATAAAATTAATTTTAATTCTGAAAATGTATCATATAGTTACTAGTAGTAACTTACTACTATGATAGTATAAGTTAAAATATCCACTATCAAGAGTAGATTATATTCTTGTATTTATGTATTGTATATTTAAAATATATATTTTAACACATCTATAATATTATATTAATAACTGTTTAAATAAATATAAATATGGATGAATATTATATTCATTGAATATATAAATTATATGATTATTATAATAATATCATATCATATTAAATATGGTTAACACTATAATAGTAATTAAATAACAATGAAAAATATACATAATATATATCAGCATTAGTTAATATCGAAATAATAGTAATCTAATTATATTTATATTAATACTGTATTAAATACATACATATATATATATATATATATATATATATATATATATATACATAATATAAAATACAATTTTCGTTAGTCTGTTGTAACCATATTTATCATATAGTATATGTGTGTAAGTGTTTATGTAATGGAACATTACGGATGAGTTATACTGTATACATTATAAGTCTATAATTTTTTCTTTCTATAGTTCAGCTATTAGCTGTATGCACTGATGCGTGAATATAAACATATAATCTATTTACACCTGTCTGCACTCGTCGCGTGCTCGCTGCAAATTTTGAATACCATTCAAAATTCGTTCAGTAACTATATAAATTATCATATATTATTTAAATAATTTATTCTAAATTACTAATGACTAATTAGTACCAAATCCACTGGTAAATGGCTTTTTTAGTATTGAGAACTTCTGTATATTAATGTTAAATATAATATAACATTAATAATGTTAAACATGCTCTATTTTTGTTCAAATTAATAAATATATGTATATTAGTTTGATGTGGTTCGATAAATTATAATACAATACTTATTATAATAAGACCTAATTATATCATAATATATTAATCTGAAATACTAATATTTGTTGTATTTAATGCACTCATTTTATAGATTAATAGATACAAATTTAAATATACATAAAATATTCAAAAGTTCATGAACTCTGCAGCATTAAAATTAATCACCAATAGGTGACGTGACTGGAGTTAAATTAATAAAAAATAAACCTATATATGAAATATAATTTATTTAAATAAAGCTTACTTCAACAATGAAATAGTTCCATATAATTAAATTATTTTATTTATATGTATTATCATATTAATTATTCATTATTTAAAAAAAAATCGATTCCTATTTTAAATAATCGACTCGAAAACCAACTTCAATACTTGACTCGATAATTAATCAAATGGATTCGAAAATTACAGACTCGACTCGATATTTTATTACTAGGACTCGAGATTTTGACTCGAGGACTCGAATTTTTACAACAATAGTTTACAGAATTAAAATAACTTAATTATTGTTAGACTTTAATAAAACCCTATTTTTCTTACATTGAATTTTTATTTATTCGGTAAATAAATTCAAGTCATTCATGTAATACATGATGTATCACTTCAATTTGGATCAAGCATCTTTTTAATTTAACGAATAGAAATAAATGGACAATATTGTATCAACAAAAGCATGTATTTAATATTAAAATCATTTATTATCATATAAATATACATACTATAATTTATAGTCTATAAATCTTTATCCAAATTATTTTCATTTATTTAAGAAATTTAAGAAATATATTTGATCATTTCTATAAAGATGGGTATGATAATAAATAACACTTTTTAAACATATTTTGTAAACTTAAACTTAAAGTTTAACTTTATTATAATAGTACGATTATTTAATTATTAAATTAATTATTAATTTAATAGTATGATTATTACTCCAATTATATATTATATAATATAATCTGCAATTTGTTTGTAAAGTTAATTCCCTAATTTTTACGTATTCATTAAATGCGATTCTGTTATAATTATTATTTATAATTTATAATATAATTACAATTATTATTAATAATAATTTATTATAATAATAATTATTATAATAAAGGCTATATATGTCGGGCGGCACACGGTAGCTAGTAAATAACAACGAGGCGGGTGTATACGCGATAAGAGCGACCAATCAAAATTAACCAACTTATATTTAAAAACTAGACCGCAATCAAGGACACATGTCCTTTGACTTAAACTGTCAATCAAAATACCATATAATAAAATACGAAAATAATTTATAAATACAAACTAGTGTAATACTAATTGTGTATATATAACATATGCATACATTTTTATTATAATGCATATATACATTTACATAGATATATATTATTGGGTTGTACATACTATATAATATAGTATATTTGTATAAACATATGTGTGTTTATATAGGGACACATATTATCATAATTATGGGAACCAATGCCGTCATGCTACACTCGTTCAACGAGTCGTTGTAATATAGTTATTCTTTCTCGATTGAGTTATTTGTATATAAAGTAATATAAAGTTATATACTCTTTATATTCAGTGATTTGTGATGCATTTAAATGATTTGCAATATAATTTATATTCATAAATAAATAAGTTTGTGTGTGATTAAATTACAATTATTATTATCAGAAATTACTCGATTATAATTCGAATATTTTACGTACGTATGAGATCGATATAGTTTAAGAATGCCCGTTTAATTTCAAGTAGAACCAATATATTATATATATATAATAATATAATACATCGATATGTTATCCGTTATAGAAACTACAATTAAATATTTGTTAATAAATTTGTTTTTTATTAAATTTAAATTAATACTATTAGAAAATACTCTATTATAATTCGAATATGTTACGTACGCATGATATCGATATAGTTTTAGAATGCCTATTTAATTTCAAGCATAACCAATATATTATATATTTATAATAATATAATCGATCGATATGTTATCCGTTATAGTAACTATTATAGTACTTTATAATTTATAATAGTAAAAATTGAAATTTAATAAAAAATCAAATTTATTAACAAATATTTAATTGTACAGTTACTATAACGGATAACATATCGATCAGTTATATTATTATACATATATAATATATTGGTTCTACGTGAAATTAAACGGGCATTCTAAAACTATATAGATCTAATGTATACGTAATATATTCGAATCATAATCGAGTAATTGCTGACAGTAATAATTGAAATGTAATCAAAAATAACATGTATTAATAAACTTATACATTTAATAAACCTATATAATATGTATAGATATATAAGTAAGTTATAATTTGTATTATTTTATATTTGTTATTTTTGAAAATAAATATATATTATATATATATATATATTATTATTATATTATTATTATAATCAACATTAATACAATTATTTTAATAACTATGGTATGCTATTTATTACAATAAATAATTAATTAGTCACTATTATGTATATATATATATAATAGTGACAGTATATATAAAGAAATATATACTATTATAAAGTACACTATTATATAATATATATAGTTATGTATATAAATAACTATATATATATATTATATAATAGTGTACTTTATAATAGTATATATATATATATATATATATATATATATATATATATAATAGTACATACCCATGATATATATATATATACATATATATATAAATTTGCATATATGTGTGTGTATCTATATTCTATTCATATAGATGTTACACGTTCAGAATATATTAGCATATGCAGTAGAGCGTAACCAGTAAAATATTATAGAACGCCCACATTGCCTTCTCGAAATAATCAACTCATATACACCCGCCTCACGAGTGTTTACTAGTTACCGTGTGCCGCCCGACATGCTTCCCCATAATAAATTATTATTAAATAGTTATAACGATTACAATAATTATTATAATAATAATTATAATAATTATATCGTCATCACGATTATCATGATAATCATGTTAGGTATGCAAATACAAAATGAAAATTGATTATTTATTGATGTATTCTATATCTTTGAATTCGTTATTTCTAGACTAAACAAATGTATATTTCAGTTTTTTATTATATCATATAGAAAAAAAGTTATGCCCTTATGAAAGCCAAAAAAAGTGGTACATTTTGAACATGCAAAGAATAGGAATTGATGTCGCTTTTATAAGTTAATATATTAATATGAATATAACTATTTAAATAATGTACCAATTTCAACGACATTTTCACACATTATGATAATAATAATAATAATATTACATAATGATTATGTAATATTATTATTATTATTATCAGATTTAGGTACAAGTACCTGGGTAATTGTAGAAGCATTGCTGCTTGTCGAGACAATTACCCTTAATCTATACAATATCATTAGTATAGATGAAATAATTCATTTAATAAGTATTAGTTATAATAATAATATAATAAATTATAATAATTAAATTAATTAACTATTAGCTGTAATAATAATATAATTAATTGTAAATACTAAAACATGATATTATGATTACAAGTATATATATATATATATTATATATATATATATATATATATATATATATATATAAGTTTACTATTTATTTCATCCACATTTCATATAAAATTTCAAATTAATATCATTATGATAATCATATAAGTGAATTTTATATATGTATTAACATTACTTAGAATGTAATATATTAAAGATATAATTGATAATATATATATATAATAGATCGTTTTTATTACTAATTGTTCTTACATATGTGATGAATAATTCATTTTAATTATAAATTATTTAAAAATGTGCATAACAAAAATTATTTATTCTCCCTATAATAAATAAATAAAATATAATTGAAAGCTAAATCAATCACTCATTTTAAAATACCAATTAATAAAAATATGCATATGCATACATAATATGTATAGTATTAATATTTAGCTAATAATTTAATGAAAATAACGCTGTATTTCCTGAAATTTAAATTTGTTTAAAATAAGACAAATTTAAAAAATCATAAATTACTTTTATTTAAAATATCAATATTTTAATTTCTATCAATGCTAATTAGAATATTTTATTTACGTAACATAGTCTACTATATTAGCTTTCCAACAATACCAAAATTGTTATGATTATTAAATTCTTTATTATAAAAAATCGTTTTTAAATAACCCATATTTTTTAAAATGCTAAAAAATCGATTCATATTTGAGTGAGAACAATATGAACACATTAAATTTAGTAGGCGTACCTATAATCATGTTACTATAATTAAATTCATATTAAAATTATTATAATGTTATTAATAATGATTATAATAATGATTATAATAATGATTATAATAATAAATATAATATTATATTCAAATTATGCACCTTATCAATAGAATTCTCTAGGTCCTTATGCCTGTCAAGAAGTCTCGGTTTTCTAAGAATTGCCATCATAGTTTTAAAATCACCTTGGTCATTTGATTCTCTAAAGTGGGCATTATCTTGATGCAGAAATATAGCTGATAGAACTATAAATAAAACAAACATTGTTGGACCTTCTACACTAATCATATTTAATTTTAGATATATTTTAGTAGCGATGTGAACACTTTTTAATTAATATGAGAATAAAATTCTCGAAAATATTAAATCATAATATTATTGAATTCGGTAATTATTCAAATTAATATCAATGATTTTGAAAAGCAAGGACAATCTTTGATACAATCATAGATTTATCCATAGAGCTAGAGAGTAAGCTCTTTAGCTCTATGATTTATCCGGAGATTTATAGTTAATAATATAATACAGTAACATACTATAGATTTAGAGTAGCTATAGCTAGAATATATTCTAAATCTATGTAAAATATAAATCTATGTATACAATACTAAATAGTCAGGCTAAATATATTACTGGTTTTAGCCATAGATTTATAGCCATAGTACCAGCAAAGATTTTCCGAAGGAATGCTTCGCAAAATCTTTGGTACCAGTTTATACTCTAAAATGTAGAGTCTAAATCTATGGTATTAGAAAAGCACGCTTTGATATTAAACTTTAATATTAAAGAGCTTGAAAGCAATTGGTATTATTATATTCCTAGTTGATAATTAATAAAAATATATAAATTTTAAACCTACCCAGCTAAAAGTAATAGCAGAATAATATCAGCATAATAGCTTCAATTTTTTACAGTGTGCTGTTATGCTGCTATTATAAAGTTTGATTTTTTTTCTATTATATTGCTATTAAAAGTCTATTATGCTGTTATTAATTTGTAATACTATTATGCTGCTATTATGTTGCTATTATTGTAAAATATGCTAATATGCTGATATTATATTTCTATTACTGTTAGCTGCAGCTAAGGCTGCCGGAACGTTTTTTTCCAGGGGGGGTTTTAAGAAATAAGTATAATTTATCAATTACATACTAGCATGTAATTATTGTAAAATATATCCTGTAACATATAATAGAGTGCGCAATCAAGACCTCCTATAACCTCGAG
Source organism: Osedax fenrisi (assembly GCA_964019155.1). NCBI lineage: Eukaryota > Metazoa > Annelida > Polychaeta > Sabellida > Siboglinidae > Osedax > Osedax fenrisi. The sequence continues at coordinate 66,206,011 of OZ025241.1, read as the reverse complement.
GTTATAGGAGGTCTTGGCGCAATGCGCACTGCGCATTATGATTTATTTTAAATGTTAGAATATCTAATCATAATTATACACATGTGTACACACATTAACTGCAGTTAATTAACAAAAGATGAATCTTATAATGAATATATCTGGAATATTTTAAAGAATTATATTTCTTTTCATAATTATAATTATACACAGTTAATTAACAACAGATGAATCTTATAATGAATATATCTGGAATATTTTAAAGAATTATATTTCTTTTCATATATGTAGGGGTTTTATTTGTTTATGTTATAACAAGATAAATCCCAAAATATATTTATATATTTATTATGTTATACTTATAAAATTTCTTTGGTAAAATTCTTTTATCAATTTATTGTCGTCAATATAATCTAATATATCCCGATGTTCATTGAATATATCCAATATTTATATTTATGTTGTGACCTTAACCACTTCATCAATCTTCTTAACATAGAAAATCGTCTTTTCTAGGATACTGACATACTGACCTACTTGGTTGTAGGCTACCATCAATAATTTGATTAATTTTAATGTTTCTATAAAATAATTAATATTAAATTAATAAATATATAAGATATTATTATTCCAGATTCTTTTAAAATATATTTTATATAAAATATATATATTCTAAATAAATGTGATAATTTGTTCGTTTGTTCTGTACTGTGTCGATTAACATATTAAGACAATGAGAAAGACAACATCTTCATTAATAGTTGACTTTGATCCTATTAAACTTATATAGGAAACATATTTTAAATATTTTAAAACTTAAACTTTTAATATATTTAAATTTATAAATATATATTTCTGTAATCAATAATAATGACTATAAACTATAGGTGAAACCTAGGTGAAGCCTAGGTGAAACTAACCAATTTTTCTAATACAGTGAATATATTAAATGCTATATTTAATGAAATATATGTAGGTTATATGTTTCTAGTGGAGTAGGCCTATTATTACATGAATATGCTTTAGACACGTTTTAACACATTTATAAACATAATTCAGTCTATGATAACTATAATGTATGTAAAGGGATATACGAGTACCAGTAAACTCGGACCAGGTAAACTCGGACCAGGTAAACTCGGACCACTTTTGAGGTAAACTCGGACCACTTTTAAAGTAAACTCGGACCACTTTTTAAAAACATAAAGTAAACTCGGACCACTTATTAAAATAACTATATTTTGTATATTTCTATAATATAATATGCTTTAACTTACTTCCACCTTATATAATTATATTATATCTGTTAAATAAATTATAAAAAGATTCATTTAATATGATATTTTTGTGGAATTATATATTTAAATAGGTAAACATTTAATTTGAACTCGGACCACTTTTGAAGTAAACTCGGACCACTTGTGAAGTAAACTCGGCCCACTTGTGAAGTAAACTCGGACCACTTATTAAAAATATAAAGAAGATTCGGACCAACCGTATAAACTATATATTGTATATTTCTAACATATAATATGCTTTAACTTATAAGTTAAAAGTATAATTTCACTGTATATAATTGCGAGTATTCCGATATTACTACACATACATAATTTATCATTTAATAACTTTAATAACATTTAATAACTTAACATAATTTAAATTGTCGTATATCACCACAGAGCTAGAGAGAAATGTCTCTCTAGCTCTATGTATATCACCGATAAGACCCACGATAGAAGCTATATTTATTATGATAGAAGTATACAATATATAAGTTATTTTAATAAGTGGTCCGAGTTTACTTCACAAGTGGTCCGAGTTTACTTCAAAAGTGGTGCGAGTTCAAATTAAATGTTTACCTATTTAAGTATATAATTCCACAAAAATATCATATTAAATGACTCTTTTTATAATTTATTTAACAGATATAATATAATTATATAAGGTGGAAGTAAGTTAAAGCATATTATATTATAGAAATATACAAAATATAGTTATTTTAAAAGTGGTCCGAATCTTCTTTATGTTTTTAATAAGTGGTCCGAGTTTACTTTAAAAGTGGTCCGAGTTTACCTCAAAAGTGGTCCGAGTTTACCTGGTCCGAATTTACCTGGTCCGAGTTTACTGGTATTCTGATATACCACTACCAGCATTTCTGAAAATATTGTTCCGAATTGTTTGCTAGAAAGTGATTTTCTAGCAAGTTGTAATGGGATAACCCCATTAAATTACTATATTTCCGGCAGGTTGCCAGAAAGTAATGGGGGTATTCCACTACAAGTGTAGTTAACTTGCTAGATTATAACTTTCTAGTAAACATTTCCGGAAATACTGGTAATGAGATACTCTCTTAATATGCCAAAGGTTGTTCTTGTTGTATCAGGGCTTGTGTTCCTTTATATTAGCTGACATATAGACGCTTACATCATAACATTGTCCGCGTAAAATAGACATGGATAAACCGATACGAATAATTATGTTTTTCATATTAGTTGCAATAGTTTCGCCAGTACTTGATGTAGGATATATAATATTAGATTAATAAAATTAATATTTATAAAATTTATAATTGTATTGAAAGTTTAAATTAAACAAATATACATAGTTCAATATATGTATAAACCCCATATACTGACAGTATAAATTATACTGTATAATACTGTATATAGGTGTATATAGGACCTACTTGTGTTACTTGATGATGTACATGGTCTAAACTGTATATATATATACATCACAAGTAACACTAGTATATATACTAGTGTTACTTGATGATGTACTGGGTCTATACTGTATATACTACTGTTACTTAATGATGTAGTAGGTCTCTATTACATTTACATCACATAAACTAAATTAATTTTAAAATAATATATAACAAAATTATTTAGGTAACCTTTTATAACCTACTTTACACGGATATTTTCTATGAATTTGAACCATTAAAAAGTAAATTAAATTAATACCAATAAATTAATATACACTTTGTAAATATTACACATATATATACCATAATGATATAATATATATATATATATGCATAGAATAAAATATAACTAAGATTAACGTAATTTAAATACTGATTTCTGTATATATATATATAACATATAATTATTCTATATAAACGGTACAAATCTCCCCATCATTCAAACTTGTTTAGATTCTTATGTAAGCAAAAAACATTCTCGTATTACACAGGCAGCATACAGAGTGACATTACTTGAGTATAAACTAACAAATAGAGAAATAGAGTATTTTTCTTCATTATAAATAACATTTAATTATAATATGTTGGACATTTTATTATATTTTTAATGAATAAGCAAATATAATAGATTATAAATATAAAATGCATATACATTTGAGCTATAATACCTCACTCTAATGTATATGATAACATTATTAATTGTTGCTAACATATAATCATCACAGAGATTATAATAATATACAGAAACAAATCATTCATTTTACTTAAATTGCAGGGGTGGTTTTAGATATAAAAGCCTCTCCATTATTTTGCAATGGGGGGTTGCAACCCCCAAACTCCCATTGCCGGCGCCCATAGCTGCAGTACATGGGTATACCTATACCAGTGTTCATTATAGGTTTCAGGGCAACTACCAAAAAAAAATTATTATAGGGCATTTAAATATATTTTACTAAGTGAAATTTAGGATGAAATATATGGCTAATTTCGCCATCTATTTATAAATTCATTTATGATAAATAATATATTAGATGGACACTTATACCCTGAGGCAATTTAAACCTGTAACAATTGTTACTTACAAAAGCTACTTAGGAGACTTTTTGAATTAGAGATGTAAATAAATAGCAAATAAGTATTCGATTCGATTACTTATTATTCGTTTACAATTAAATGATTTACAAATTGTAATTCTAATACATTGATATCAAATAATTCATTTTATATTCAATCTCTCAACATTTGATTCATGAGATATTCAGATATTAAAAATTTGAAATTCAAGCATTTATAATATTGAAAATTATATTGTTGAGATCTTATAATATTGAAAATTATGTTTTCGAGATCTTATAATATTGAAAATTATGTTGTCGATATGTTAAAATATTGAAAATTAGGTAGTCGAGATCTTATAATATTGAAAATTATGTTGTCGATATGTTATAATATTGAAAATTAGGTAGTCGATATGTTATAATATTGAAAATTAGGTAGTCGAGATCTTATAATATTGAAAATTATGTTGTCGATATGTTATAATATTGAAAATTAGGTAGTCGAGATCTTATAATATAGAAAATTATGTTGTCGATATGTCTTAATATTGAAAATTATGTAGTTGAGATCTTATAATATTGGAAATTAGATGGTTGATATGTTATATTGAAAATTAGGTAGTCGAGAAGTTATATTTTTAAAATTAGATGTTCGAGTAGTTTGATATATAAGTAATTTGGTTCTCGATAAGTTATAATATTATGATTATTGTAATATCATATATATAATTATATATTTATTATAATAATGTAATAGTAACTCTATCAAACTTATATATATATACACTCATTTTTTTATATAAATGTATTGGTAATATTACTAATCAATCGAATAGTATATTTATAATTTAAACTTTCATATTATTATAATGATTATTATAAGCATAATGATATATTTCGAGAGAAACACCTGTATACTATTATGTTAAGTATAAGGATTAGTTATTTGCTTGGAAATGTATTTATAGGAATATATAAATAAATAAGTTTCTATATAATACAAATTATAAGATACTAAATATATAATATATATAGTAATTATTTTCATTAATTATATATTATATATATACAATTAACGATATATAATATATCATACTTATAAATACTTAAAAATACTTATAGGTAGATAAAAATATACAAAAATACCTATATCTATATTAATATTATTATATCATACTGGTACACATTATTATATATAATTTATATAAGATATTTTAATTTCATAGTATAAAAAATTAATTAGAATATATATTATTATTGTATTGATTATTAAAATGTAATATTTTGTTTGCACATTTTTGTTAATATCTTTTGTTTAAATACAAATTAAAAAAAACATAATATGAATTGTATTATATAATTTAATAAGCTTTCCAGTGATACCAATTTTATCATAATAAAATCAATATAAAATATGTCATGCTCATGTATCAACATGCAGTACGTACTCCAACGGTTGATTTTAAATTAAATATATATATAATAACTAATAAGTAGTATAATACATGATATTTATGACATTATATTTTAAACATTATATATTATATATAAGAATAATAATTATGATAAGTATGATAATTAATATATAATATGATATTATTAAATAATATTTAAAATATTAATGTAATAATAAAAATAATAATTTTAAATTTAATAATTAGATTATAATACATTTAAAAAGTATACAGTTTAATTATTATGAATATAAAAAACAGTGAACTTATTAATAATATTGGTGATTAAATGTTTCATTATTTTTATATTTTCATGGTTTTTAATATGTCATATATCACTTTAATATTACGTTTTAAAATAGGATTTTGAATAAATATATAAAAATTACAAATTTTAAATAAAACAATCATGTGATTTATATATATTGGGAGAAAAGAATTGGAATAAAAATAATTATTAAATTAATTTTCATATATTATTATAAATATAAATTGGTAGCAAATTCACTACCCAATATTTAAAGTTTGCTACCAAATTTTCATTTTGGGTAGTGAATTTGCTACCCAATTTAAAAATAGATTATTCTAAATATAGATCAAGCAGTTTATTATCATATTTCATATTTAATTTGTATTTGAATCTAAATTGTTTGTTTATATAAAATATCAAACGAATATAACAAAGGGCAAATAGTATATATTCGCCATTATTTGAAAAATAATGAATTTATCCTAATGTTATGACAGAAGTTATTCATATTCTCCATTATTTTAATACTTAAATAATAATAGAATAATAATAATACATTTAATCGCCATTTTACAAATATTTATTAAAAATCTGCCATTTATTAAATAATAAATTCTTCATTATTTTAATACTTAATAATAATATAATAATAACACATTTAATCGTCATTTTATAAATATTCATTGGAAAACTGACATTTAATAAATAACATATTCCTTTAATTATAGATATAACACATTTAATTAATGATATTACAAGTATATTAATAATAACTTAATAATTAAACTTAATAAATATAATTATATATTTAGGGCAGCTACCCACAAAATTAGGGCACTTCCCAATTTGGGTAGCTGGGTAGCTCTAGAATGAACACTGACCTATACATATACCATACATACATATATGTAAATATGTATGTATGTATGTATGTATGTGCTTGTGTGTGTTTCGTTGTTGTTTTTGAAAGTATTTATTTAAACACATTATTAATAGGATATTAATAGCATACCTAATGAGAATTCTATAATGTATATCGAACAATATATATCACATATAGATATTTCCGGAAATACTTGTAGTGGGATACCCTGGGTATCATACCCCTAAATACAAAACTCTCGATTTGTTTATTCAAAAAGAAATTTTAAAAATTAAGATAAAGGGGTAATTCATTCAATCTAATTGATGATGCTGAGATGAATTTTATATAGAGAATTTTATTTTTAATATGAATTTATCATAGAGATAAAAAATGCATCACTATTTATTTTACTGATACACCTATAAATACGTAGGGTCTGTAATATAGTCTATATATATTTATATATATATATATATATATATATATATATATATATATATATATATATATATTATAACTATTATTTATACTTATATATATATTTAATTACATATATAATTATAAATAATATCAAGTATAACACACTATAATATAGGATCTATCTTTAACATAATTTTAGAATACTATATTCAGTATAAATTACGAATATTAATTAATTTACTATATATACTGTAATTTAATTTAAACTATATTATTGTAATTATTAAATATATTATTATTAATTAATTATGTTATATACATATATTAAATTAAAATTAAGTAAAGTATTTAACAATAAATTATTAAATAATATAATAATGTTAGATTTTATTTAAAATTGTAAATTAATTTTATCTAATAATATATTTAAAACGTTATAGGTTATATCATACGGTTATATTACATATTATATTTTAATCTAAAAAATAAGAATTCATTATTATAATTGTTATTTCTACAGTTATATACGGAACAATATTGATAATTTATAAAACTATGTTTTTAAATTTAAGTAAATATTGAAAATTACAATTTTTATAAATGACACCACTGATGCTATAGGTGGCGCTACTCTATATCAACTATACAATAGTGAGTGCACACTTCATAGAGCTATAGATAATGTATATATAGCTATATAGCACACTGTGTGCAGTGAAAGTATGCAGTACACACTCGCCTTCCTGATATTATCCAATGAATTATCATGTAAATAAAAACTCTAATTTCCCCATGCGTGTTTTTAATTTTCATTATTTAAATATTACAATAATACTCACTTCACTTGGTATCGCCACATATACATATAATTAATTAAATATATAATACTTATAATATATGCTTATATATGAGGTATTGGTGTACATTACACTTGCGTATATATATATATTAAAACTGCCGAACTATAATATTTTTATAGATCACGTGATACATTGATAACATCCGGTTTATAGTTATTATTGATCTGATATTGTGAATACATTTAGCGTACGTTTTTCATAACAATTATTGTTTAATTGTAAAGTGAATATTTTGAAATGTGGAGTTTATATATTACAAACAGTATTTGCTTAATAGCTTATATTTACGGTGAGTTTTATACAAATACTTAATAATTTAGTTTAACAAATAATTAATATATAATTTAATTTGTAAATAAAGTTTATTATAAACAGTTTATTAAAATAATACTCAGTATAATATTGTATACCATTGCATATTATAACATATATAATACTTTTATTATACCATTAGGCCTTATTATATCATGATATAATGCATTATATATCATATTATGTTTCCTAACGAATTAATTGTAATTGTTATTTAAATTATAATTTTATAATTGAAAAAGATATTGCATAGTGTTAGGGTTGACCTTGCATAGAGCAACAATTGATTTTGTTGATACATATTTTTTGAATTAAAATAATAGTATAGGTTAAAATCAAATCAATTCAATATTTCAATATTTAAATCTCAATTAGGTATAAACCTAAATATTCTAAAATTGCATTAATAATATTTTAATTTTGACATTATATTTACATAATAATGATATACAACACATTCATAATATATACATATATATATATATATATATATATATATATATATATATATATATATATATATATATATATATATATATAATTAAATAAGACTATTAGTTTAAGTCTATATTTGGACATTTATTTCATCTACCTAATTAATTATCATATTATCATATTATACCTATATGTTAAAATAATACATCAGTATAATTCACTATACACTAGGAGAGACTGTTTTGGTAACTTGTTTACTTTCCTTCATAGAAAAGTGTCAACTAATTATTTTAGATATAATAAACAAAATAATTGAAAACCGATAACAATTCTGATAGCTAAAAAATATTAAAAAAATATATGAATTTACATTGAAAATTACGAAAAATAATTAAATTACCTATATATGAAAGGAAATTTTTTTTACAATTAAAAATTGCCTTTTAGCATATGTAGTATATAAATATCGTTAACAAATGTTTTAAAATGTTGTTAAAAAATAATTAAATCGATCTAATGGAAATTTTAATTTATATGCATTGATTTATATTTATATATTAAACATTTATTTGAAATAAATCGATACAATTTAATTAAAAACTTTAAATATTGTATTCATATAGTAATAATTATGTTATTTTATTTTAAGATGTTCTATATTTTCATATCATATAATTATTTTACATATTTTTATATTACAAATATTTATAATTAGTTGTAAAGTTATATTTTATATGTTTCTTCAATGCTATTCTAAATATATATGTATTGAAGAAATAAGTATATGAAGAAAAAAACGTGAATTTATAATTATCAGATAGGACCTAATTATAAATCAATATAAATTACTGAATATATTCAGAGATTTTAAGATCTATAGATCTTTGAAAAGTTGTTAATTTTTGTATGCAACAATTTTACATGTAACACAATTATCTGTACCTGTGTTCTTAAATAAAGACAATATCGTCATAATGTTTTACATTGAAATTTAGCACACATGATATATTCAAATTTATAAATAATCTAATTGTATTTTATTGATTTTATGCGTATAATTATATAAAATGTTTATATATTTGCAACCTTTAAACACACACACACATATATATATATATTATAAACACTAAATTAAAATTATATATTCATAAACATATTCAGGTAATATATTGTCATATCCTAATATCTGGGTTAACGAAGGTGACAGAGCTGAATTACTTTGTAATATAAATAAAGATAATGGTCCAATTATGTGGGCTACCTATAATACATACAAAGTAAAGCAATTTAAAGACTTAATGTCCAACCAATTTAAACTATTTGATATGTATAATAAACGTATGAAGGTTAGTTTATCAGTTAGTTTCTAGCTTTATTAGTAAATAACATAGGTTATTAACATATTATAAAATTAAACTACCTATTAATACACCTACCAGCTATTCATTAATAACCTCATAATAGCAACATAATAGCAAAACTAATAACCTCAAATTTTTACATTGTGCTATTATGCAGCCATTATGTTACCATTAAAAGTCTACTATGCTGCTTTTAATTTGTAATGCTATTATGGTGTTATTATGTTGCCATTACAATTCTATTATACGGCTATTACAATTTGTAATGCTATCATGCTGCAATTTAGGTGTTATTATAACAATAACAATATAATATCAGCATAATAGACTTTTAATGGCGTTTTTTTAGATTCATTTCATTCCAAGTGAGTCTATAAAATCATATGTATATGCTAGTAAATATTAAATTACATATATAAATATTTATTAAATAGAAATTATCTATACATCTACCATCTTCTTAACTATGATTATGTTTTTAGCATTAATATTATAAATTAAAGTGTATTATGTTATATATTGACGTTATATAAATATACATTATTCATTATCATGATCGGAATTAGAGTTCCAAAATAATATGTTTATTTTAATATTTATTATATTATTATTATTAATATAATTCTTTGTAATAATACAATACACATATAGGTGAGTGAGATCAACAATTCTTTAATCATATTTAATGTTGTACAAGATGATATAGGATTATATGCATGCAGAAATAAGTTAATCTCGGATTTTTCAATGCTAGTTGTTTATAATAACAGAACACTCTCGACGACTCAAGGTTTAAACTATATATATATATATATATATATATATATATATATATATATATATATATATATATATATATATATATATATATATATATATATATATATAAATGACGTTATATATATAGTATATGGTATTTATCTTATATAGTATTATATACATACACACACACACACACATATATATATATATATATTTCAAGCCAACATTTATACCAAGGTCGGCAATGCCTCGCAATATTTTAAGATATTTAAATGTAATGAATATAAACTAGTATACAAGTAATAATATCACTAGGTAACCTACTAGTAATTTATTAGTATACTCTATTACTTATATTGACGCACAATGTGAATTACTCAGGCTATACATAAACAATAAATAAAAATACACGTGTGTATATAATATACTATATAAACATAACTTTATATGCACATAATACAACAAAAATCAATAGGACCAGGTTAACAGGTATACTACGTTATCACGTTAAATACAATAATAACACCAGTAAATAAGTATACTGAATACTAGCGAGTGAATTAAACATTTAGTCATGGCAAAGGTAATCTTATAACGAGATTTTCTAATATTAGATAGCAAATAGTTATCAGTGCGTATCATATTATTAATGTGTGGAGATTAGTCATGATGATAGGTTATAGTGAAACCGAGGATAGTTATAGATTGAAAAGTTTGAAGAGATAGTATAAAAAGATGAGTGATTGATAGAGGATAACTGTGTCATGAGAATATGATAGTATTAGTTTTAGTCATATTTAAGGAAATGCAGTTACTAGAGAACTAATGAGTGGGATCAGTAATACAATTAAACATAGATATTTGAATAATACCAGAATCACTAGAATTAGGAAATGGCTATATATGTGAAGATCATCGGCATAAAGATAATAGTTAATATTAGGATATTTGTGAAACATTGATTTTATAGGAAGAATACAAATAATGAACAATATAGGGTCAAGAACAGAGCCTCGTGGAACATCATGTATGTTAAAATAAGGAGGAGATAACGAGAAGTTAATCTTCACCGAAGATGTTCTAGATGGAACAAAATACATAAACCAACTGTGGACTTGACCGTGTATACCAATTTCATCAAGTCCAATAGAAAGAATATTGTAATCGAGAGTATCAACATCACTAGATACGTTTAGTAGTACCATATAGTATAGGACTCTATTATCAATATATATATATAAGAATATCATTAAAGATTAAAGTGCAGTTTCGGTACTACGACGAGGATATTTATCAAAAATAGCATTGGATATATTGTAATTAATAAGTTGAGTAGACACAACTCGTTCTGAGGTCTTAGATAAGGATGATAACTGGGATATTGGACGATAACTTGATACATTAAATTGGTTTTTATTAAGAGTTGTTTTTTTAAATCGGAATAATCTATGAGTATGTTATTGAGTGTGGAATAATAGATGATATAAGAGAACTATGAATGAATTTATCAATAAGTCCAATAAAATATGGCGATAATGAACGAAATAGATTGAGTGGAATAGGATCAAAGGGGAATTGGTTTTCATGGAAGAGATTACAATGTCATGTGTGGGAAGCGAAAAACATGAAAAGTGATTATGAGTTGATGTTAAATTGTGAGTGAGTCGTGTCGAGTTGATTTTTGTAAGTACATTGATAATGCTAGCAATTTGTTGTGTGAAGAAATTGGCTAAAAATAAAACTCTCATAAAACTTTAATGGAAATAAGATCAATTTCAAATGTAGAGGATGCATATTTAAGTTGTAGTATACGAAGTAGTTGCCTCAGGTTAATAAGCTCAATATTAAACCAGGAAAACTTATAATAAGTTCGGTTGATAAGAGTAATGGATGGTCCCAAAATATCAAATGAATGAGATAATGCCAAATTAAAATAATCAAAAAGTGTAGAAAAATCAGAAGATATACTGTTATTAAGTTGATGGAATACATAGTTAACAAACATTGGTTTATCAGTAGAGGATATTTTCCGAAACGATCTAGAAGATCGATTAATTTGTATCACCGGCAAGTTCTGATTAAATAAAATGAAAAGTGATCAGATATTAGAAAACCTTGAGTGGGATATGAAATTAAATTAGGATCAGTTAAATATAAAACTAAGTCAATAGTATTAGGTATACCTACCATTAGTTTTAGTAGGAAAATGAACATGTTGCGTCAAGGAATACTCAAATATGATTTCATTCAGAGATAAGGAAGCATAAAGAATAATTATAATTATAAAAATTATAAAAATATATTTTTATATAATTATATTATACATATAATTAACTGGTGTGAAAGATTCTAAAATAGAAGATAGGTCGGCTAAGAAACCCAATAGGCTAGATGAAGGTGGAAGGTAGATAAGTATAATTATAATGGTAACTAATGAAGGAAATTGAATATTAGAGATTATAATTTCTTTATGAAGAGAAACATAGGGTGGATGACGAAATAATCTTATGTTCTGATGAGAATAACAGAGCTAGGCCCCACGACGATATGATGTATACTTATTAGCAAGCAATACTTTAAAACCATGTCAGTTGGGAAGTTAGAGCAGAATCATCAGTAGTTATAACTTGGCAATAGTCAAGTCTCAGTGATAGCAGATATAGAATAATTATAATCAATAATTAATTGTGTAATCAAATCAATTTTATTTCGTACTGATCTAGAATTGAGGAGTTGAAAAGAATACTTTTTAGGAGAATGCACTGATAGTCAATCAACATATGGATCTTTTTTTACGAGATTCATAGAAGAAATTACATGATTGGGACCATTTATCAAATCATTTTCTTCTTCCATTGCGGAATTATAACCACTAATAAGTATACTGCGAAAGTATTATAATCTACAAATGGATATAAATTAAATTGCGTTATTTTGTAGGAATATATTATAATATATATTATATATACATATTATCTTCTTATTTTATTTCAAAAGATGCTCTACCACTTGTACATTTAGGACAAACATTTCTGAGATCAGATGAAATTAAATAATTAAAATTTATTTATAATATTTACCATAATTTTAGAAAATATTTTATAAAACCATAAGTACTGAATTGGATCCTCACTATAATGTCTATGACTAAAATACATACATTCTAATAAATACATATAATATAAATAAAATTATAAAATAAAAATATAAATATAATTGAATATCAAGTAAATACTATATGAAAAAAAACAATGTTAAATAAGTTTTAGGGGCCTACCTAATCTTAGGGGGGATAGCCGATCTCAGGGGGGCCTTGCCCCAACAGGCCCCCCTGGCTACGGGCCTGATATATATATATATATATATATATATATATATATATATATATATATATATATATATATATATATGTATAATGCATAATATTTATTTTACTTGTATACTATAAATAAATAATTAATACACATGGCATATGTATACAATATAATATAGTTATATAATGAGTAAAAAAGGAACCCTTTAATAGCAATATTCTTCCGAGTAAGGATTCTATATACAAATATATAAGAATTGAAGAACAAAAACAAAAGAAATATGTTAATAACATAACTATAATAATATATATAATGAAATTAAATTACATAATGAATAAAATAGTTCCAATCTCACGTGCGGCAAACATGTATTAGTCCAAAAGGATTTTATTGGTGTATAATATATTTCTTTCTTAGAAAACCGTAATATTGTGGAATTAATGGTCACATGTGCATGCTATGAATAGCGTTACATACACGTAATACAAGAATACTATAAGAAACAAGATGGAAATAATTAAAAATATATATAGGTATAATCGATCAATACAAAATAATACTAAATTTGAGTAATATAATAATAGCATAATAAATAAATAATATCTACAATATCAGGATAAGGCGTTCACTTGTTAAAGCTGGTTCCTGTCTTCGATATATGTTTCTTAAATGAAGCAAACTAGAGAATGAATGAATACAATTAAATGAATCAATATTTACTTATATAGAATTTTTTTTAATTATTTTAAAAATACTATAAGTAATTGAATTTTTGATAATTAAATCAAATTCATTCAAAAGAATACAACCACAAATATATATATATATATATATATATATATATATATATATATATATATATATTATATATATATATATATTTATTTATATATATATATATAAATAATGGATATAATAATTATTATTTGTATTTTAAATGAATATTTTATGATTTATATTATTTTGATTTATAATATCCAGAAACATTTAGTTTTAGCAATACTCTTTTTCTATTAATTGGAATTTGTTACATATGCCACAAGCTTTTATTAGCTTTTGTAAGCTTGAATTATTTATTTAGGTAATCTTGTCCAGAATACCATTTATTATGAACATACATTACATTTAGTTCTTCTTAGTTGATATCCATGCAATATTTTTAATGATTCTAATAAACCGTTCGTCGGTATATTAACTCTACTTCCACATAATTAGACAGACTCGGTTTTCAGTATATTTGATCATGTCTCTTAATATAATACATATTCATAGATGTTTTAATATATTCTTTATTTTAAATATACTAGTAATATAATTAATATAACATTATATATTATCTATTTATGTAATATAATATTTAAATAGTATTTTGTATATATATAATGTAAATTAAAAAATTATATTCAGGTAATATAAATACTACTCCAATGAGTATTAAAAAAAAAACAAAGTGTATACTAACTTGTCAATTGGATTCCTATAAGAACTTTATATGGTACAAAGGCTCGAATAAATCAATAATAAAAGACTTAGTTTCAATATATAGGAACTCATCTTTAACAGATAAATTTAAATTGCGTATGAATGTTAGTTTATCCTTAGTTTCTATATATTTTTCTAATACATTATAATGTTATATATATATATATATTATAATATAACTAAACTTCTAGAAATATAATTATATTTAAAATTGTATTTGAATTTATAAATGTACACTCGTAAACATATATAAAGTATATTTTTGTGTTTATATTATTATGAATAAGTTTCTAAATAATTATATGGATTAAATAATATTTAATATTTTTGTAATATGTTATGTATAATGCATAACATGTTAATAACATGTTAATTACACAATACACTAAATGTTTTTGATAATAAACTATATAACACTGCATATTTACGCAACTTAAGTGAACAACTGATAGCACTAGTAGAAATCACCACTGAAATAAAGTTAGGTTTTGAATAGTTTTTATAAAATAATGTTTTTATTTTTCTATTAAAATTAATGAAATATAAGTTAACTATATTACTCATATCGTATATATTGATATCATTGAAAACCAAACTAATCTATTGATTTGGTTAATATTAGTTATGAATAATTAATTTTCATTATATAAATAATAATTTAAAACCATTTTTTTACATTTAAAAAGTATAGTTTTATACAAATTTACTTTATAAATATACCCAAATAAGTCCATTATATTAATATATAAATTATATATTACCATATATATTTAATTAGTTTACCAGAAAGATATGATTATTTTAATATGTATTATATTTATTGTAATAGTAGGTTTAATAGTAGATTTAATAGTATTAGTACCCTTACATTTATATGTTAATAAAACTATACATAAATAGGTAAATTCCGAGACTGGTTCGTTAACCATACATAAAATGTCAATACATGATGTTGGATCATACGTATGTAAAGATGTATCTACGGGAAATACAAATACAATACATCTACAAATGATAAGTAAGCAAATACATACTAAATAATAATATAATAACATTATTATATATTTTCTACATTTTGTATGCGTTTATATTAAAATTAAAATATTATGTTAATTTAATTTGCGATTATATTCATATATTACTTAAATTATATAGTTATTAGATATTTTACTATATTTGATGTATTATGAAACATTTTATAATCATACGTTATTTATATTTAGTGAACAATAATGGGGCTTTTTTCATCAATAACAAAAAGGTTTCACTAATGAAGAAACGTAGGAGACCTATTCTGAAGATAAATGACTCATTGCATTTATATATATATGCAACTTATTATACAAAATATAACATGATTTATAATCCTAAGGTAATATAATGTATTATATTGGCCTATACATAATTATAATTATCATTATTATATTGTATACCAGCTTTTTTATACACATATTTAAAAGTGATAACTCATAAATAATGCATTGTTTGTCAATTTATTCATCTAATTAAATTGATTAAATAATAGTATTAACTTTACTATTAAATAAGATAAGTAGGTATAGGTTATATTAATACCTATAGGTTCTACAGTGAGTTTATATTATATTTTCAATTTTACTTAAACTGTTTATATATATTATAAATAATATTCCATTATTTTAACAATTCTATATAAATAGGATTTTTTTTCCTATATACATTATTATAATTATTATATTATAATAACTAAATAAATAATATATATATATATATATGTATATATTTAATCTAATTAGTTATACTGTTATTTTATATAAATTACCTACATATTGAATAGGTATATGAATTTAATAATGACGCTGACGCTGATTATTTATTAGTATGTTGTATTATTGAATATTTACAACTAGGTAGTGAACAACATATATAGAACATATATAGAACCTATATTTAATCTATATAACCTACATTTAACCTATATATAACCTATATTACAACCTATATAGTGAATACAAATATATATTTAACATATATTTAACATATATTTAACCTATATATAACCTATATTACAACCTATATAGTGAATACAAATATATATTTAACATATATTTGTGCGAATAAACGAAATTTGTAATAGTGAAAATCCTATAATAGATAAAATATAAGATAATATAGAATATAATAAAATACGACAACTAAAATAAATAATTATAAATTATAAATTATAAATACATGAAAACGTGTATGATTCACACTTATCCTGAGAATAGATCATTATACAGGTGTGTACTAGTAAAATACAGTAGGAGTTTGATTGAAACTTTTAGTGAAGCGATGATTATAAAGGGAACCCATATTCTTTTTATAAGAAATGGGGGGGGGGGGGGGGGTTGTGCTAGTAGGTGTTATTTATGAAATTCTATGATTATACTGGATTATTTTATTATTTTTATTGAGTTTTCTTATTTCATGTTTCGTTAGTAAGATCATGTATGTATATATTTATGAATTTGATAATTATGAAATAAATTATAATATTATAAATAATATAATACCTATAATTGATAGATGACCTTAAAGATATCAAATGAAAATGACAAATATCAAAATGAACTTAATTTGATCAAGGTTTGGCAGAATAAAATTTTATTTTTTAATAAGACATCAGTTAGTATTTTTATCTGGTTTCTGTTAATTATGATTTATTTTATATTAATGTACATACTATATTTATAAATATAATATTTAAGTAAATTACTAAAATCTATGTATATAGGGGAAAGTCCCCGATTACCGACCCCTAAATGATTAGTTGTAATAACTTATTCAATATTATATATTTTTATTTGAAATTTTGTAATTTTTGTAATATAATGGCAATGAATAATGTGGATATTTTAAATTTTTGATATAATTATATTTACAAGAATATACAGGGGGTTCGGTAATCGGATACATGTGCCTAATACCGACACCCTTCCCCTATCACCGACCCCCTAAAATAATCGTGGTATAAATAATTGTAGTATTATAATATCCAATAAAAATAGTAGATATACATAAATATAATTAATTATAATATGACGTAATTTATTTTTTATTGAATTTATGTTTTAATAGTAATATTAAATTTAAATTTAAACTTTATAGTAATTATATTAAAATAGTGTATATTATTATTTAATATTTATTTATTAATCAATATGTATATAAATAACTGGAATCATGAATCCTAAATCGATGTCAATGATACACAAATAAGTTATAACATAATTTAAAGTAAAATACGGATCTATTTTGATTGGATATTATAAATCACATGGGGTCGGTATTAGGGTAATATAGGGGGTCGGTAATAGGAAAATCATATGGGTTGCTATAATTAAGATATATTGGTTAATAGTTATTTAAATTAAATTATTTGTATGATAGTTATAAAAATTGTATTGAACTACAATATTATGCACAACATTAAGTTTTCTTTTAATTAATAAAGTATTTACAATGATTTAACAAAAGTTATTATTAAAATATTTAAAAAGTAAAAACAGAATATTACATTTGATCAAATAACAATTGAAGGATTAAATATTTTTTTAAACAAAAAATGTATTCATATTTATCTTTAAATTACTAACAGTTCATCTATATATAATTTTTTGATAACTCTCATATTTACTTAGATACGAGAGGGGGTCGGTATTAGGAGGGGGATCGGTAATCGGGGACTTTCCCCTATATTATTTTACTACACTATGAATATATGTAAAAAATGATATCAATTGTATATATATATATATATATATATATATATATATATATATTAACCATTCAGAGTATAAATTACACGGTGAAACAAAAAGACTTTAAGACAACTTTCGAAATATCAACCACATTTATTGGGGCGCGATTAAAAGCATTGAATTTTACTTATCAAGTTGCAAGTTAGTATACTCTAACTTGTTAAATATTATCCATATATATAATTATGATTATAATATGTTAACCCTATCATTAATATTATTATTTTATTATTTATTAGTTAAATATTTAACAAATTAAAAATGTTATTTAATTAATTAAATTAATAAAACGTTGTATATACAATATGGTATAAAAGGAATACGGATAATAATAATACTAGTATAGAAATAACAATTAATGATAAATGATAAGTAAATTATAATAATATAAATTAGGAAATACATTTATTATAAATCATAATAAAAAACTATTAATAATACAAATAGTAATGAATTAGTTTTATTTGATATAATATATAATAGGTTGCGGTACATTTGATTATAAATGCGCAGTATTAGTAGATATATATCTAAATAAATCAGTAATGCTCATTATTATAATAAATCATAAATTATATTTATTATAATTACTTATAAGTATTTATGTTGAATACATTATAAAACATAATTTTCACTAAACTTTATCGTACTGTGATGTGATGGTGTCACCATGTTTAACTAGGTTACCTTGTGATTATTACGAATGTAAATATATTATATATTAATAATTATTAGAAATCTATCTCTGCAATAGTAATTTGGGGCACTACGTGGTAGAATAATTACTAAGTGGTAGGTATATATTATTTACATTTCAATTATTTCGGGATGTACTAAAACCCAGTTGTAATCCAGTGGTAATTTTATAATACTTATTTGTATATATTATACTTAATTTAATACTTTGATACTATATATATATATATATTATATATTATAATCAATAAGTGATATTTCCAATATAGTAATGTATTTATTGTACACTTTTAGGTTTTAAAGATTGTTATTAACATTTTTTGCCTAGTTTTAAAACAATTGTAATTGTATAACAATACATAATACATATTTATATATGTTAACATAATTTGACACTTCGATATTATACATATGTATGTAGCACGATGAATGTCGCGTTACTCAACATATGTAGAAGAGTGTTTTAAATCGTAATATTTATTTCAATAAATCGTATATGTCCGGGTTCGTATACTACTGTAGATACTAATATACGGATAGCATGTGTATAGGTATACATCGCAATCCGTAATGATATCGCATTATATACATTAATTAAACAGTGACTAATCGTGTTGACTGTAGCGAGACGTCTCATAAGTCACGTTACATACGTACGTAATTATGTATTTAATATAAAAACTTAAATATAAAAATATAAAAATAGTTGTTCATTAAAAGTAATTTATTAGTAAAATAATTTTGTAAACAGATAATTCACATTGCTACATCCATCCCAACAATCAAAAAAAAATGTGTCCTCAAATTTTTACATATATAGATTCCTTATTCTATTATTGTAAGATTCCTTCTATTTCCTACCCTTTCTAAAAATTCTTTAACTACTTTAATCCGTAATACTAAAAGAATATATTATTCAGATAAACTTATAAAATTACTTTGACAGTAAAAATAATTAGGATATTTTGAATAATATAATGAATAAAAAAAAGCCTGACTCACTCCCTGATAAATTTAATTCATGTGGAATTGAAATCACAGATCCATCTAAAATATCTAATTCATTTAATATATTTTTTAGAGATATTGGTATTGAATTAGATGAAAATATTAGTAAGTATAATGTCGATGATTACAAATATTTATTAAAATCACCTAATATCAATAGTTTATATAACTCCATGTAATGAAAATGAGATTTTTAAAATTATATTAAATTTTAAATCTAAACATCTACAGATAATTATGGTATTCCAATGAAGTTATTAAAATGTATTGCAATTAATATAATAACTCCTTTATCTTATTTAATTAATTTATCTCTTGAAACTGGTATTGTACCAACTATATTGAACATTTCTTTAATACATCAAGTCAGTGTTCCTACTTTTACTCCAAAATTCCATTCATCCGCAGTAACTCAATATACAATCACCTATACATTCGTGCTGAACGATCTATCACTGAGCGAGCACATGGTAGAGTTCTTTTCCATGCAACAACATCTAACCTAGCCCCATCTAATGTCAAATGTACCTTCAATGACTACACTAACTCCTTTGAACTTCGTCATTTGACCAACTCCAAGATAGACTGGAATAAGAACCCAATTTATATATCAAATAACACATACAATACATGGTCTACATCCTACAATGCATATAGATTAAATACCAATTCACTGAATTCATCAATCAGTAATTCTCAGTCATCACATCAATCTTCACAATGACATTCAACCACTCGACCTAATTATCTCAGAACAATCTCAATTCCTAGCACCTCAATAGATACCACATTATCAATTCCACCATTTATTCACAACACATCACAATCTCAGATTAATGCAGCCATCCTTAATGTTTCCTCCATACGCAATAAAGTTGATCACACACTTGACCTATTTAATGACCTTCATCTTGATCTTATTTGTCTCACAGAAACGTGGCTTAAGGATAATGATATTGCAATATCTGCATCCCTTAATATTAACAATCTAAGTTTTGCACAACTTAATAGACTCGGCCCCCATCTTGGTGGTGGTGTTGGCATCCTATATAAGACAAATATTAATCTAATAAACAGTACTGATCTCGCACTAGAAAACTCAGAATCATTTTCTTGTACATTTCACCCGGCTAATTCACGTCAATTCACCATCATAGTTATCTATCGTCCACCTCATAAGTCAATTCCTAAGTTTCTCCTTGAATTAGAACACCTCCTGACTACATCCACTGATCATACTATCATTCTCGGTGACCTAAACATCCCAATTAATCTTGACACTAATTATACCAGGCAATTCAATATATTAATAGACTCATTTAACTTTATCCAACATATAACATCCCCAACTCACATAGCAGGCAATACACTTGACCTTATAATTTCCCATGCACATTCTAACCTCACCAATTCCCACTCAATAAAGAATCTATTTTCTGATCATCATTTAGTATTCTTCCATATTAGCTCACCAAGACCAACTCGACCCATTATAAATATTAAATATAGAAAATATAACAATATTGACACCAATACTTTCATCACTGAATTCTCTAAAAAATTTAATAACACACAATTTTCAAACTCAGTATCAAAATTAGAAACATCTCTATCAAGAACCCTTGACGAACTTGCCCCCATCAAATAAAAATATATAACACAACGTCCAAATTGCAAATGGTTTAATTCTGAACTTTCATCATCAAAACGCAAATTACGACTATATGAAAATTATTGGAGAAAATCTAAATCTCTCAATAATTACAATATATTTATCAAACAACGTAGCCTATATAGAACCCTACTCAAGAAGTCTAAGAAATCATACTACAATAATCTATTAAAAGAAGCATCAACTAATTCTAAGAAACTTTTCTCCATTTCTAACCAGCTACTTGGTAGAATATCACTACGTGTTCTACCAAATGAACCCATAACAACGCTAATAGATACATTTGACCAATATTTCAATACTAAAGTCATGAATATAATTAAATCACTCCCTACACCACTCAATGAACCATATAATCTACCTCTATATTCCCTTTCCTCCTTCACATTACCATCAACTACTACCATTCAAAAACTCCTCAGTGCAGTAAATACATCTTCCGAACTAGATCCAATTCCTCATTCTATATTAAATAAGTACTACATTTATCTAGCATCTTATTACCAAGAAATAATAGAAAACTCACTTACCTCAGGCATTTTTCCAATCTACATGAAAACAGCATATGTTACACCCATCATAAAAAAACCAAACCTTGACAAATCAATCCTCTCCAACTACCGACCAATCTCCAACTTATCAACGCTCTCCAAAACCCTAGAACGAGTTGTTGCTCGTCAATTAAATTCGTATCTCCATGAAAATCATATATTAAACCCATATCAGAGTGCCTATACCAAGCACAAAAGTACTGAAACTGCAATGATACATATCCTTAATCACATTCACCTATCTGCTGCATCACCACATGGTTCAGTGGTCATTCTCCTTGATTTATCAGCTGCCTTCGACACTCTTGACCATAATATCCTTATAAATCGACTAACTTCTATCGGAATTTCTGGTACTGCACTTGATTGGTTCATCTCATACCTAACTGATCGTTTTTACCAAATTAGTATAAACTCACTAATCTCTAAACCTCGTAAAGTTACTCATGGAGTACCTCAAGGATCGGTCCTTGGTCCACTCCTATTAAATATCTACCTACTTCCCTTATTTATAATTATTGACAAATACCCCACTATAGACTATCACTCGTATGCTGATGATATACAGTTACACTGTAGATTGATAGACCCTAACAACGACATAAATGTACTTAACAACTGCATTACTGATATACATAACTGGCTCACCAACAACTCATTATCACTAAACTGTCTTAAAACTGAATCAATGCATATTAAAACATCTACCACCATATTCATTCCACCACAAATTACCATTAACAATCTGAGTATTTCTTATGCTAATAAAATAAAAAATCTTGGTATATTAATCGACCCAACACTACAATTCAACATCCAGACTAAATCACTATCACAGTCAATTAACTACATACTACACAACTTACGAACAATAAGACCCTTCATTAATTTTAATACTGCAAAACTCCTCGCTACATTCCTCATTCTCCCCCGCCTCGATTACTGTAATTCATGTCTCTATGCCTCCTCACAATCTATAATAAATAAACTCCATCGTCTTCAGAATTCAGCCATCAGATTCATATTCAACATAACTAAATATTCCAGACAACATATATCCCCTTTGAGAACCAAATTACATTGGCTGCCAATAAAATCCCGTATAATTTACAAAATTGCACTCACCATACATTTAGCTACACATCATAACACACCAGACTATCTTGCCAACTTACTAACTCCCAACACAACTATTTACGAACAAAGACACATAAACAAATTCAAATTAAAAACTCCAGTTCTATTACATTTAACATCTTCCCAACATAAATCTTTCTCCATCCATGCTCCAAAAATCTGGAATGATCTACCTCACCATATCCGATCAATTGACTCAACTGTAACATTCAAATCAAAGCTCAAAACATACCTTTTTGCCCAATAATATATTGAAAGCACGTCCGAAAACTTCAATAAAGAAGTTGATGGAAGTGCCTAAACCAATTAGGTAACAGGTAACAGGTAACATTTATAGAATAATTTCTTTATTTAAAAAGGGTGATACAAAATTATTTATTAATTATTGTCCAATTTTACTTACAAGTCAATTCTCAAAAAATATAGAAAATGTATTTTATGTTCGTTTTTATTCGTTTTTAAATCACTTTAATATTTTATCTAATAGTTAAATAAGACAGGTAATTTTAAAACTCAAATATGTAATAGCTTTAGAATAATAAAATAGGTGCAGCTATTTATATTGATCTTAAAAGTCATTTGACACTGTTAATCATGACATGTTATTTAGTAATTACTAATGACTAATTAGTTTAAACTAGAAAATATAGGTATTCGTGGAATTTACTTAAATTGGAATACAAGTTATTTTACAAATAGATATCTGACTGTTAACTTTAAAAACTATTTATATGATAAAATTAGAGTTAAAATTGGTGTTCCACAAAGAACAATTTTAGGTCCTGTATTTTTTCTTATTTATATTAATGATTTAATATGTTCATCTTCAATAAGTAATTTTACTATGTTTGCCGATGATACTAATTTGTATATTTATGATTGTAATCAAATATTTCTAGATACAATAATAAAAAAGGAATTATTAAATATAAATAAATGGTTTATTTCAAATATACATACTTTAAATATTAATAAAACTTGTTATATGTTATTCAATAATAAATTATCCCACATTATAATAGTATTCTATTTCAATAAATAATAAATATTTAAATAGAGTTAAATATACAGAATTTATAAGTATACCTATATTAATTGATCAGAATTTAGATTGGAAACTATACATATTATATGTAAAAAATAAATTAAAAAAATAATTTGGATAACAAATATAATTTCGAAATTTGTTAACAAAAAGGTCTTACTTCATATATAATTAAATTTTTTTTACAACATATTCATTATTGTATAATATTATTAGGTAATAATACTAACACATTATGCATCAATATTTTACAACAAATAATTATTCGTATTATATATATATATAATAAACCTTATCTATATGATACTAATGATTTATTTAAATTCAGCAGTTTATTACCTTTCAATGACTTAGTAAAATATAATAATACTGAATTCATGTTTAAAGTATATAATAATGTTCACCGTGAATAATAATCAATCAATTTAATAACAAATCTAATAGGTATATATCCTATTTATCCAATACGTGACATAATTAACTTTAATATTCCTTAATAAAAATTAAATATATGTTCACATTGCCTTTTAATTATTGATCCCTATTAATGGAATTCAGTATGTAATTCTTTAAAAAAAATCAACATTTAAATAAATTCCAAAAAATCTCTTAATCAAATATTGATTAAAATAATTTCAAATTTTATTTTTTCCGACTTAAATAAAATTAGTTTTATTGTTTTTACTTTTATTAATTTATGACATATTATAAAATTACAAAAACATATATTATTATTTATAAAATGTCAGTATTAAAAAAATAATTATTTAAAAATTATCAGTATTATAATATGTTTCATATTTATTATATCATTTGTTTCTATTTTCTCTTGTTTCTTTTAGTTTATTATATATTTAAATATTGTATAATATATTATATTCTGTACTAGAAATAAGTGACATTTAAATGGTAAATAGTATATACTAACCAATTATATAATTATTATTATATGTTAACCATAACGAAACGTGTATAATTGTTATTATTATTTTATTATATATTAGTTAAATACTTCACAAATTACAAATTTCATTTAATTAATTAAATTAATAAAACATTAGATTGTATAAAAGTAATACGGATAATAATAATACTAGTATAGAAATAATTTTTTTTGATTTAGTTGCTATTCACAAATTACCTTCTAAGGATAACAACATTTCTAAAATAATTGTAAAATTACTTTCATGAAACTAAATATAATATTCTTAAAAATGCAATAAAAAACTCAAAAATACTGGAATATATATAAATGACCATTTGACTAAAATACAAATCAGACATATTTTTAAAGGCTCGGATACTTAGAAAAGATAAGTTAATTCATATATGTTGTACAGCTAATGATATTACTTTCATAACATTACAAGAAAATAGTACTAATAAAATAATATTGAATTTAACTAAGTTTCCATCTTATGAATAAATTTAGTTTTGGTATATTATTTTCTTCTTTTTTGTCTTTTTTTCTATTTATTTTCATTGTACAGTTTATTTATTTAGTATATATTATTTAATATTGGATTTTAATAATACGTATATACCTTTTTACTATAATCAATCAACTATAAATTCTAATAATACTTTATTAAATGATGTTAATACTTCTAATTTTAATTTAGATATAACAATTGCTTCTAGATATTATACTTCAGATGAATTTAATTTAAATCATAAATACCTTTTTTAACATGGGGTATAATTTAATTAATATCAATGTTAAAAGTTTAAATTTTGTTTGAATATTGTCTTTATTATTAATTTTGTTTTCAATTTGTTTTAATATAATATCAGTAACCGAGTCTTGGTTAAATGTTGATAATAATTTTGTATTTGATGTTCCTGATTATAATACAGTAATATCTATTCGGGTTCATAAAAGAGGTGGAGGAGTTCTAATTTATGTTAAAAAATATCTCATTTAATATACTATCTTAAGTTTCTAATAAATTGTTTGATAGTATTATTATTGAATTATTATTAAATAATAATATACTGATTATTTGAAGTTCTATACATATAACTTCAAACATCGACAATTATTCATTAACTATATTTTCAATTTATAATTCCCAACTTTATTTAAATATGTTGATAAGAAAATGATAATTTGTGGTGATTACAATAATGATTTAAAAAATTTTAAGATTTGCAAAAATGCAGAAATATTTGTAGAAAAATGTAATGATGTTCTCCTATGATAAATAGGCCAACTAGAATTGATTTAAATAAATATTTACTATAATTGATAATTTTTTTACAAATCTTTATTGTGCAAAATTTTCTGGTATTATTATATCATTTTCCAATTATATTATTATTAGATTTAAATAAAAGTAGTTGATTAAATATTGTTAATAAATATAATACTAAATATAATTTAATTATTGATGATACTGTTTATCATATTTCATAATTTTTTAAATCTGTCAACTTGCATTTTTTTAAAACTGATAATTCAGAAACTTTATAGAATTTATTTATTGATTTTTTTATGCATCAATTTAATATTTATTGCCCTATATATGAAAATATAAAATATAAAAAATATATCCCATGGCATACAAAAAAAAAATTTAGGATTAAACAAAAACTGTATACAAAATATATTATTAAAAAATAATAATATATTGTTAAATTGTATTATAATTTATGAGATGTATAATATATTATATTCTTTACTATAAATAAGTGACATTTAAATGGCATAAATAACACGAAGTATTATAATACAGGACCTATAACTAATATAATGTATATGCCAAATACACCGAATTACGAAGTAGGAGATAATATAACATGTATATCGGATGGTTTCCCAAAGCCTATTTATCAATGGTCACGAATAAACTGTCCGGATTGCGGATCACTATCTACGGGAAATGTACTTATGGTTTGTATATATTTGTTGTATTATAATATGAAGTATTGGATATATTAACAAATAGTTGTTACAAATAAAAACTAATCTATTTTCTATCTATCGTTTTATGTTATACCATTTCGTATGTAATGTTATAAATTCATACTTTTTTATATATATATATATATATTTATTCATTATATATATAAGATGATTAAATTATGATATACCAATATAAGTTAACAAATGAGAATATCGGATCTAATGAATATGAATGTATTTCCACTATAAATACCGTTATTTACTCCTCAAATAATATTACCGCAAATTTCATGATTGGTTAGTGC
This sequence comes from Osedax fenrisi, assembly GCA_964019155.1. Classification (NCBI taxonomy): domain Eukaryota; kingdom Metazoa; phylum Annelida; class Polychaeta; order Sabellida; family Siboglinidae; genus Osedax; species Osedax fenrisi. The sequence continues at coordinate 66,177,651 of OZ025241.1, read as the reverse complement.
GTATACAATACAATATTTAATATTATAACATGACGATATTTTAGATTTGTTTAAATATTTTCTAATGATTTATTTAATATTAATAAGAGTATTATGCAATATGTATTATATTTCCTATAAATATTTTCTTGAATGTACATTTCAGAATATTTAAATTTAAATTTGTGTATATAATATAAATTAAAAATGATATTTAGGTTATATAACTAAGCACAGCTTTATGACGGAAGTGGGCAAGGAAGCTAAACTAACTTGTCAATTGGATTCATATACGGACTTCATATGGTATAAGGGATCAAATAAATCGCAAGACTTTGTATCAATATATATTAATAAATCTATAATAGATAAATTTATAAATCATATGAATGTTAGTTTATACTGTGGTTTATAGTTTCAATACAAAATAAATAGTAATATATCGCTAACTTTAAATATCAATATAATAATTATACAACGTCATTTTTAATTAAAAATTATATATTATTATATTTAAATTAATTATATTTGTAGTGTTATATAAAAATAATCTTATTTATGTATTTCTACAATGTATATTTAAAATTTAATTTCATAACTATTTTAATAATTTAAATGTACACTTGTAATATTAGGTATATGTTTTGATATATTTGTTATTATTATACTACATATATAATAAATCTAGTGATATTTAAAAAAAATATTAAATATTATAATAATTATATATATATATATATAGAATGATAATTCATTTACAATTTTATTTTATTTTTCAATTTAGTCTACAAATTAAATGCAATTTTTTAGTCCATATATTATTGTTTTTTACTCAAATTTATCTAAATCTAAATGTAGATTAAAGTTTGCTATAACTGATATAATAATGTCAATTGATAATTTAAATCTATAGAAAATATTACTATAAAATATTATTAATATATTCATTATATTAATATTAAAATAATATTATATCACGTATCTAATTAGTTTACCAAATTGATATATTCATTTTAATATTTATCAAATATATTATCATTGATATTTTAATAATATTATATATATATATATATAAATAGGTAAATTCAGATAACGGTACATTAACCATACACAAAGTGAATTCATCTGATGTGGGTACATACGTATGTCAAGATGTATCTAAGAGTTATAACAAAAATAGAATACATCTACAATTGATCGGTAATCAAAAATATAATAGATACTGACCTTATTATATATTTTTTTATATGTTGTACGATTATTTTACTATTTAATTATAAAATTAATTTAATATGCTAGGGTGTTTACTTATGTATTTCCGAAATTATCATTATTTGTTGTCTAGTTATTTTATTTGAGTGTATATCGCAAAAATATTTTATAATTATAATTTATTAATTTCCAGATGAATTAAAAATATCTGTTAAAGTTGATAATACGAATACATCTGCACATATTCTGAAGATCAATGACACAGTGGAGGTATCTTGCGAAATTTACTATTATGCGATACAAGAGTCGAATATACTCAATGGCACTAAGGTTATAATCATTATTATAAATACATAATTATATTTATTATTAATAGATTAAATATATATATATATATATAATATGTGTTTTTACCTATATATCTTTGTATATTTGTTATTTATGAAATAAATTATCACATTAATATCTATGATTAATAGGTGGAGATTCGTGTATTAAATGAAATTTCTAAAAAATATAAGCATAACAAAATCGAAAACAAAAATGGCTTAATTTATGCTAAAATCTCACTAGTTAGTATTTTTTAATATGTCCGTTATTATTGATTTATTTTATATTAATTATCATACTATATTTATAAACAATGAATTTAATTAAATCACTAAAGTATATATATATATATATATATATATATATATATATATATATATATGCCAAACTATGAATATATGTAAAATAATAACAATATTATTAGTATATCTATTACAAATTTAGAGTTTAAATTACACGGTGATGAATACAGACTTTAACATAACTTTCGAAGTTATCGTAGATCTTGATCATTCTTCATTTATAGAATACAGATCATTATACTATCAGGTGGCAAGTTAGTATATACTAACCAATTATATAATTATTATTATATGTTAACCATAACGAAACGTGTATAATTGTTATTATTATTTTATTATATATTAGTTAAATACTTCACACATTAAAAATGTCATTTAATTAATTAAATTAATAAAACATTGGATTGTATAAAAGTAATACGGATAATAATAATACTAGTATAGAAATACATTTTTTTTATTTAGTTGCTATTCACAAATTACCTTCTAAGTATAACAACATTTATAAAATAATTGTAAAATTACTTTCATGAAACTAAATATAATATTCTTAAAAATGCAATAAAAAACTAAAAAATACTGGAATATATATAAATGACCATTAAAATACAAATCAGACATATTTTTAAAGGCTCGGGTACTTAGAAAAGATAAGTTAATTCATACATGTTGTACAGCTAATGATATTACTTTCATAACATTACAAGAAAATAGTACTAACAAAATAATATTGAATTTAACTAAGTTTCCATCTTATGAATAAATTTAGTTTTGGTATATTATTTTCTTCTTTTTTGTCTTTTTTTCTATTTATTTTTATTGTACAGTTTATTTATTTAGTATATATTATTTAATATTGGATTTTAATAATACGTATATACCTTTTTACTATAATCAATCAACTATAAATTCTAATAATACTTTATTAAATGATGTTAATACTTCTAATTTTAATTTAGATATAACAATTGATTCTAGATATTATACTTCAGATGAATTTAATTTAAATCATAAATACATTTTTTAACATGGGGTATAATTTAATTAATATCAATGTTAAAAGTTTAAATTTTGTTTGATATATTGTCTTTATTATTAATTTTGTTTTCAATTTATTTTAATATAATATCAGTAACTGAGTCTTGGTTAAATGTTGATAATAATTTTGTATTTGATGTTCCTGATTATAATACAGTATTATCTATTCGGGTTCATAAAAGAGGTGGAGGAGTTCTAATTTATGTTAAAAAATATCTCATTTAATATACTATCTTAAGTTTCTAATAAATTGTTTGATAGTATTATTATTGAATTATTATTAAATAATAATATACTTATTATTTGAAGTTCTATACATATAACTTCAAACATCGAAAATTATTCATTAACTATATTTTCAATTTATAATTCCCAACTTTATTTAAATATGTTGATAAGAAAATGATAATTTGTGGTGATTACAATAATGATTTAAACAATTTTAAGATTTGCAAAAATGCAGAAATATTTTTAGAAAAATGTAATGATGTTCTCCTATGATAAATAGGCCAACTAGAATTGATTTAAATAAATATTTACTATAATTGATAATTTTTTTACAAATCTTTATTGTGCAAAATTTTCTGGTATTATTATATCATTTTCCAATTATATTATTATTAGATTTAAATAAAAGTAGTTGATTAACTATTGTTAATAAATATAATACTAAATATAATTTAATTATTGATGATACTGTTTATCATATTTCATAATTTTTTAAATCTGTCAACTTGCATTTTTTTAAAACTGATAATTCAGAAACTTTATAGAATTTATTTATTGATTTTTTTATGCATCAATTTAATATTTATTGCCCTATATATGAAAATATAAAATATAAAAAATATATCCCATGGCATACAAAAAAAAAATTTAGGATTAAACAAAAACTATATACAAAATATATTATTAAAAAATAATAATATATTGTTAAATTGTATTATAATTTATGAGATGTATAATATATTATATTCTTTACTATAAATAAGTGACATTTAAATGGCATAAATAACACGAAGTATTATAATACAGGACCTATAACTAATATAATGTATATGCCAAATACACCGAATTACGAAGTAGGAGATAATATAACATGTATATCGGATGGTTTCCCAAAGCCTATTTATCAATGGTCACGAATAAACTGTCCGGATTGCGGATCACTATCCACGGGAAATGTACTTATGGTTTGTATATATTTGTTGTATTATAATATGAAGTATTGGATATATTAACAAATAGTTGTTACAAATAAAAACTAATCTATTTTCTATCTATCGTTTTATGTTATACCATTTCGTATGTAATGTTATAAATTCATACTTTTTTATATATATATATATATATTTATTCATTATATATATAAGATGATTAAATTATGATATACCAATATAAGTTAACAAATGAGAATATCGGATCTAATGAATATGAATGTATTTCCACTATAAATACCGTTATTTACTCCTCAAATAATATTACCGCAAATTTCATGATTGGTTAGTGCGTATACAATACAATATTTAATATTATAACATGACGATATTTTAGATTTGTTTAAATATTTTCTAATGATTTATTTAATATTAATAAGAGTATTATGCAATATGTATTATATTTCCTATAAATATTTTCTTGAATGTACATTTCAGAATATTTAAATTTAAATTTGTGTATATAATATAAATTAAAAATGATATTTAGGTTATATAACTAAGCACAGCTTTATGACGGAAGTGGGCAAGGAAGCTAAACTAACTTGTCAATTGGATTCATATACGGACTTCATATGGTATAAGGGATCAAATAAATCGCAAGACTTTGTATCAATATATATTAATAAATCTATAATAGATAAATTTATAAATCATATGAATGTTAGTTTATACTGTGGTTTATAGTTTCAATACAAAATAAATAGTAATATATCGCTAACTTTAAATATCAATATAATAATTATACAACGTCATTTTTAATTAAAAATTATATATTATTATATTTAAATTAATTATATTTGTAGTGTTATATAAAAATAATCTTATTTATGTATTTCTACAATGTATATTTAAAATTTAATTTCATAAATATTTTAATAATTTAAATGTACACTTGTAATATTAGGTATATGTTTTGATATATTTGTTATTATTATACTACATATATAATAAATCTAGTGATATTTAAAAAAAATATTAAATATTATAATAATTATATATATATATATATAGAATGATAATTCATTTACAATTTTATTTTATTTTTCAATTTAGTCTACAAATTAAATGCAATTTTTTAGTCCATATATTATTGTTTTTTACTCAAATTTATCTAAATCTAAATGTAGATTAAAGTTTGCTATAACTGATATAATAATGTCAATTGATAATTTAAATCTATAGAAAATATTACTATAAAATATTATTAATATATTCATTATATTAATATTAAAATAATATTATATCACGTATCTAATTAGTTTACCAAATTGATATATTCATTTTAATATATATCAAATATATTATCACTGATATTTTAATAATATTATATATATATATAAATAGGTAAATTCAGATAACGGTACATTAACCATACACAAAGTGAATTCATCTGATGTGGGTACATACGTATGTCAAGATGTATCTAAGAGTTATAACAAAAATAGAATACATCTACAATTGATCGGTAATCAAAAATATAATAGATACTGATCTTATTATATATTTTTTTATATGTTGTACGATTATTTTACTATTTAATTATAAAATTAATTTAATATGCTAGGGTGTTTACTTATGTATTTCCGAGATTATCATTATTTGTTGTCTAGTTATTTTATTTGAGTGTATATCGCAAAAATATTTTATAATTATAATTTATTAATTTCCAGATGAATTAAAAATATCTGTCAAAGTTGATAATACGAATACATCTGCACATATTCTGAAGATCAATGACACAGTGGAGGTATCTTGCGAAATTTACTATTATGCGATACAAGAGTCGAATATACTCAATGGCACTAAGGTTATAATCATTATTATAAATACATAATTATATTTATTATTAATAGATTAAATATATATATATATATAATATGTGTTTTTACCTATATATCTTTGTATATTTGTTATTTATGAAATAAATTATCACATTAATATCTATGATTAATAGGTGGAGATTCGTGTATTAAATGAAATTTCTAAAAAATATAAGCATAACAAAATCGAAAACAAAAATGGCTTAATTTATGCTAAAATCTCACTAGTTAGTATTTTTTAATATGTCCGTTATTATTGATTTATTTTATATTAATTATCATACTATATTTATAAACAATGAATTTAATTAAATCACTAAAGTATATATATATATATATATATATATATATATATATATGCCAAACTATGAATATATGTAAAATAATAACAATATTATTACTATATCTATTACAAATTTAGAGTTTAAATTACACGGTGATGAATACAGACTTTAACATAACTTTCGAAGTTATCGTAGATCTTGATCATTCTTCATTTATAGATTACAGATCATTATACTATCAGGTGGCAAGTTAGTATATACTAACCAATTATATAATTATTATTATATGTTAACCATAACGAAACGTGTATAATTGTTATTATTATTTTATTATATATTAGTTAAATACTTCACAAATTAAAAATGTCATTTAATTAATTAAATTAATAAAACATTGGATTGTATAAAAGTAATACGGATAATAATAATACTAGTATAGAAATACATTTTTTTTATTTAGTTGCTATTCACAAATTACCTTCTAAGTATAACAACATTTATAAAATAATTGTAAAATTACTTTCATGAAACTAAATATAATATTCTTAAAAATGCAATAAAAAACTAAAAAATACTGGAATATATATAAATGACCATTAAAATACAAATCAGACATATTTTTAAAGGCTCGGGTACTTAGAAAAGATAAGTTAATTCATATATGTTGTACAGCTAATGATATTACTTTCATAACATTACAAGAAAATAGTACTAACAAAATAATATTGAATTTAACTAAGTTTCCATCTTATGAATAAATTTAGTTTTGGTATATTATTTTCTTCTTTTTTGTCTTTTTTTCTATTTATTTTTATTGTACAGTTTATTTATTTAGTATATATTATTTAATATTGGATTTTAATAATACGTATATACCTTTTTACTATAATCAATCAACTATAAATTCTAATAATACTTTATTAAATGATGTTAATACTTCTAATTTTAATTTAGATATAACAATTGATTCTAGATATTATACTTCAGATGAATTTAATTTAAATCATAAATACATTTTTTAACATGGGGTATAATTTAATTAATATCAATGTTAAAAGTTTAAATTTTGTTTGATATATTGTCTTTATTATTAATTTTTTTTTCAATTTATTTTAATATAATATCAGTAACTGAGTCTTGGTTAAATGTTGATAATAATTTTGTATTTGATGTTCCTGATTATAATACAGTATTATCTATTCGGGTTCATAAAAGAGGTGGAGGAGTTCTAATTTATGTTAAAAAATATCTCATTTAATATACTATCTTAAGTTTCTAATAAATTGTTTGATAGTATTATTATTGAATTATTATTAAATAATAATATACTTATTATTTGAAGTTCTATACATATAACTTCAAACATCGAAAATTATTCATTAACTATATTTTCAATTTATAATTCCCAACTTTATTTAAATATGTTGATAAGAAAATGATAATTTGTGGTGATTACAATAATGATTTAAACAATTTTAAGATTTGCAAAAATGCAGAAATATTTTTAGAAAAATGTAATGAGATAGGATGTTCTCCTATGATAAATAGGCCAACTAGAATTGATTTAAATAAATATTTACTATAATTGATAATTTTTTTACAATTCTTTATTGTGCAACATTTTCTGGTATTATTATATCATTTTCCAATTATATTATTATTAGATATAAATAAAAGTAGTTGATTAAATATTGTTAATAAATATAATACTAAATATAATTTAATCATTGATGATACTGTTTATCATATTTCATAATTTTTTAAATCTGTCAACTTGCATTTTTTTAAAACTGATAATTCAGAAACTTTATAGAATTTATTTATTGATTTTTTTATTCATCAATTTAATATTTATTGCCCTATATATGAAAATATAAAATATAAAAAATATATCCCATGGCATACAAAAAAAAAAAATTTAGGATTAAACAAAAACTGTATACAAAATATATTATTAAAAAATAATATTATATTATTAAATTGTATTATAATTTATGAGATGTATAATATATTATATTCTTTACTATAAATAAGTGACATTTAAATGGCATAAATAACACGAAGTATTATAATACAGGACCTATAACTAATATAATGTATATGCCAAATACACCGAATTACGAAGTAGGAGATAATATAACATGTATATCGGATGGTTTCCCAATGCCTATTTATCAATGGTCACGAATAAACTGTCCGGTTTGCGGATCACTATCCACGGGAAATGTACTTATGGTTTGTATATATTTGTTGTATTATAATATGAAGTATTGGATATATTAACAAATAGTTGTTACAAATAAAAACTAATCTATTTTCTATCTATCGTTTTATGTTATACCATTTCGTATATAATGTTATAAATTCATACTTTTTTATATATATATATATATATGTATTCATTATATATATATAAGATGATTACATTATGATATACCAATATAAGTTAACAAATGAGAATATCGGATTTAATGAATATGAATGTATTTCCACTATAAATACCGTTATTTACTCCTCAAATAATATTACCGCAAATTTCATGATTGGTTAGTGCGTATACAATACAATATTTAATATTATAACATGACGATATTTTAGATTTGTTTAAATATTTTCTAATGATTTATTTAATATTAATAAGAGTATTATGCAATATGTATTATATTTCCTATAAATATTTTCTTGAATGTACATTTCAGAATATTTAAATTTAAATTTGTGTATATAATATAAATTAAAAATGATATTTAGGTTATATAACTAAGCACAGCTTTATGACGGAAGTGGGCAAGGAAGCTAAACTAACTTGTCAATTGGATTCATATACGGACTTCATATGGTATAAGGGATCAAATAAATCGCAAGACTTTGTATCAATATATATTAATAAATCTATAATAGATAAATTTATAAATCATATGAATGTTAGTTTATACTGTGGTTTCTAGTTTCAATAAAAAATAAATAGTAATATATCGCTAACTTTAAATATCAATATAATAATTATACAACGTCATTTTTAATTAAAAATTATATATTATTATATTTAAATTAATTATATTTGTAGTGTTATATAAAAATAATCTTATTTATGTATTTCTACAATGTATATTTAAAATTTAATTTCATAAATATTTTAATAATTTAAATGTACACTTGTAATATTAGGTATATGTTTTGATATATTTGTTATTATTATACTACATATATAATAAATCTAGTGATATTTAAAAAAAATATTAAATATTATAATAATTATATATATATATATATATAGAATGATAATTCATTTACAATTTTATTTTATTTTTCAATTTAGTCTACAAATTAAATGCAATTTTTTAGTCCATATATTATTGTTTTTTACTCAAATTTATCTAAATCTAAATGTAGATTAAAGTTTGCTATAACTGATATAATAATGTCAATTGATAATTTAAATCTATAGAAAATATTACTATAAAATATTATTAATATATTCATTATATTAATATTAAAATAATATTATATCACGTATCTAATTAGTTTACCAAATTGATATATTCATTTTAATATTTATCAAATATATTATCATTGATATTTTAATAATATTATATATATATATAAATAGGTAAATTCAGATAACGGTACATTAACCATACACAAAGTGAATTCATCTGATGTGGGTACATACGTATGTCAAGATGTATCTAAGAGTTATAACAAAAATAGAATACATCTACAATTGATCGGTAATCAAAAATATAATAGATACTGACCTTATTATATATTTTTTTATATGTTGTACGATTATTTTACTATTTAATTATAAAATTAATTTAATATGCTAGGGTGTTTACTTATGTATTTCCGAAATTATCATTATTTGTTGTCTAGTTATTTTATTTGAGTGTATATCGCAAAAATATTTTATAATTATAATTTATTAATTTCCAGATGAATTAAAAATATCTGTTAAAGTTGATAATACGAATACATCTGCACATATTCTGAAGATCAATGACACAGTGGAGGTATCTTGCGAAATTTACTATTATGCGATACAAGAGTCGAATATACTCAATGGCACTAAGGTTATAATCATTATTATAAATACATAATTATATTTATTATTAATAGATTAAATATATATATATATATATATATAATATGTGTTTTTACCTATATATCTTTGTATATTTGTTATTTATGAAATAAATTATCACATTAATATCTATGATTAATAGGTGGAGATTCGTGTATTAAATGAAATTTCTAAAAAATATAAGCATAACAAAATCGAAAACAAAAATGGCTTAATTTATGCTAAAATCTCACTAGTTAGTATTTTTTAATATGTCCGTTATTATTGATTTATTTTATATTAATTATCATACTATATTTATAAACAATGTATTTAATTAAATCACTAAAGTATATATATATATATATATGCCAAACTATGAATATATGTAAAATAATAACAATATTATTAGTATATCTATTACAAATTTAGAGTTTAAATTACACGGTGATGAATACAGACTTTAACATAACTTTCGAAGTTATCGTAGATCTTGATCATTCTTCATTTATAGATTACAGATCATTATACTATCAGGTGGCAAGTTAGTATATACTAACCAATTATATAATTATTATTATATGTTAACCATAACGAAACGTGTATAATTGTTATTATTATTTTATTATATATTAGTTAAATACTTCACAAATTAAAAATGTCATTTAATTAATTAAATTAATAAAACATTGGATTGTATAAAAGTAATACGGATAATAATAATACTAGTATAGAAATACATTTTTTTTATTTAGTTGCTATTCACAAATTACCTTCTAAGTATAACAACATTTATAAAATAATTGTAAAATTACTTTCATGAAACTAAATATAATATTCTTAAAAATGCAATAAAAAACTAAAAAATACTGGAATATATATAAATGACCATTAAAATACAAATCAGACATATTTTTAAAGGCTCGGGTACTTAGAAAAGATAAGTTAATTCATATATGTTGTACAGCTAATGATATTACTTTCATAACATTACAAGAAAATAGTACTAACAAAATAATATTGAATTTAACTAAGTTTCCATCTTATGAATAAATTTAGTTTTGGTATATTATTTTCTTCTTTTTTGTCTTTTTTTCTATTTATTTTTATTGTACAGTTTATTTATTTAGTATATATTATTTAATATTGGATTTTAATAATACGTATATACCTTTTTACTATAATCAATCAACTATAAATTCTAATAATACTTTATTAAATGATGTTAATACTTCTAATTTTAATTTAGATATAACAATTGATTCTAGATATTATACTTCAGATGAATTTAATTTAAATCATAAATACATTTTTTAACATGGGGTATAATTTAATTAATATCAATGTTAAAAGTTTAAATTTTGTTTGATATATTGTCTTTATTATTAATTTTGTTTTCAATTTATTTTAATATAATATCAGTAACTGAGTCTTGGTTAAATGTTGATAATAATTTTGTATTTGATGTTCCTGATTATAATACAGTATTATCTATTCGGGTTCATAAAAGAGGTGGAGGAGTTCTAATTTATGTTAAAAAATATCTCATTTAATATACTATCTTAAGTTTCTAATAAATTGTTTGATAGTATTATTATTGAATTATTATTAAATAATAATATACTTATTATTTGAAGTTCTATACATATAACTTCAAACATCGAAAATTATTCATTAACTATATTTTCAATTTATAATTCCCAACTTTATTTAAATATGTTGATAAGAAAATGATAATTTGTGGTGGTTACAATAATGATTTAAACAATTTTAAGATTTGCAAAAATGCAGAAATATTTTTAGAAAAATGTAATGAGATAGGATGTTCTCCTATGATAAATAGGCCAACTAGAATTGATTTAAATAAATATTTACTATAATTGATAATTTTTTTACAATTCTTTATTGTGCAACATTTTCTGGTATTATTATATCATTTTCCAATTATATTATTATTAGATATAAATAAAAGTAGTTGATTAAATATTGTTAATAAATATAATACTAAATATAATTTAATCATTGATGATACTGTTTATCATATTTCATAATTTTTTAAATCTGTCAACTTGCATTTTTTTAAAACTGATAATTCAGAAACTTTATAGAATTTATTTATTGATTTTTTTATTCATCAATTTAATATTTATTGCCCTATATATGAAAATATAAAATATAAAAAATATATCCCATGGCATACAAAAAAAAAAAATTTAGGATTAAACAAAAACTGTATACAAAATATATTATTAAAAAATAATATTATATTATTAAATTGTATTATAATTTATGAGATGTATAATATATTATATTCTTTACTATAAATAAGTGACATTTAAATGGCATAAATAACACGAAGTATTATAATACAGGACCTATAACTAATATAATGTATATGCCAAATACACCGAATTACGAAGTAGGAGATAATATAACATGTATATCGGATGGTTTCCCAATGCCTATTTATCAATGGTCACGAATAAACTGTCCGGTTTGCGGATCACTATCCACGGGAAATGTACTTATGGTTTGTATATATTTGTTGTATTATAATATGAAGTATTGGATATATTAACAAATAGTTGTTACAAATAAAAACTAATCTATTTTCTATCTATCGTTTTATGTTATACCATTTCGTATGTAATGTTATAAATTCATACTTTTATATATATATATATATATATTTATTCATTATATATATAAGATGATTAAATTATGATATACCAATATAAGTTAACAAATGAGAATATCGGATCTAATGAATATGAATGTATTTCCACTATAAATACCGTTATTTACTCCTCAAATAATATTACCGCAAATTTCATGATTGGTTAGTGCGTATACAATACAATATTTAATATTATAACATGACGATATTTTAGATTTGTTTAAATATTTTCTAATGATTTATTTAATATTAATAAGAGTATTATGCAATATGTATTATATTTCCTATAAATATTTTCTTGAATGTACATTTCAGAATATTTAAATTTAAATTTGTGTATATAATATAAATTAAAAATGATATTTAGGTTATATAACTAAGCACAGCTTTATGACGGAAGTGGGCAAGGAAGCTAAACTAACTTGTCAATTGGATTCATATACGGACTTCATATGGTATAAGGGATCAAATAAATCGCAAGACTTTGTATCAATATATATTAATAAATCTATAATAGATAAATTTATAAATCATATGAATGTTAGTTTATACTGTGGTTTATAGTTTCAATACAAAATAAATAGTAATATATCGCTAACTTTAAATATCAATATAATAATTATACAACGTCATTTTTAATTAAAAATTATATATTATTATATTTAAATTAATTATATTTGTAGTGTTATATAAAAATAATCTTATTTATGTATTTCTACAATGTATATTTAAAATTTAATTTCATAAATATTTTAATAATTTAAATGTACACTTGTAATATTAGGTATATGTTTTGATATATTTGTTATTATTATACTACATATATAATAAATCTAGTGATATTTAAAAAAAATATTAAATATTATAATAATTATATATATATATATATATAGAATGATAATTCATTTACAATTTTATTTTATTTTTCAATTTAGTCTACAAATTAAATGCAATTTTTTAGTCCATATATTATTGTTTTTTACTCAAATTTATCTAAATCTAAATGTAGATTAAAGTTTGCTATAACTGATATAATAATGTCAATTGATAATTTAAATCTATAGAAAATATTACTATAAAATATTATTAATATATTCATTATATTAATATTAAAATAATATTATATCACGTATCTAATTAGTTTACCAAATTGATATATTCATTTTAATATTTATCAAATATATTATCATTGATATTTTAATAATATTATATATATATATATATAAATAGGTAAATTCAGATAACGGTACATTAACCATACACAAAGTGAATTCATCTGATGTGGGTACATACGTATGTCAAGATGTATCTAAGAGTTATAACAAAAATAGAATACATCTACAATTGATCGGTAATCAAAAATATAATAGATACTGATCTTATTATATATTTTTTTATATGTTGTACGATTATTTTACTATTTAATTATAAAATTAATTTAATATGCTAGGGTGTTTACTTATGTATTTCCGAGATTATCATTATTTGTTGTCTAGTTATTTTATTTGAGTGTATATCGCAAAAATATTTTATAATTATAATTTATTAATTTCCAGATGAATTAAAAATATCTGTTAAAGTTGATAATACGAATACATCTGCACATATTCTGAAGATCAATGACACAGTGGAGGTATCTTGCGAAATTTACTATTATGCGATACAAGAGTCGAATATACTCAATGGCACTAAGGTTATAATCATTATTATAAATACATAATTATATTTATTATTAATAGATTAAATATATATATATATATAATATGTGTTTTTACCTATATATCTTTGTATATTTGTTATTTATGAAATAAATTATCACATTAATATCTATGATTAATAGGTGGAGATTCGTGTATTAAATGAAATTTCTAAAAAATATAAGCATAACAAAATCGAAAACAAAAATGGCTTAATTTATGCTAAAATCTCACTAGTTAGTATTTTTTAATATGTCCGTTATTATTGATTTATTTTATATTAATTATCATACTATATTTATAAACAATGTATTTAATTAAATCACTAAAGTATATATATATATATATATGCCAAACTATGAATATATGTAAAATAATAACAATATTATTAGTATATCTATTACAAATTTAGAGTTTAAATTACACGGTGATGAATACAGACTTTAACATAACTTTCGAAGTTATCGTAGATCTTGATCATTCTTCATTTATAGATTACAGATCATTATACTATCAGGTGGCAAGTTAGTATATACTAACCAATTATATAATTATTATTATATGTTAACCATAACGAAACGTGTATAATTGTTATTATTATTTCATTATATATTAGTTAAATACTTCACAAATTAAAAATGTCATTTAATTAATTAAATTAATAAAACATTGGATTGTATAAAAGTAATACGGATAATAATAATACTAGTATAGAAATACATTTTTTTTATTTAGTTGCTATTCACAAATTACCTTCTAAGTATAACAACATTTATAAAATAATTGTAACATTACTTTCATGAAACTAAATATAATATTCTTAAAAATGCAATAAAAAACTAAAAAATACTGGAATATATATAAATGACCATTAAAATACAAATCAGACATATTTTTAAAGGCTCGGGTACTTAGAAAAGATAAGTTAATTCATATATGTTGTACAGCTAATGATATTACTTTCATAACATTACAAGAAAATAGTACTAACAAAATAATATTGAATTTAACTAAGTTTCCATCTTATGAATAAATTTAGTTTTGGTATATTATTTTCTTCTTTTTTGTCTTTTTTTCTATTTATTTTTATTGTACAGTTTATTTATTTAGTATATATTATTTAATATTGGATTTTAATAATACGTATATACCTTTTTACTATAATCAATCAACTATAAATTCTAATAATACTTTATTAAATGATGTTAATACTTCTAATTTTAATTTAGATATAACAATTGATTCTAGATATTATACTTCAGATGAATTTAATTTAAATCATAAATACATTTTTTAACATGGGGTATAATTTAATTAATATCAATGTTAAAAGTTTAAATTTTGTTTGATATATTGTCTTTATTATTAATTTTTTTTTCAATTTATTTTAATATAATATCAGTAACTGAGTCTTGGTTAAATGTTGATAATAATTTTGTATTTGATGTTCCTGATTATAATACAGTATTATCTATTCGGGTTCATAAAAGAGGTGGAGGAGTTCTAATTTATGTTAAAAAATATCTCATTTAATATACTATCTTAAGTTTCTAATAAATTGTTTGATAGTATTATTATTGAATTATTATTAAATAATAATATACTTATTATTTGAAGTTCTATACATATAACTTCAAACATCGAAAATTATTCATTAACTATATTTTCAATTTATAATTCCCAACTTTATTTAAATATGTTGATAAGAAAATGATAATTTGTGGTGATTACAATAATGATTTAAACAATTTTAAGATTTGCAAAAATGCAGAAATATTTTTAGAAAAATGTAATGAGATAGGATGTTCTCCTATGATAAATAGGCCAACTAGAATTGATTTAAATAAATATTTACTATAATTGATAATTTTTTTACAATTCTTTATTGTGCAACATTTTCTGGTATTATTATATCATTTTCCAATTATATTATTATTAGATATAAATAAAAGTAGTTGATTAAATATTGTTAATAAATATAATACTAAATATAATTTAATCATTGATGATACTGTTTATCATATTTCATAATTTTTTAAATCTGTCAACTTGCATTTTTTTAAAACTGATAATTCAGAAACTTTATAGAATTTATTTATTGATTTTTTTATTCATCATTTTAATATTTATTGCCCTATATATGAAAATATAAAATATAAAAAATATATCCCATGGCATACAAAAAAAAAAAATTTAGGATTAAACAAAAACTGTATACAAAATATATTATTAAAAAATAATATTATATTATTAAATTGTATTATAATTTATGAGATGTATAATATATTATATT
The DNA here is from genome assembly GCA_964019155.1 of Osedax fenrisi. Lineage (NCBI taxonomy): Eukaryota > Metazoa > Annelida > Polychaeta > Sabellida > Siboglinidae > Osedax > Osedax fenrisi. The sequence goes on along the minus strand of OZ025241.1, from coordinate 66,160,736 downwards.
CTTTACTATAAATAAGTGACATTTAAATGGCATAAATAACACGAAGTATTATAATACAGGACCTATAACTAATATAATGTATATGCCAAATACACCGAATTACGAAGTAGGAGATAATATAACATGTATATCGGATGGTTTCCCAATGCCTATTTATCAATGGTCACGAATAAACTGTCCGGTTTGCGGATCACTATCCACGGGAAATGTACTTATGGTTTGTATATATTTGTTGTATTATAATATGAAGTATTGGATATATTAACAAATAGTTGTTACAAATAAAAACTAATCTATTTTCTATCTATCGTTTTATGTTATACCATTTCGTATGTAATGTTATAAATTCATACTTTTATATATATATATATATATATATTTATTCATTATATATATAAGATGATTAAATTATGATATACCAATATAAGTTAACAAATGAGAATATCGGATCTAATGAATATGAATGTATTTCCACTATAAATACCGTTATTTACTCCTCAAATAATATTACCGCAAATTTCATGATTGGTTAGTGCGTATACAATACAATATTTAATATTATAACATGACGATATTTTAGATTTGTTTAAATATTTTCTAATGATTTATTTAATATTAATAAGAGTATTATGCAATATGTATTATATTTCCTATAAATATTTTCTTGAATGTACATTTCAGAATATTTAAATTTAAATTTGTGTATATAATATAAATTAAAAATGATATTTAGGTTATATAACTAAGCACAGCTTTATGACGGAAGTGGGCAAGGAAGCTAAACTAACTTGTCAATTGGATTCATATACGGACTTCATATGGTATAAGGGATCAAATAAATCGCAAGACTTTGTATCAATATATATTAATAAATCTATAATAGATAAATTTATAAATCATATGAATGTTAGTTTATACTGTGGTTTATAGTTTCAATACAAAATAAATAGTAATATATCGCTAACTTTAAATATCAATATAATAATTATACAACGTCATTTTTAATTAAAAATTATATATTATTATATTTAAATTAATTATATTTGTAGTGTTATATAAAAATAATCTTATTTATGTATTTCTACAATGTATATTTAAAATTTAATTTCATAAATATTTTAATAATTTAAATGTACACTTGTAATATTAGGTATATGTTTTGATATATTTGTTATTATTATACTACATATATAATAAATCTAGTGATATTTAAAAAAAATATTAAATATTATAATAATTATATATATATATATATATATATAGAATGATAATTCATTTACAATTTTATTTTATTTTTCAATTTAGTCTACAAATTAAATGCAATTTTTTAGTCCATATATTATTGTTTTTTACTCAAATTTATCTAAATCTAAATGTAGATTAAAGTTTGCTATAACTGATATAATAATGTCAATTGATAATTTAAATCTATAGAAAATATTACTATAAAATATTATTAATATATTCATTATATTAATATTAAAATAATATTATATCACGTATCTAATTAGTTTACCAAATTGATATATTCATTTTAATATATATCAAATATATTATCATTGATATTTTAATAATATTATATATATATATAAATAGGTAAATTCAGATAACGGTACATTAACCATACACAAAGTGAATTCATCTGATGTGGGTACATACGTATGTCAAGATGTATCTAAGAGTTATAACAAAAATAGAATACATCTACAATTGATCGGTAATCAAAAATATAATAGATACTGATCTTATTATATATTTTTTTATATGTTGTACGATTATTTTACTATTTAATTATAAAATTAATTTAATATGCTAGGGTGTTTACTTATGTATTTCCGAGATTATCATTATTTGTTGTCTAGTTACTTTATTTGAGTGTATATCGCAAAAATATTTTATAATTATAATTTATTAATTTCCAGATGAATTAAAAATATCTGTCAAAGTTGATAATACGAATACATCTGCACATATTCTGAAGATCAATGACACAGTGGAGGTATCTTGCGAAATTTACTATTATGCGATACAAGAGTCGAATATACTCAATGGCACTAAGGTTATAATCATTATTATAAATACATAATTATATTTATTATTAATAGATTAAATATATATATATATATATATAATATGTGTTTTTACCTATATATCTTTGTATATTTGTTATTTATGAAATAAATTATCACATTAATATCTATGATTAATAGGTGGAGATTCGTGTATTAAATGACATTTCTAAAAAATATAAGCATAACAAAATCGAAAACAAAAATGGCTTAATTTATGCTAAAATCTCACTAGTTAGTATTTTTTAATATTTCCGTTATTATTGATTTATTTTATATTAATTATCATACTATATTTATAAACAATGAATTTAATTAAATCACTAAAGTATATATATATATATATATATATATATATATATATATATATATATGCCAAACTATGAATATATGTAAAATAATAACAATATTATTACTATATCTATTACAAATTTAGAGTTTAAATTACACGGTGATGAATACAGACTTTAACATAACTTTCGAAGTTATCGTAGATCTTGATCATTCTTCATTTATAGATTACAGATCATTATACTATCAGGTGGCAAGTTAGTATATACTAACCAATTATATAATTATTATTATATGTTAACCATAACGAAACGTGTATAATTGTTATTATTATTTTATTATATATTAGTTAAATACTTCACAAATTAAAAATGTCATTTAATTAATTAAATTAATAAAACATTGGATTGTATAAAAGTAATACGGATAATAATAATACTAGTATAGAAATACATTTTTTTTATTTAGTTGCTATTCACAAATTACCTTCTAAGTATAACAACATTTATAAAATAATTGTAAAATTACTTTCATGAAACTAAATATAATATTCTTAAAAATGCAATAAAAAACTAAAAAATACTGGAATATATATAAATGACCATTAAAATACAAATCAGACATATTTTTAAAGGCTCGGGTACTTAGAAAAGATAAGTTAATTCATATATGTTGTACAGCTAATGATATTACTTTCATAACATTACAAGAAAATAGTACTAACAAAATAATATTGAATTTAACTAAGTTTCCATCTTATGAATAAATTTAGTTTTGGTATATTATTTTCTTCTTTTTTGTCTTTTTTTCTATTTATTTTTATTGTACAGTTTATTTATTTAGTATATATTATTTAATATTGGATTTTAATAATACGTATATACCTTTTTACTATAATCAATCAACTATAAATTCTAATAATACTTTATTAAATGATGTTAATACTTCTAATTTTAATTTAGATATAACAATTGATTCTAGATATTATACTTCAGATGAATTTAATTTAAATCATAAATACATTTTTTAACATGGGGTATAATTTAATTAATATCAATGTTAAAAGTTTAAATTTTGTTTGATATATTGTCTTTATTATTAATTTTTTTTTCAATTTATTTTAATATAATATCAGTAACTGAGTCTTGGTTAAATGTTGATAATAATTTTGTATTTGATGTTCCTGATTATAATACAGTATTATCTATTCGGGTTCATAAAAGAGGTGGAGGAGTTCTAATTTATGTTAAAAAATATCTCATTTAATATACTATCTTAAGTTTCTAATAAATTGTTTGATAGTATTATTATTGAATTATTATTAAATAATAATATACTTATTATTTGAAGTTCTATACATATAACTTCAAACATCGAAAATTATTCATTAACTATATTTTCAATTTATAATTCCCAACTTTATTTAAATATGTTGATAAGAAAATGATAATTTGTGGTGATTACAATAATGATTTAAACAATTTTAAGATTTGCAAAAATGCAGAAATATTTTTAGAAAAATGTAATGAGATAGGATGTTCTCCTATGATAAATAGGCCAACTAGAATTGATTTAAATAAATATTTACTATAATTGATAATTTTTTTACAATTCTTTATTGTGCAACATTTTCTGGTATTATTATATCATTTTCCAATTATATTATTATTAGATATAAATAAAAGTAGTTGATTAAATATTGTTAATAAATATAATACTAAATATAATTTAATCATTGATGATACTGTTTATCATATTTCATAATTTTTTAAATCTGTCAACTTGCATTTTTTTAAAACTGATAATTCAGAAACTTTATAGAATTTATTTATTGATTTTTTTATTCATCAATTTAATATTTATTGCCCTATATATGAAAATATAAAATATAAAAAATATATCCCATGGCATACAAAAAAAAAAAATTTAGGATTAAACAAAAACTGTATACAAAATATATTATTAAAAAATAATATTATATTATTAAATTGTATTATAATTTATGAGATGTATAATATATTATATTCTTTACTATAAATAAGTGACATTTAAATGGCATAAATAACACGAAGTATTATAATACAGGACCTATAACTAATATAATGTATATGCCAAATACACCGAATTACGAAGTAGGAGATAATATAACATGTATATCGGATGGTTTCCCAATGCCTATTTATCAATGGTCACGAATAAACTGTCCGGTTTGCGGATCACTATCCACGGGAAATGTACTTATGGTTTGTATATATTTGTTGTATTATAATATGAAGTATTGGATATATTAACAAATAGTTGTTACAAATAAAAACTAATCTATTTTCTATCTATCGTTTTATGTTATACCATTTCGTATGTAATGTTATAAATTCATACTTTTATATATATATATATATATATATTTATTCATTATATATATAAGATGATTAAATTATGATATACCAATATAAGTTAACAAATGAGAATATCGGATCTAATGAATATGAATGTATTTCCACTATAAATACCGTTATTTACTCCTCAAATAATATTACCGCAAATTTCATGATTGGTTAGTGCGTATACAATACAATATTTAATATTATAACATGACGATATTTTAGATTTGTTTAAATATTTTCTAATGATTTATTTAATATTAATAAGAGTATTATGCAATATGTATTATATTTCCTATAAATATTTTCTTGAATGTACATTTCAGAATATTTAAATTTAAATTTGTGTATATAATATAAATTAAAAATGATATTTAGGTTATATAACTAAGCACAGCTTTATGACGGAAGTGGGCAAGGAAGCTAAACTAACTTGTCAATTGGATTCATATACGGACTTCATATGGTATAAGGGATCAAATAAATCGCAAGACTTTGTATCAATATATATTAATAAATCTATAATAGATAAATTTATAAATCATATGAATGTTAGTTTATACTGTGGTTTATAGTTTCAATACAAAATAAATAGTAATATATCGCTAACTTTAAATATCAATATAATAATTATACAACGTCATTTTTATTTAAAAATTATATATTATTATATTTAAATTAATTATATTTGTAGTGTTATATAAAAATAATCTTATTTATGTATTTCTACAATGTATATTTAAAATTTAATTTCATAAATATTTTAATAATTTAAATGTACACTTGTAATATTAGGTATATGTTTTGATATATTTGTTATTATTATACTACATATATAATAAATCTAGTGATATTTAAAAAAAATATTAAATATTATAATAATTATATATATATATATATAGAATGATAATTCATTTACAATTTTATTTTATTTTTCAATTTAGTCTACAAATTAAATGCAATTTTTTAGTCCATATATTATTGTTTTTTACTCAAATTTATCTAAATCTAAATGTAGATTAAAGTTTGCTATAACTGATATAATAATGTCAATTGATAATTTAAATTTATAGAAAATATTACTATAAAATATTATTAATATATTCATTATATTAATATTAAAATAATATTATATCACGTATCTAATTAGTTTACCAAATTGATATATTCATTTTAATATTTATCAAATATATTATCATTGATATTTTAATAATATTATATATATATATATAAATAGGTAAATTCAGATAACGGTACATTAACCATACACAAAGTGAATTCATCTGATGTGGGTACATACGTATGTCAAGATGTATCTAAGAGTTATAACAAAAATAGAATACATCTACAATTGATCGGTAATCAAAAATATAATAGATACTGATCTTATTATATATTTTTTTATATGTTGTACGATTATTTTACTATTTAATTATAAAATTAATTTAATATGCTAGGGTGTTTACTTATGTATTTCCGAGATTATCATTATTTGTTGTCTAGTTATTTTATTTGAGTGTATATCGCAAAAATATTTTATAATTATAATTTATTAATTTCCAGATGAATTAAAAATATCTGTTAAAGTTGATAATACGAATACATCTGCACATATTCTGAAGATCAATGACACAGTGGAGGTATCTTGCGAAATTTACTATTATGCGATACAAGAGTCGAATATACTCAATGGCACTAAGGTTATAATCATTATTATAAATACATAATTATATTTATTATTAATAGATTAAATATATATATATATATAATATGTGTTTTTACCTATATATCTTTGTATATTTGTTATTTATGAAATAAATTATCACATTAATATCTATGATTAATAGGTGGAGATTCGTGTATTAAATGAAATTTCTAAAAAATATAAGCATAACAAAATCGAAAACAAAAATGGCTTAATTTATGCTAAAATCTCACTAGTTAGTATTTTTTAATATGTCCGTTATTATTGATTTATTTTATATTAATTATCATACTATATTTATAAACAATGTATTTAATTAAATCACTAAAGTATATATATATATATATGCCAAACTATGAATATATGTAAAATAATAACAATATTATTAGTATATCTATTACAAATTTAGAGTTTAAATTACACGGTGATGAATACAGACTTTAACATAACTTTCGAAGTTATCGTAGATCTTGATCATTCTTCATTTATAGATTACAGATCATTATACTATCAGGTGGCAAGTTAGTATATACTAACCAATTATATAATTATTATTATATGTTAACCATAACGAAACGTGTATAATTGTTATTATTATTTCATTATATATTAGTTAAATACTTCACAAATTAAAAATGTCATTTAATTAATTAAATTAATAAAACATTGGATTGTATAAAAGTAATACGGATAATAATAATACTAGTATAGAAATACATTTTTTTTATTTAGTTGCTATTCACAAATTACCTTCTAAGTATAACAACATTTATAAAATAATTGTAAAATTACTTTCATGAAACTAAATATAATATTCTTAAAAATGCAATAAAAAACTAAAAAATACTGGAATATATATAAATGACCATTAAAATACAAATCAGACATATTTTTAAAGGCTCGGGTACTTAGAAAAGATAAGTTAATTCATATATGTTGTACAGCTAATGATATTACTTTCATAACATTACAAGAAAATAGTACTAACAAAATAATATTGAATTTAACTAAGTTTCCATCTTATGAATAAATTTAGTTTTGGTATATTATTTTCTTCTTTTTTGTCTTTTTTTCTATTTATTTTTATTGTACAGTTTATTTATTTAGTATATATTATTTAATATTGGATTTTAATAATACGTATATACCTTTTTACTATAATCAATCAACTATAAATTCTAATAATACTTTATTAAATGATGTTAATACTTCTAATTTTAATTTAGATATAACAATTGATTCTAGATATTATACTTCAGATGAATTTAATTTAAATCATAAATACATTTTTTAACATGGGGTATAATTTAATTAATATCAATGTTAAAAGTTTAAATTTTGTTTGATATATTGTCTTTATTATTAATTTTTTTTTCAATTTATTTTAATATAATATCAGTAACTGAGTCTTGGTTAAATGTTGATAATAATTTTGTATTTGATGTTCCTGATTATAATACAGTATTATCTATTCGGGTTCATAAAAGAGGTGGAGGAGTTCTAATTTATGTTAAAAAATATCTCATTTAATATACTATCTTAAGTTTCTAATAAATTGTTTGATAGTATTATTATTGAATTATTATTAAATAATAATATACTTATTATTTGAAGTTCTATACATATAACTTCAAACATCGAAAATTATTCATTAACTATATTTTCAATTTATAATTCCCAACTTTATTTAAATATGTTGATAAGAAAATGATAATTTGTGGTGATTACAATAATGATTTAAACAATTTTAAGATTTGCAAAAATGCAGAAATATTTTTAGAAAAATGTAATGAGATAGGATGTTCTCCTATGATAAATAGGCCAACTAGAATTGATTTAAATAAATATTTACTATAATTGATAATTTTTTTACAATTCTTTATTGTGCAACATTTTCTGGTATTATTATATCATTTTCCAATTATATTATTATTAGATATAAATAAAAGTAGTTGATTAAATATTGTTAATAAATATAATACTAAATATAATTTAATCATTGATGATACTGTTTATCATATTTCATAATTTTTTAAATCTGTCACCTTGCATTTTTTTAAAACTGATAATTCAGAAACTTTATAGAATTTATTTATTGATTTTTTTATTCATCATTTTAATATTTATTGCCCTATATATGAAAATATAAAATATAAAAAATATATCCCATGGCATACAAAAAAAAAAAATTTAGGATTAAACAAAAACTGTATACAAAATATATTATTAAAAAATAATATTATATTATTAAATTGTATTATAATTTATGAGATGTATAATATATTATATTCTTTACTATAAATAAGTGACATTTAAATGGCATAAATAACACGAAGTATTATAATACAGGACCTATAACTAATATAATGTATATGCCAAATACACCGAATTACGAAGTAGGAGATAATATAACATGTATATCGGATGGTTTCCCAATGCCTATTTATCAATGGTCACGAATAAACTGTCCGGTTTGCGGATCACTATCCACGGGAAATGTACTTATGGTTTGTATATATTTGTTGTATTATAATATGAAGTATTGGATATATTAACAAATAGTTGTTACAAATAAAAACTAATCTATTTTCTATCTATCGTTTTATGTTATACCATTTCGTATGTAATGTTATAAATTCATACTTTTATATATATATATATATATATATATATATTTATTCATTATATATATAAGATGATTAAATTATGATATACCAATATAAGTTAACAAATGAGAATATCGGATCTAATGAATATGAATGTATTTCCACTATAAATACCGTTATTTACTCCTCAAATAATATTACCGCAAATTTCATGATTGGTTAGTGCGTATACAATACAATATTTAATATTATAACATGACGATATTTTAGATTTGTTTAAATATTTTCTAATGATTTATTTAATATTAATAAGAGTATTATGCAATATGTATTATATTTCCTATAAATATTTTCTTGAATGTACATTTCAGAATATTTAAATTTAAATTTGTGTATATAATATAAATTAAAAATGATATTTAGGTTATATAACTAAGCACAGCTTTATGACGGAAGTGGGCAAGGAAGCTAAACTAACTTGTCAATTGGAATCATATACGGACTTCATATGGTATAAGGGATCAAATAAATCGCAAGACTTTGTATCAATATATATTAATAAATCTATAATAGATAAATTTATAAATCATATGAATGTTAGTTTATACTGTGGTTTATAGTTTCAATACAAAATAAATAGTAATATATCGCTAACTTTAAATATCAATATAATAATTATACAACGTCATTTTTAATTAAAAATTATATATTATTATATTTAAATTAATTATATTTGTAGTGTTATATAAAAATAATCTTATTTATGTATTTCTACAATGTATATTTAAAATTTAATTTCATAAATATTTTAATAATTTAAATGTAAACTTGTAATATTAGGTATATGTTTTGATATATTTGTTATTATTATACTACATATATAATAAATCTAGTGATATTTAAAAAAAATATTAAATATTATAATAATTATATATATATATATATAGAATGATAATTCATTTACAATTTTATTTTATTTTTCAATTTAGTCTACAAATTAAATGCAATTTTTTAGTCCATATATTATTGTTTTTTACTCAAATTTATCTAAATCTAAATGTAGATTAAAGTTTGCTATAACTGATATAATAATGTCAATTGATAATTTAAATCTATAGAAAATATTACTATAAAATATTATTAATATATTCATTATATTAATATTAAAATAATATTATATCACGTATCTAATTAGTTTACCAAATTGATATATTCATTTTAATATTTATCAAATATATTATCATTGATATTTTAATAATATTATATATATATATATATATAAATAGGTAAATTCAGATAACGGTACATTAACCATACACAAAGTGAATTCATCTGATGTGGGTACATACGTATGTCAAGATGTATCTAAGAGTTATAACAAAAATAGAATACATCTACAATTGATCGGTAATCAAAAATATAATAGATACTGACCTTATTATATATTTTTTTATATGTTGTACGATTATTTTACTATTTAATTATAAAATTAATTTAATATGCTAGGGTGTTTACTTATGTATTTCCGAAATTATCATTATTTGTTGTCTAGTTATTTTATTTGAGTGTATATCGCAAAAATATTTTATAATTATAATTTATTAATTTCCAGATGAATTAAAAATATCTGTTAAAGTTGATAATACGAATACATCTGCACATATTCTGAAGATCAATGACACAGTGGAGGTATCTTGCGAAATTTACTATTATGCGATACAAGAGTCGAATATACTCAATGGCACTAAGGTTATAATCATTATTATAAATACATAATTATATTTATTATTAATAGATTAAATATATATATATATATAATATGTGTTTTTACCTATATATCTTTGTATATTTGTTATTTATGAAATAAATTATCACATTAATATCTATGATTAATAGGTGGAGATTCGTGTATTAAATGAAATTTCTAAAAAATATAAGCATAACAAAATCGAAAACAAAAATGGCTTAATTTATGCTAAAATCTCACTAGTTAGTATTTTTTAATATGTCCGTTATTATTGATTTATTTTATATTAATTATCATACTATATTTATAAACAATGTATTTAATTAAATCACTAAAGTATATATATATATATATATATATGCCAAACTATGAATATATGTAAAATAATAACAATATTATTAGTATATCTATTACAAATTTAGAGTTTAAATTACACGGTGATGAATACAGACTTTAACATAACTTTCGAAGTTATCGTAGATCTTGATCATTCTTCATTTATAGATTACAGATCATTATACTATCAGGTGGCAAGTTAGTATATACTAACCAATTATATAATTATTATTATATGTTAACCATAACGAAACGTGTATAATTGTTATTATTATTTCATTATATATTAGTTAAATACTTCACAAATTAAAAATGTCATTTAATTAATTAAATTAATAAAACATTGGATTGTATAAAAGTAATACGGATAATAATAATACTAGTATAGAAATACATTTTTTTTATTTAGTTGCTATTCACAAATTACCTTCTAAGTATAACAACATTTATAAAATAATTGTAAAATTACTTTCATGAAACTAAATATAATATTCTTAAAAATGCAATAAAAAACTAAAAAATACTGGAATATATATAAATGACCATTAAAATACAAATCAGACATATTTTTAAAGGCTCGGGTACTTAGAAAAGATAAGTTAATTCATATATGTTGTACAGCTAATGATATTACTTTCATAACATTACAAGAAAATAGTACTAACAAAATAATATTGAATTTAACTAAGTTTCCATCTTATGAATAAATTTAGTTTTGGTATATTATTTTCTTCTTTTTTGTCTTTTTTTCTATTTATTTTTATTGTACAGTTTATTTATTTAGTATATATTATTTAATATTGGATTTTAATAATACGTATATACCTTTTTACTATAATCAATCAACTATAAATTCTAATAATACTTTATTAAATGATGTTAATACTTCTAATTTTAATTTAGATATAACAATTGATTCTAGATATTATACTTCAGATGAATTTAATTTAAATCATAAATACATTTTTTAACATGGGGTATAATTTAATTAATATCAATGTTAAAAGTTTAAATTTTGTTTGATATATTGTCTTTATTATTAATTTTTTTTTCAATTTATTTTAATATAATATCAGTAACTGAGTCTTGGTTAAATGTTGATAATAATTTTGTATTTGATGTTCCTGATTATAATACAGTATTATCTATTCGGGTTCATAAAAGAGGTGGAGGAGTTCTAATTTATGTTAAAAAATATCTCATTTAATATACTATCTTAAGTTTCTAATAAATTGTTTGATAGTATTATTATTGAATTATTATTAAATAATAATATACTTATTATTTGAAGTTCTATACATATAACTTCAAACATCGAAAATTATTCATTAACTATATTTTCAATTTATAATTCCCAACTTTATTTAAATATGTTGATAAGAAAATGATAATTTGTGGTGATTACAATAATGATTTAAACAATTTTAAGATTTGCAAAAATGCAGAAATATTTTTAGAAAAATGTAATGAGATAGGATGTTCTCCTATGATAAATAGGCCAACTAGAATTGATTTAAATAAATATTTACTATAATTGATAATTTTTTTACAATTCTTTATTGTGCAACATTTTCTGGTATTATTATATCATTTTCCAATTATATTATTATTAGATATAAATAAAAGTAGTTGATTAAATATTGTTAATAAATATAATACTAAATATAATTTAATCATTGATGATACTGTTTATCATATTTCATAATTTTTTAAATCTGTCAACTTGCATTTTTTTAAAACTGATAATTCAGAAACTTTATAGAATTTATTTATTGATTTTTTTATTCATCAATTTAATATTTATTGCCCTATATATGAAAATATAAAATATAAAAAATATATCCCATGGCATACAAAAAAAAAAAATTTAGGATTAAACAAAAACTGTATACAAAATATATTATTAAAAAATAATATTATATTATTAAATTGTATTATAATTTATGAGATGTATAATATATTATATTCTTTACTATAAATAAGTGACATTTAAATGGCATAAATAACACGAAGTATTATAATACAGGACCTATAACTAATATAATGTATATGCCAAATACACCGAATTACGAAGTAGGAGATAATATAACATGTATATCGGATGGTTTCCCAATGCCTATTTATCAATGGTCACGAATAAACTGTCCGGTTTGCGGATCACTATCCACGGGAAATGTACTTATGGTTTGTATATATTTGTTGTATTATAATATGAAGTATTGGATATATTAACAAATAGTTGTTACAAATAAAAACTAATCTATTTTCTATCTATCGTTTTATGTTATACCATTTCGTATGTAATGTTATAAATTCATACTTTTATATATATATATATATATATTTATTCATTATATATATAAGATGATTAAATTATGATATACCAATATAAGTTAACAAATGAGAATATCGGATCTAATGAATATGAATGTATTTCCACTATAAATACCGTTATTTACTCCTCAAATAATATTACCGCAAATTTCATGATTGGTTAGTGCGTATACAATACAATATTTAATATTATAACATGACGATATTTTAGATTTGTTTAAATATTTTCTAATGATTTATTTAATATTAATAAGAGTATTATGCAATATGTATTATATTTCCTATAAATATTTTCTTGAATGTACATTTCAGAATATTTAAATTTAAATTTGTGTATATAATATAAATTAAAAATGATATTTAGGTTATATAACTAAGCACAGCTTTATGACGGAAGTGGGCAAGGAAGCTAAACTAACTTGTCAATTGGATTCATATACGGACTTCATATGGTATAAGGGATCAAATAAATCGCAAGACTTTGTATCAATATATATTAATAAATCTATAATAGATAAATTTATAAATCATATGAATGTTAGTTTATACTGTGGTTTATAGTTTCAATACAAAATAAATAGTAATATATCGCTAACTTTAAATATCAATATAATAATTATACAACGTCATTTTTAATTAAAAATTATATATTATTATATTTAAATTAATTATATTTGTAGTGTTATATAAAAATAATCTTATTTATGTATTTCTACAATGTATATTTAAAATTTAATTTCATAAATATTTTAATAATTTAAATGTACACTTGTAATATTAGGTATATGTTTTGATATATTTGTTATTATTATACTACATATATAATAAATCTAGTGATATTTAAAAAAAATATTAAATATTATAATAATTATATATATATATATATAGAATGATAATTCATTTACAATTTTATTTTATTTTTCAATTTAGTCTACAAATTAAATGCAATTTTTTAGTCCATATATTATTGTTTTTTACTCAAATTTATCTAAATCTAAATGTAGATTAAAGTTTGCTATAACTGATATAATAATGTCAATTGATAATTTAAATCTATAGAAAATATTACTATAAAATATTATTAATATATTCATTATATTAATATTAAAATAATATTATATCACGTATCTAATTAGTTTACCAAATTGATATATTCATTTTAATATTTATCAAATATATTATCATTGATATTTTAATAATATTATATATATATATATAAATAGGTAAATTCAGATAACGGTACATTAACCATACACAAAGTGAATTCATCTGATGTGGGTACATACGTATGTCAAGATGTATCTAAGAGTTATAACAAAAATAGAATACATCTACAATTGATCGGTAATCAAAAATATAATAGATACTGACCTTATTATATATTTTTTTATATGTTGTACGATTATTTTACTATTTAATTATAAAATTAATTTAATATGCTAGGGTGTTTACTTATGTATTTCCGAAATTATCATTATTTGTTGTCTAGTTATTTTATTTGAGTGTATATCGCAAAAATATTTTATAATTATAATTTATTAATTTCCAGATGAATTAAAAATATCTGTTAAAGTTGATAATACGAATACATCTGCACATATTCTGAAGATCAATGACACAGTGGAGGTATCTTGCGAAATTTACTATTATGCGATACAAGAGTCGAATATACTCAATGGCACTAAGGTTATAATCATTATTATAAATACATAATTATATTTATTATTAATAGATTAAATATATATATATATATAATATGTGTTTTTACCTATATATCTTTGTATATTTGTTATTTATGAAATAAATTATCACATTAATATCTATGATTAATAGGTGGAGATTCGTGTATTAAATGAAATTTCTAAAAAATATAAGCATAACAAAATCGAAAACAAAAATGGCTTAATTTATGCTAAAATCTCACTAGTTAGTATTTTTTAATATGTCCGTTATTATTGATTTATTTTATATTAATTATCATACTATATTTATAAACAATGTATTTAATTAAATCACTAAAGTATATATATATATATATATGCCAAACTATGAATATATGTAAAATAATAACAATATTATTAGTATATCTATTACAAATTTAGAGTTTAAATTACACGGTGATGAATACAGACTTTAACATAACTTTCGAAGTTATCGTAGATCTTGATCATTCTTCATTTATAGATTACAGATCATTATACTATCAGGTGGCAAGTTAGTATATACTAACCAATTATATAATTATTATTATATGTTAACCATAACGAAACGTGTATAATTGTTATTATTATTTTATTATATATTAGTTAAATACTTCACAAATTAAAAATGTCATTTAATTAATTAAATTAATAAAACATTGGATTGTATAAAAGTAATACGGATAATAATAATACTAGTATAGAAATACATTTTTTTTATTTAGTTGCTATTCACAAATTACCTTCTAAGTATAACAACATTTATAAAATAATTGTAAAATTACTTTCATGAAACTAAATATAATATTCTTAAAAATGCAATAAAAAACTAAAAAATACTGGAATATATATAAATGACCATTAAAATACAAATCAGACATATTTTTAAAGGCTCGGGTACTTAGAAAAGATAAGTTAATTCATATATGTTGTACAGCTAATGATATTACTTTCATAACATTACAAGAAAATAGTACTAACAAAATAATATTGAATTTAACTAAGTTTCCATCTTATGAATAAATTTAGTTTTGGTATATTATTTTCTTCTTTTTTGTCTTTTTTTCTATTTATTTTTATTGTACAGTTTATTTATTTAGTATATATTATTTAATATTGGATTTTAATAATACGTATATACCTTTTTACTATAATCAATCAACTATAAATTCTAATAATACTTTATTAAATGATGTTAATACTTCTAATTTTAATTTAGATATAACAATTGATTCTAGATATTATACTTCAGATGAATTTAATTTAAATCATAAATACATTTTTTAACATGGGGTATAATTTAATTAATATCAATGTTAAAAGTTTAAATTTTGTTTGATATATTGTCTTTATTATTAATTTTTTTTTCAATTTATTTTAATATAATATCAGTAACTGAGTCTTGGTTAAATGTTGATAATAATTTTGTATTTGATGTTCCTGATTATAATACAGTATTATCTATTCGGGTTCATAAAAGAGGTGGAGGAGTTCTAATTTATGTTAAAAAATATCTCATTTAATATACTATCTTAAGTTTCTAATAAATTGTTTGATAGTATTATTATTGAATTATTATTAAATAATAATATACTTATTATTTGAAGTTCTATACATATAACTTCAAACATCGAAAATTATTCATTAACTATATTTTCAATTTATAATTCCCAACTTTATTTAAATATGTTGATAAGAAAATGATAATTTGTGGTGATTACAATAATGATTTAAACAATTTTAAGATTTGCAAAAATGCAGAAATATTTTTAGAAAAATGTAATGAGATAGGATGTTCTCCTATGATAAATAGGCCAACTAGAATTGATTTAAATAAATATTTACTATAATTGATAATTTTTTTACAATTCTTTATTGTGCAACATTTTCTGGTATTATTATATCATTTTCCAATTATATTATTATTAGATATAAATAAAAGTAGTTGATTAAATATTGTTAATAAATATAATACTAAATATAATTTAATCATTGATGATACTGTTTATCATATTTCATAATTTTTTAAATCTGTCAACTTGCATTTTTTTAAAACTGATAATTCAGAAACTTTATAGAATTTATTTATTGATTTTTTTATTCATCATTTTAATATTTATTGCCCTATATATGAAAATATAAAATATAAAAAATATATCCCATGGCATACAAAAAAAAAAAATTTAGGATTAAACAAAAACTGTATACAAAATATATTATTAAAAAATAATATTATATTATTAAATTGTATTATAATTTATGAGATGTATAATATATTATATTCTTTACTATAAATAAGTGACATTTAAATGGCATAAATAACACGAAGTATTATAATACAGGACCTATAACTAATATAATGTATATGCCAAATACACCGAATTACGAAGTAGGAGATAATATAACATGTATATCGGATGGTTTCCCAATGCCTATTTATCAATGGTCACGAATAAACTGTCCGGTTTGCGGATCACTATCCACGGGAAATGTACTTATGGTTTGTATATATTTGTTGTATTATAATATGAAGTATTGGATATATTAACAAATAGTTGTTACAAATAAAAACTAATCTATTTTCTATCTATCGTTTTATGTTATACCATTTCGTATGTAATGTTATAAATTCATACTTTTATATATATATATATATATATATATTTATTCATTATATATATAAGATGATTAAATTATGATATACCAATATAAGTTAACAAATGAGAATATCGGATCTAATGAATATGAATGTATTTCCACTATAAATACCGTTATTTACTCCTCAAATAATATTACCGCAAATTTCATGATTGGTTAGTGCGTATACAATACAATATTTAATATTATAACATGACGATATTTTAGATTTGTTTAAATATTTTCTAATGATTTATTTAATATTAATAAGAGTATTATGCAATATGTATTATATTTCCTATAAATATTTTCTTGAATGTACATTTCAGAATATTTAAATTTAAATTTGTGTATATAATATAAATTAAAAATGATATTTAGGTTATATAACTAAGCACAGCTTTATGACGGAAGTGGGCAAGGAAGCTAAACTAACTTGTCAATTGGATTCATATACGGACTTCATATGGTATAAGGGATCAAATAAATCGCAAGACTTTGTATCAATATATATTAATAAATCTATAATAGATAAATTTATAAATCATATGAATGTTAGTTTATACTGTGGTTTATAGTTTCAATACAAAATAAATAGTAATATATCGCTAACTTTAAATATCAATATAATAATTATACAACGTCATTTTTAATTAAAAATTATATATTATTATATTTAAATTAATTATATTTGTAGTGTTATATAAAAATAATCTTATTTATGTATTTCTACAATGTATATTTAAAATTTAATTTCATAAATATTTTAATAATTTAAATGTACACTTGTAATATTAGGTATATGTTTTGATATATTTGTTATTATTATACTACATATATAATAAATCTAGTGATATTTAAAAAAAATATTAAATATTATAATAATTATATATATATATATATATATAGAATGATAATTCATTTACAATTTTATTTTATTTTTCAATTTAGTCTACAAATTAAATGCAATTTTTTAGTCCATATATTATTGTTTTTTACTCAAATTTATCTAAATCTAAATGTAGATTAAAGTTTGCTATAACTGATATAATAATGTCAATTGATAATTTAAATCTATAGAAAATATTACTATAAAATATTATTAATATATTCATTATATTAATATTAAAATAATATTATATCACGTATCTAATTAGTTTACCAAATTGATATATTCATTTTAATATATATCAAATATATTATCATTGATATTTTAATAATATTATATATATATATATAAATAGGTAAATTCAGATAACGGTACATTAACCATACACAAAGTGAATTCATCTGATGTGGGTACATACGTATGTCAAGATGTATCTAAGAGTTATAACAAAAATAGAATACATCTACAATTGATCGGTAATCAAAAATATAATAGATACTGATCTTATTATATATTTTTTTATATGTTGTACGATTATTTTACTATTTAATTATAAAATTAATTTAATATGCTAGGGTGTTTACTTATGTATTTCCGAGATTATCATTATTTGTTGTCTAGTTATTTTATTTGAGTGTATATCGCAAAAATATTTTATAATTATAATTTATTAATTTCCAGATGAATTAAAAATATCTGTCAAAGTTGATAATACGAATACATCTGCACATATTCTGAAGATCAATGACACAGTGGAGGTATCTTGCGAAATTTACTATTATGCGATACAAGAGTCGAATATACTCAATGGCACTAAGGTTATAATCATTATTATAAATACATAATTATATTTATTATTAATAGATTAAATATATATATATATATATAATATGTGTTTTTACCTATATATCTTTGTATATTTGTTATTTATGAAATAAATTATCACATTAATATCTATGATTAATAGGTGGAGATTCGTGTATTAAATGACATTTCTAAAAAATATAAGCATAACAAAATCGAAAACAAAAATGGCTTAATTTATGCTAAAATCTCACTAGTTAGTATTTTTTAATATGTCCGTTATTATTGATTTATTTTATATTAATTATCATACTATATTTATAAACAATGAATTTAATTAAATCACTAAAGTATATATATATATATATATATATATATATATATATATGCCAAACTATGAATATATGTAAAATAATAACAATATTATTACTATATCTATTACAAATTTAGAGTTTAAATTACACGGTGATGAATACAGACTTTAACATAACTTTCGAAGTTATCGTAGATCTTGATCATTCTTCATTTATAGATTACAGATCATTATACTATCAGGTGGCAAGTTAGTATATACTAACCAATTATATAATTATTATTATATGTTAACCATAACGAAACGTGTATAATTGTTATTATTATTTTATTATATATTAGTTAAATACTTCACAAATTAAAAATGTCATTTAATTAATTAAATTAATAAAACATTGGATTGTATAAAAGTAATACGGATAATAATAATACTAGTATAGAAATACATTTTTTTTATTTAGTTGCTATTCACAAATTACCTTCTAAGTATAACAACATTTATAAAATAATTGTAAAATTACTTTCATGAAACTAAATATAATATTCTTAAAAATGCAATAAAAAACTAAAAAATACTGGAATATATATAAATGACCATTAAAATACAAATCAGACATATTTTTAAAGGCTCGGGTACTTAGAAAAGATAAGTTAATTCATATATGTTGTACAGCTAATGATATTACTTTCATAACATTACAAGAAAATAGTACTAACAAAATAATATTGAATTTAACTAAGTTTCCATCTTATGAATAAATTTAGTTTTGGTATATTATTTTCTTCTTTTTTGTCTTTTTTTCTATTTATTTTTATTGTACAGTTTATTTATTTAGTATATATTATTTAATATTGGATTTTAATAATACGTATATACCTTTTTACTATAATCAATCAACTATAAATTCTAATAATACTTTATTAAATGATGTTAATACTTCTAATTTTAATTTAGATATAACAATTGATTCTAGATATTATACTTCAGATGAATTTAATTTAAATCATAAATACATTTTTTAACATGGGGTATAATTTAATTAATATCAATGTTAAAAGTTTAAATTTTGTTTGATATATTGTCTTTATTATTAATTTTTTTTTCAATTTATTTTAATATAATATCAGTAACTGAGTCTTGGTTAAATGTTGATAATAATTTTGTATTTGATGTTCCTGATTATAATACAGTATTATCTATTCGGGTTCATAAAAGAGGTGGAGGAGTTCTAATTTATGTTAAAAAATATCTCATTTAATATACTATCTTAAGTTTCTAATAAATTGTTTGATAGTATTATTATTGAATTATTATTAAATAATAATATACTTATTATTTGAAGTTCTATACATATAACTTCAAACATCGAAAATTATTCATTAACTATATTTTCAATTTATAATTCCCAACTTTATTTAAATATGTTGATAAGAAAATGATAATTTGTGGTGATTACAATAATGATTTAAACAATTTTAAGATTTGCAAAAATGCAGAAATATTTTTAGAAAAATGTAATGAGATAGGATGTTCTCCTATGATAAATAGGCCAACTAGAATTGATTTAAATAAATATTTACTATAATTGATAATTTTTTTACAATTCTTTATTGTGCAAAATTTTCTGGTATTATTATATCATTTTCCAATTATATTATTATTAGATTTAAATAAAAGTAGTTGATTAAATATTGTTAATAAATATAATACTAAATATAATTTAATTATTGATGATACTGTTTATCATATTTCATAATTTTTTAAATCTGTCAACTTGCATTTTTTTAAAACTGATAATTCAGAAACTTTATAGAATTTATTTATTGATTTTTTTATGCATCAATTTAATATTTATTGCCCTATATATGAAAATATAAAATATAAAAAATATATCCCATGGCATACAAAAAAAAAATTTAGGATTAAACAAAAACTGTATACAAAATATATTATTAAAAAATAATAATATATTGTTAAATTGTATTATAATTTATGAGATGTATAATATATTATATTCTTTACTATAAATAAGTGACATTTAAATGGCATAAATAACACGAAGTATTATAATACAGGACCTATAACTAATATAATGTATATGCCAAATACACCGAATTACGAAGTAGGAGATAATATAACATGTATATCGGATGGTTTCCCAAAGCCTATTTATCAATGGTCACGAATAAACTGTCCGGATTGCGGATCACTATCCACGGGAAATGTACTTATGGTTTGTATATATTTGTTGTATTATAATATGAAGTATTGGATATATTAACAAATAGTTGTTACAAATAAAAACTAATCTATTTTCTATCTATCGTTTTATGTTATACCATTTCGTATATAATGTTATAAATTCATACTTTTTTATATATATATATATATATGTATTCATTATATATATATAAGATGATTAAATTATGATATACCAATATAAGTTAACAAATGAGAATATCGGATTTAATGAATATGAATGTATTTCCACTATAAATACCGTTATTTACTCCTCAAATAATATTACCGCAAATTTCATGATTGGTTAGTGCGTATACAATACAATATTTAATATTATAACATGACGATATTTTAGATTTGTTTAAATATTTTCTAATGATTTATTTAATATTAATAAGAGTATTATGCAATATGTATTATATTTCCTATAAATATTTTCTTGAATGTACATTTCAGAATATTTAAATTTAAATTTGTGTATATAATATAAATTAAAAATGATATTTAGGTTATATAACTAAGCACAGCTTTATGACGGAAGTGGGCAAGGAAGCTAAACTAACTTGTCAATTGGATTCATATACGGACTTCATATGGTATAAGGGATCAAATAAATCGCAAGACTTTGTATCAATATATATTAATAAATCTATAATAGATAAATTTATAAATCATATGAATGTTAGTTTATACTGTGGTTTCTAGTTTCAATAAAAAATAAATAGTAATATATCGCTAACTTTAAATATCAATATAATAATTATACAACGTCATTTTTAATTAAAAATTATATATTATTATATTTAAATTAATTATATTTGTAGTGTTATATAAAAATAATCTTATTTATGTATTTCTACAATGTATATTTAAAATTTAATTTCATAAATATTTTAATAATTTAAATGTACACTTGTAATATAAGGTATATATTTTGATATATTTGTTATTATTATACTACATATATAATAAATCTAGTGATATTTAAAAAAATATTAAATATTATAATAATTATATATATATATAGAATGATAATTCATTTACAACTTTATTTTATTTTTCAATTTAGTCTACAAATTAAATGCAATTATTTAGTCCATATATTATTGTTTTTTACTCAAATTTATCTAAATCTAAATGTAGATTAATGTTTGCTATAACTGATATAATAATGTCAATTGATAATTTAAATCTATAGAAAATATTACTATAAAATATTATTAATATATTCATTATATTAATATTAAAATAATATTATATCACGTATCTAATTAGTTTACCAAATTGATATATTCATTTTAATATTTATCAAATATATTATCATTGATATTTTAATAATATTATATATATATATAAATAGGTAAATTCAGATAACGGTACATTAACCATACACAAAGTGAATTCATCTGATGTGGGTACATACGTATGTCAAGATGTATCTAAGAGTTATAACAAAAATAGAATACATCTACAATTGATCGGTAATCAAAAATATAATAGATACTGACCTTATTATATATTTTTTTTATATGTTGTACGATTATTTTACTATTTAATTATAAAATTAATTTAATATGCTAGGGTGTTTACTTATGTATTTCCGAGATTATCATTATTTTTTGTCTAGTTATTTTATTTGAGTGTATATCGCAAAAATATTTTATAATTATAATTTATTAATTTCCAGATGAATTAAAAATATCTGTTAAAGTTGATAATACGAATACATCTGCACATATTCTGAAGATCAATGACACAGTGGAGGTATCTTGCGAAATTTACTATTATGCGATACAAGAGTCGAATATACTCAATGGCACTAAGGTTATAATCATTATTATAAATACATAATTATATTTATTATTAATATATTAAATATATATATATATATATATAATATGTGTTTTTACCTATATATCTTTGTATATTTGTTATTTATGAAATAAATTATCACATTAATATCTATGATTAATAGGTGGAGATTCGTGTATTAAATGAAATTTCTAAAAAATATAAGCATAACAAAATCGAAAACAAAAATGGCTTAATTTATGCTAAAATCTCACTAGTTAGTATTTTTTAATATGTCCGTTATTATTGATTTATTTTATATTAATTATCATACTATATTTATAAACAATGTATTTAATTAAATCACTAAAGTATATATATATATATATATGCCAAACTATGAATATATGTAAAATAATAACAATATTATTAGTATATCTATTACAAATTTAGAGTTTAAATTACACGGTGATGAATACAGACTTTAACATAACTTTCGAAGTTATCGTAGATCTTGATCATTCTTCATTTATAGATTACAGATCATTATACTATCAGGTGGCAAGTTAGTATATACTAACCAATTATATAATTATTATTATATGTTAACCATAACGAAACGTGTATAATTGTTATTATTATTTTATTATATATTAGTTAAATACTTCACAAATTAAAAATGTCATTTAATTAATTAAATTAATAAAACATTGGATTGTATAAAAGTAATACGGATAATAATAATACTAGTATAGAAATACATTTTTTTTATTTAGTTGCTATTCACAAATTACCTTCTAAGTATAACAACATTTATAAAATAATTGTAAAATTACTTTCATGAAACTAAATATAATATTCTTAAAAATGCAATAAAAAACTAAAAAATACTGGAATATATATAAATGACCATTAAAATACAAATCAGACATATTTTTAAAGGCTCGGGTACTTAGAAAAGATAAGTTAATTCATATATGTTGTACAGCTAATGATATTACTTTCATAACATTACAAGAAAATAGTACTAACAAAATAATATTGAATTTAACTAAGTTTCCATCTTATGAATAAATTTAGTTTTGGTATATTATTTTCTTCTTTTTTGTCTTTTTTTCTATTTATTTTTATTGTACAGTTTATTTATTTAGTATATATTATTTAATATTGGATTTTAATAATACGTATATACATTTTTACTATAATCAATCAACTATAAATTCTAATAATACTTTATTAAATGATGTTAATACTTCTAATTTTAATTTAGATATAACAATTGATTCTAGATATTATACTTCAGATGAATTTAATTTAAATCATAAATACATTTTTTAACATGGGGTATAATTTAATTAATATCAATGTTAAAAGTTTAAATTTTGTTTGATATATTGTCTTTATTATTAATTTTGTTTTCAATTTATTTTAATATAATATCAGTAACTGAGTCTTGGTTAAATGTTGATAATAATTTTGTATTTGATGTTCCTGATTATAATACAGTATTATCTATTCGGGTTCATAAAAGAGGTGGAGGAGTTCTAATTTATGTTAAAAAATATCTCATTTAATATACTATCTTAAGTTTCTAATAAATTGTTTGATAGTATTATTATTGAATTATTATTAAATAATAATATACTTATTATTTGAAGTTCTATACATATAACTTCAAACATCGAAAATTATTCATTAACTATATTTTCAATTTATAATTCCCAACTTTATTTAAATATGTTGATAAGAAAATGATAATTTGTGGTGGTTACAATAATGATTTAAACAATTTTAAGATTTGCAAAAATGCAGAAATATTTTTAGAAAAATGTAATGATGTTCTCCTATGATAAATAGGCCAACTAGAATTGATTTAAATAAATATTTACTATAATTGATAATTTTTTTACAAATCTTTATTGTGCAAAATTTTCTGGTATTATTATATCATTTTCCAATTATATTATTATTAGATTTAAATAAAAGTAGTTGATTAAATATTGTTAATAAATATAATACTAAATATAATTTAATTATTGATGATACTGTTTATCATATTTCATAATTTTTTAAATCTGTCAACTTGCATTTTTTTAAAACTGATAATTCAGAAACTTTATAGAATTTATTTATTGATTTTTTTATGCATCAATTTAATATTTATTGCCCTATATATGAAAATATAAAATATAAAAAATATATCCCATGGCATACAAAAAAAAAATTTAGGATTAAACAAAAACTGTATACAAAATATATTATTAAAAAATAATAATATATTGTTAAATTGTATTATAATTTATGAGATGTATAATATATTATATTCTTTACTATAAATAAGTGACATTTAAATGGCATAAATAACACGAAGTATTATAATACAGGACCTATAACTAATATAATGTATATGCCAAATACACCGAATTACGAAGTAGGAGATAATATAACATGTATATCGGATGGTTTCCCAAAGCCTATTTATCAATGGTCACGAATAAACTGTCCGGATTGCGGATCACTATCCACGGGAAATGTACTTATGGTTTGTATATATTTGTTGTATTATAATATGAAGTATTGGATATATTAACAAATAGTTGTTACAAATAAAAACTAATCTATTTTCTATCTATCGTTTTATGTTATACCATTTCGTATGTAATGTTATAAATTCATACTTTTATATATATATATATATATTTATTCATTATATATATATAAGATGATTAAATTATGATATACCAATATAAGTTAACAAATGAGAATATCGGATCTAATGAATATGAATGTATTTCCACTATAAATACCGTTATTTACTCCTCAAATAATATTACCGCAAATTTCATGATTGGTTAGTGCGTATACAATACAATATTTAATATTATAACATGACAATATTTTAGATTTGTTTAAATATTTTCTAATGATTTATTTAATATTAATAAGAGTATTATGCAATATGTATTATATTTCCTATAAATATTTTCTTGAATGTACATTTCAGAATATTTAAATTTAAATTTGTGTATATAATATAAATTAAAAATGATATTTAGGTTATATAACTAAGCACAGCTTTATGACGGAAGTGGGCAAGGAAGCTAAACTAACTTGTCAATTGGATTCATATACGGACTTCATATGGTATAAGGGATCAAATAAATCGCAAGACTTTGTATCAATATATATTAATAAATCTATAATAGATAAATTTATAAATCATATGAATGTTAGTTTATACTGTGGTTTATAGTTTCAATACAAAATAAATAGTAATATATCGCTAACTTTAAATATCAATATAATAATTATACAACGTCATTTTTAATTAAAAATTATATATTATTATATTTAAATTAATTATATTTGTAGTGTTATATAAAAATAATCTTATTTATGTATTTCTACAATGTATATTTAAAATTTAATTTCATAAATATTTTAATAATTTAAATGTACACTTGTAATATTAGGTATATGTTTTGATATATTTGTTATTATTATACTACATATATAATAAATCTAGTGATATTTAAAAAAAATATTAAATATTATAATAATTATATATATATATATATATATAGAATGATAATTCATTTACAATTTTATTTTATTTTTCAATTTAGTCTACAAATTAAATGCAATTTTTTAGTCCATATATTATTGTTTTTTACTCAAATTTATCTAAATCTAAATGTAGATTAAAGTTTGCTATAACTGATATAATAATGTCAATTGATAATTTAAATCTATAGAAAATATTACTATAAAATATTATTAATATATTCATTATATTAATATTAAAATAATATTATATCACGTATCTAATTAGTTTACCAAATTGATATATTCATTTTAATATTTATCAAATATATTATCATTGATATTTTAATAATATTATATATATATATAAATAGGTAAATTCAGATAACGGTACATTAACCATACACAAAGTGAATTCATCTGATGTGGGTACATACGTATGTCAAGATGTATCTAAGAGTTATAACAAAAATAGAATACATCTACAATTGATCGGTAATCAAAAATATAATAGATACTGACCTTATTATATATTTTTTTATATGTTGTACGATTATTTTACTATTTAATTATAAAATTAATTTAATATGCTAGGGTGTTTACTTATGTATTTCCGAAATTATCATTATTTGTTGTCTAGTTATTTTATTTGAGTGTATATCGCAAAAATATTTTATAATTATAATTTATTAATTTCCAGATGAATTAAAAATATCTGTTAAAGTTGATAATACGAATACATCTGCACATATTCTGAAGATCAATGACACAGTGGAGGTATCTTGCGAAATTTACTATTATGCGATACAAGAGTCGAATATACTCAATGGCACTAAGGTTATAATCATTATTATAAATACATAATTATATTTATTATTAATAGATTAAATATATATATATATATATATATAATATGTGTTTTTACCTATATATCTTTGTATATTTGTTATTTATGAAATAAATTATCACATTAATATCTATGATTAATAGGTGGAGATTCGTGTATTAAATGAAATTTCTAAAAAATATAAGCATAACAAAATCGAAAACAAAAATGGCTTAATTTATGCTAAAATCTCACTAGTTAGTATTTTTTAATATGTCCGTTATTATTGATTTATTTTATATTAATTATCATACTATATTTATAAACAATGTATTTAATTAAATCACTAAAGTATATATATATATATATATATGCCAAACTATGAATATATGTAAAATAATAACAATATTATTAGTATATCTATTACAAATTTAGAGTTTAAATTACACGGTGATGAATACAGACTTTAACATAACTTTCGAAGTTATCGTAGATCTTGATCATTCTTCATTTATAGATTACAGATCATTATACTATCAGGTGGCAAGTTAGTATATACTAACCAATTATATAATTATTATTATATGTTAACCATAACGAAACGTGTATAATTGTTATTATTATTTTATTATATATTAGTTAAATACTTCACAAATTAAAAATGTCATTTAATTAATTAAATTAATAAAACATTGGATTGTATAAAAGTAATACGGATAATAATAATACTAGTATAGAAATACATTTTTTTTATTTAGTTGCTATTCACAAATTACCTTCTAAGTATAACAACATTTATAAAATAATTGTAAAATTACTTTCATGAAACTAAATATAATATTCTTAAAAATGCAATAAAAAACTAAAAAATACTGGAATATATATAAATGACCATTAAAATACAAATCAGACATATTTTTAAAGGCTCGGGTACTTAGAAAAGATAAGTTAATTCATATATGTTGTACAGCTAATGATATTACTTTCATAACATTACAAGAAAATAGTACTAACAAAATAATATTGAATTTAACTAAGTTTCCATCTTATGAATAAATTTAGTTTTGGTATATTATTTTCTTCTTTTTTGTCTTTTTTTCTATTTATTTTTATTGTACAGTTTATTTATTTAGTATATATTATTTAATATTGGATTTTAATAATACGTATATACCTTTTTACTATAATCAATCAACTATAAATTCTAATAATACTTTATTAAATGATGTTAATACTTCTAATTTTAATTTAGATATAACAATTGATTCTAGATATTATACTTCAGATGAATTTAATTTAAATCATAAATACATTTTTTAACATGGGGTATAATTTAATTAATATCAATGTTAAAAGTTTAAATTTTGTTTGATATATTGTCTTTATTATTAATTTTGTTTTCAATTTATTTTAATATAATATCAGTAACTGAGTCTTGGTTAAATGTTGATAATAATTTTGTATTTGATGTTCCTGATTATAATACAGTATTATCTATTCGGGTTCATAAAAGAGGTGGAGGAGTTCTAATTTATGTTAAAAAATATCTCATTTAATATACTATCTTAAGTTTCTAATAAATTGTTTGATAGTATTATTATTGAATTATTATTAAATAATAATATACTTATTATTTGAAGTTCTATACATATAACTTCAAACATCGAAAATTATTCATTAACTATATTTTCAATTTATAATTCCCAACTTTATTTAAATATGTTGATAAGAAAATGATAATTTGTGGTGATTACAATAATGATTTAAACAATTTTAAGATTTGCAAAAATGCAGAAATATTTTTAGAAAAATGTAATGAGATAGGATGTTCTCCTATGATAAATAGGCCAACTAGAATTGATTTAAATAAATATTTACTATAATTGATAATTTTTTTACAATTCTTTATTGTGCAACATTTTCTGGTATTATTATATCATTTTCCAATTATATTATTATTAGATTTAAATAAAAGTAGTTGATTAAATATTGTTAATAAATATAATACTAAATATAATTTAATTATTGATGATACTGTTTATCATATTTCATAATTTTTTAAATCTGTCAACTTGCATTTTTTTAAAACTGATAATTCAGAAACTTTATAGAATTTATTTATTGATTTTTTTATGCATCAATTTAATATTTATTGCCCTATATATGAAAATATAAAATATAAAAAATATATCCCATGGCATACAAAAAAAAAATTTAGGATTAAACAAAAACTGTATACAAAATATATTATTAAAAAATAATAATACATTGTTAAATTGTATTATAATTTATGAGATGTATAATATATTATATTCTTTACTATAAATAAGTGACATTTAAATGGCATAAATAACACGAAGTATTATAATACAGGACCTATAACTAATATAATGTATATGCCAAATACACCGAATTACGAAGTAGGAGATAATATAACATGTATATCGGATGGTTTCCCAAAGCCTATTTATCAATGGTCACGAATAAACTGTCCGGATTGCGGATCACTATCCACGGGAAATGTACTTATGGTTTGTATATATTTGTTGAATTATAATATGAAGTATTGGATATATTAACAAATAGTTGTTACAAATAAAAACTAATCTATTTTCTATCTATCGTTTTATGTTATACCATTTCGTATGTAATGTTATAAATTCATACTTTTTTATATATATATATATATTTATTCATTATATATATAAGATGATTAAATTATGATATACCAATATAAGTTAACAAATGAGAATATCGGATCTAATGAATATGAATGTATTTCCACTATAAATACCGTTATTTACTCCTCAAATAATATTACCGCAAATTTCATGATTGGTTAGTGCGTATACAATACAATATTTAATATTATAACATGACGATATTTTGGATTTGTTTAAATATTTTCTAATGATTTATTTAATATTAATAAGAGTATTATGCAATATGTATTATATTTCCTATAAATATTTTCTTGAATGTACATTTCAGAATATTTAAATTTAAATTTGTGTATATAATATAAATTAAAAATGATATTTAGGTTATATAACTAAGCACAGCTTTATGACGGAAGTGGGCAAGGAAGCTAAACTAACTTGTCAATTGGATTCATATACGGACTTCATATGGTATAAGGGATCAAATAAATCGCAAGACTTTGTATCAATATATATTAATAAATCTATAATAGATAAATTTATAAATCATATGAATGTTAGTTTATACTGTGGTTTATAGTTTCAATACAAAATAAATAGTAATATATCGCTAACTTTAAATATCAATATAATAATTATACAACGTCATTTTTAATTAAAAATTATATATTATTATATTTAAATTAATTATATTTGTAGTGTTATATAAAAATAATCTTATTTATGTATTTCTACAATGTATATTTAAAATTTAATTTCATAAATATTTTAATAATTTAAATGTACACTTGTAATAGTAGGTATATGTTTTTATATATTTGTTATTATTATACTACATATATAATAAATCTAGTGATATTTAAAAAAAATATTAAATATTATAATAATTATATATATATATATAGAATGATAATTCATTTACAATTTTATTTTATTTTTCAATTTAGTCTACAAATTAAATGCAATTTTTTAGTCCATATATTATTGTTTTTTACTCAAATTTATCTAAATCTAAATGTAGATTAAAGTTTGCTATAACTGATATAATAATGTCAATTGATAATTTAAATCTATAGAAAATATTACTATAAAATATTATTAATATATTCATTATATTAATATTAAAATAATATTATATCACGTATCTAATTAGTTTACCAAATTGATATATTCATTTTAATATTTATCAAATATATTATCATTGATATTTTAATAATATTATATATATATATATATAAATAGGTAAATTCAGATAACGGTACATTAACCATACACAAAGTGAATTCATCTGATGTGGGTACATACGTATGTCAAGATGTATCTAAGAGTTATAACAAAAATAGAATACATCTACAATTGATCGGTAATCAAAAATATAATAGATAC
Source organism: Osedax fenrisi (assembly GCA_964019155.1). Classification (NCBI taxonomy): domain Eukaryota; kingdom Metazoa; phylum Annelida; class Polychaeta; order Sabellida; family Siboglinidae; genus Osedax; species Osedax fenrisi. Next base: position 66,128,477 of record OZ025241.1, on the reverse strand, counting down.
TGACCTTATTATATATTTTTTTATATGTTGTACGATTATTTTACTATTTAATTATAAAATTAATTTAATATGCTAGGGTGTTTACTTATGTATTTCCGAAATTATCATTATTTGTTGTCTAGTTATTTTATTTGAGTGTATCGCAAAAATATTTTATAATTATAATTTATTAATTTCCAGATGAATTAAAAATATCTGTTAAAGTTGATAATACGAATACATCTGCACATATTCTTAAGATCAATGACACAGTGGAGGTATCTTGCGAAATTTACTATTATGCGATACAAGAGTCGAATATACTCAATGGCACTAAGGTTATAATCATTATTATAAATACATAATTATATTTATTATTAATAGATTAAATATATATATATATATATATATATAATATGTGTTTTTACCTATATATCTTTGTATATTTGTTATTTATGAAATAAATTATCACATTAATATCTATGATTAATAGGTGGAGATTCGTGTATTAAATGAAATTTCTAAAAAATATAAGCATAACAAAATCGAAAACAAAAATGGCTTAATTTATGCTAAAATCTCACTAGTTAGTATTTTTTAATATGTCCGTTATTATTGATTTATTTTATATTAATTATCATACTATATTTATAAACAATGTATTTAATTAAATCACTAAAGTATATATATATATATATATATATATATATATATATATATATATATATGCCAAACTATGAATATATGTAAAATAATAACAATATTATTAGTATATCTATTACAAATTTAGAGTTTAAATTACACGGTGATGAATACAGACTTTAACATAACTTTCGAAGTTATCGTAGATCTTGATCATTCTTCATTTATAGATTACAGATCATTATACTATCAGGTGGCAAGTTAGTATATACTAACCAATTATATAATTATTATTATATGTTAACCATAACGAAACGTGTATAATTGTTATTATTATTTTATTATATATTAGTTAAATACTTCACAAATTAAAAATGTCATTTAATTAATTAAATTAATAAAACATTGGATTGTATAAAAGTAATACGGATAATAATAATACTAGTATAGAAATACATTTTTTTTATTTAGTTGCTATTCACAAATTACCTTCTAAGTATAACAACATTTATAAAATAATTGTAAAATTACTTTCATGAAACTAAATATAATATTCTTAAAAATGCAATAAAAAACTAAAAAATACTGGAATATATATAAATGACCATTAAAATACAAATCAGACATATTTTTAAAGGCTCGGGTACTTAGAAAAGATAAGTTAATTCATATATGTTGTACAGCTAATGATATTACTTTCATAACATTACAAGAAAATAGTACTAACAAAATAATATTGAATTTAACTAAGTTTCCATCTTATGAATAAATTTAGTTTTGGTATATTATTTTCTTCTTTTTTGTCTTTTTTTCTATTTATTTTTATTGTACAGTTTATTTATTTAGTATATATTATTTAATATTGGATTTTAATAATACGTATATACCTTTTTACTATAATCAATCAACTATAAATTCTAATAATACTTTATTAAATGATGTTAATACTTCTAATTTTAATTTAGATATAACAATTGATTCTAGATATTATACTTCAGATGAATTTAATTTAAATCATAAATACATTTTTTAACATGGGGTATAATTTAATTAATATCAATGTTAAAAGTTTAAATTTTGTTTGATATATTGTCTTTATTATTAATTTTGTTTTCAATTTATTTTAATATAATATCAGTAACTGAGTCTTGGTTAAATGTTGATAATAATTTTGTATTTGATGTTCCTGATTATAATACAGTATTATCTATTCGGGTTCATAAAAGAGGTGGAGGAGTTCTAATTTATGTTAAAAAATATCTCATTTAATATACTATCTTAAGTTTCTAATAAATTGTTTGATAGTATTATTATTGAATTATTATTAAATAATAATATACTTATTATTTGAAGTTCTATACATATAACTTCAAACATCGAAAATTATTCATTAACTATATTTTCAATTTATAATTCCCAACTTTATTTAAATATGTTGATAAGAAAATAATAATTTGTGGTGGTTACAATAATGATTTAAACAATTTTAAGATTTGCAAAAATGCAGAAATATTTTTAGAAAAATGTAATGATGTTCTCCTATGATAAATAGGCCAACTAGAATTGATTTAAATAAATATTTACTATAATTGATAATTTTTTTACAAATCTTTATTGTGCAAAATTTTCTGGTATTATTATATCATTTTCCAATTATATTATTATTAGATTTAAATAAAAGTAGTTGATTAAATATTGTTAATAAATATAATACTAAATATAATTTAATTATTGATGATACTGTTTATCATATTTCATAATTTTTTAAATCTGTCAACTTGCATTTTTTTAAAACAGATAATTCAGAAACTTTATAGAATTTATTTATTGATTTTTTTATGCATCAATTTAATATTTATTGCCCTATATATGAAAATATAAAATATAAAAAATATATCCCATGGCATACAAAAAAAAAATTTAGGATTAAACAAAAACTGTATACAAAATATATTATTAAAAAATAATAATATATTGTTAAATTGTATTATAATTTATGAGATGTATAATATATTATATTCTTTACTATAAATAAGTGACATTTAAATGGCATAAATAACACGAAGTATTATAATACAGGACCTATAACTAATATAATGTATATGCCAAATACACCGAATTACGAAGTAGGAGATAATATAACATGTATATCGGATGGTTTCCCAAAGCCTATTTATCAATGGTCACGAATAAACTGTCCGGATTGCGGATCACTATCCACGGGAAATGTACTTATGGTTTGTATATATTTGTTGTATTATAATATGAAGTATTGGATATATTAACAAATAGTTGTTACAAATAAAAACTAATCTATTTTCTATCTATCGTTTTATGTTATACCATTTCGTATGTAATGTTATAAATTCATACTTTTTTATATATATATATATATATTTATTCATTATATATATAAGATGATTAAATTATGATATACCAATATAAGTTAACAAATGAGAATATCGGATCTAATGAATATGAATGTATTTCCACTATAAATACCGTTATTTACTCCTCAAATAATATTACCGCAAATTTCATGATTGGTTAGTGCGTATACAATACAATATTTAATATTATAACATGACGATATTTTGGATTTGTTTAAATATTTTCTAATGATTTATTTAATATTAATAAGAGTATTATGCAATATGTATTATATTTCCTATAAATATTTTCTTGAATGTACATTTCAGAATATTTAAATTTAAATTTGTGTATATAATATAAATTAAAAATGATATTTAGGTTATATAACTAAGCACAGCTTTATGACGGAAGTGGGCAAGGAAGCTAAACTAACTTGTCAATTGGATTCATATACGGACTTCATATGGTATAAGGGATCAAATAAATCGCAAGACTTTGTATCAATATATATTAATAAATCTATAATAGATAAATTTATAAATCATATGAATGTTAGTTTATACTGTGGTTTATAGTTTCAATACAAAATAAATAGTAATATATCGCTAACTTTAAATATCAATATAATAATTATACAACGTCATTTTTAATTAAAAATTATATATTATTATATTTAAATTAATTATATTTGTAGTGTTATATAAAAATAATCTTATTTATGTATTTCTACAATGTATATTTAAAATTTAATTTCATAAATATTTTATAATTTAAATGTACACTTGTAATATTAGGTATATGTTTTTATATATTTGTTATTATTATACTACATATATAATAAATCTAGTGATATTTAAAAAAAATATTAAATATTATAATAATTATATATATATATATAGAATGATAATTCATTTACAATTTTATTTTATTTTTCAATTTAGTCTACAAATTAAATGCAATTTTTTAGTCCATATATTATTGTTTTTTACTCAAATTTATCTAAATCTAAATGTAGATTAAAGTTTGCTATAACTGATATAATAATGTCAATTGATAATTTAAATCTATAGAAAATATTACTATAAAATATTATTAATATATTCATTATATTAATATTAAAATAATATTATATCACGTATCTAATTAGTTTACCAAATTGATATATTCATTTTAATATTTATCAAATATATTATCATTGATATTTTAATAATATTATATATATATATATATAAATAGGTAAATTCAGATAACGGTACATTAACCATACACAAAGTGAATTCATCTGATGTGGGTACATACGTATGTCAAGATGTATCTAAGAGTTATAACAAAAATAGAATACATCTACAATTGATCGGTAATCAAAAATATAATAGATACTGACCTTATTATATATTTTTTTATATGTTGTACGATTATTTTACTATTTAATTATAAAATTAATTTAATATGCTAGGGTGTTTACTTATGTATTTCCGAAATTATCATTATTTGTTGTCTAGTTATTTTATTTGAGTGTATATCGCAAAAATATTTTATAATTATAATTTATTAATTTCCAGATGAATTAAAAATATCTGTTAAAGTTGATAATACGAATACATCTGCACATATTCTTAAGATCAATGACACAGTGGAGGTATCTTGCGAAATTTACTATTATGCGATACAAGAGTCGAATATACTCAATGGCACTAAGGTTATAATCATTATTATAAATACATAATTATATTTATTATTAATAGATTAAATATATATATATATATATATATAATATGTGTTTTTACCTATATATCTTTGTATATTTGTTATTTATGAAATAAATTATCACATTAATATCTATGATTAATAGGTGGAGATTCGTGTATTAAATGAAATTTCTAAAAAATATAAGCATAACAAAATCGAAAACAAAAATGGATTAATTTATGCTAAAATCTCACTAGTTAGTATTTTTTAATATGTCCGTTATTATTGATTTATTTTATATTAATTATCATACTATATTTATAAACAATGTATTTAATTAAATCACTAAAGTATATATATATATATATATATATATATATATATATGCCAAACTATGAATATATGTAAAATAATAACAATATTATTAGTATATCTATTACAAATTTAGAGTTTAAATTACACGGTGATGAATACAGACTTTAACATAACTTTCGAAGTTATCGTAGATCTTGATCATTCTTCATTTATAGATTACAGATCATTATACTATCAGGTGGCAAGTTAGTATATACTAACCAATTATATAATTATTATTATATGTTAACCATAACGAAACGTGTATAATTGTTATTATTATTTTATTATATATTAGTTAAATACTTCACAAATTAAAAATGTCATTTAATTAATTAAATTAATAAAACATTGGATTGTATAAAAGTAATACGGATAATAATAATACTAGTATAGAAATACATTTTTTTTATTTAGTTGCTATTCACAAATTACCTTCTAAGTATAACAACATTTATAAAATAATTGTAAAATTACTTTCATGAAACTAAATATAATATTCTTAAAAATGCAATAAAAAACTAAAAAATACTGGAATATATATAAATGACCATTAAAATACAAATCAGACATATTTTTAAAGGCTCGGGTACTTAGAAAAGATAAGTTAATTCATATATGTTGTACAGCTAATGATATTACTTTCATAACATTACAAGAAAATAGTACTAACAAAATAATATTGAATTTAACTAAGTTTCCATCTTATGAATAAATTTAGTTTTGGTATATTATTTTCTTCTTTTTTGTCTTTTTTTCTATTTATTTTTATTGTACAGTTTATTTATTTAGTATATATTATTTAATATTGGATTTTAATAATACGTATATACCTTTTTACTATAATCAATCAACTATAAATTCTAATAATACTTTATTAAATGATGTTAATACTTCTAATTTTAATTTAGATATAACAATTGATTCTAGATATTATACTTCAGATGAATTTAATTTAAATCATAAATACATTTTTTAACATGGGGTATAATTTAATTAATATCAATGTTAAAAGTTTAAATTTTGTTTGATATATTGTCTTTATTATTAATTTTGTTTTCAATTTATTTTAATATAATATCAGTAACTGAGTCTTGGTTAAATGTTGATAATAATTTTGTATTTGATGTTCCTGATTATAATACAGTATTATCTATTCGGGTTCATAAAAGAGGTGGAGGAGTTCTAATTTATGTTAAAAAATATCTCATTTAATATACTATCTTAAGTTTCTAATAAATTGTTTGATAGTATTATTATTGAATTATTATTAAATAATAATATACTTATTATTTGAAGTTCTATACATATAACTTCAAACATCGAAAATTATTCATTAACTATATTTTCAATTTATAATTCCCAACTTTATTTAAATATGTTGATAAGAAAATGATAATTTGTGGTGGTTACAATAATGATTTAAACAATTTTAAGATTTGCAAAAATGCAGAAATATTTTTAGAAAAATGTAATGATGTTCTCCTATGATAAATAGGCCAACTAGAATTGATTTAAATAAATATTTACTATAATTGATAATTTTTTTACAAATCTTTATTGTGCAAAATTTTCTGGTATTATTATATCATTTTCCAATTATATTATTATTAGATTTAAATAAAAGTAGTTGATTAAATATTGTTAATAAATATAATACTAAATATAATTTAATTATTGATGATACTGTTTATCATATTTCATAATTTTTTAAATCTGTCAACTTGCATTTTTTTAAAACTGATAATTCAGAAACTTTATAGAATTTATTTATTGATTTTTTTATGCATCAATTTAATATTTATTGCCCTATATATGAAAATATAAAATATAAAAAATATATCCCATGGCATACAAAAAAAAAATTTAGGATTAAACAAAAACTGTATACAAAATATATTATTAAAAAATAATAATATATTGTTAAATTGTATTATAATTTATGAGATGTATAATATATTATATTCTTTACTATAAATAAGTGACATTTAAATGGCATAAATAACACGAAGTATTATAATACAGGACCTATAACTAATATAATGTATATGCCAAATACACCGAATTACGAAGTAGGAGATAATATAACATGTATATCGGATGGTTTCCCAAAGCCTATTTATCAATGGTCACGAATAAACTGTCCGGATTGCGGATCACTATCCACGGGAAATGTACTTATGGTTTGTATATATTTGTTGTATTATAATATGAAGTATTGGATATATTAACAAATAGTTGTTACAAATAAAAACTAATCTATTTTCTATCTATCGTTTTATGTTATACCATTTCGTATGTAATGTTATAAATTCATACTTTTTTATATATATATATATATATTTATTCATTATATATATAAGATGATTAAATTATGATATACCAATATAAGTTAACAAATGAGAATATCGGATCTAATGAATATGAATGTATTTCCACTATAAATACCGTTATTTACTCCTCAAATAATATTACCGCAAATTTCATGATTGGTTAGTGCGTATACAATACAATATTTAATATTATAACATGACGATATTTTAGATTTGTTTAAATATTTTCTAATGATTTATTTAATATTAATAAGAGTATTATGCAATATGTATTATATTTCCTATAAATATTTTCTTGAATGTACATTTCAGAATATTTAAATTTAAATTTGTGTATATAATATAAATTAAAAATGATATTTAGGTTATATAACTAAGCACAGCTTTATGACGGAAGTGGGCAAGGAAGCTAAACTAACTTGTCAATTGGATTCATATACGGACTTCATATGGTATAAGGGATCAAATAAATCGCAAGACTTTGTATCAATATATATTAATAAATCTATAATAGATAAATTTATAAATCATATGAATGTTAGTTTATACTGTGGTTTATAGTTTCAATACAAAATAAATAGTAATATATCGCTAACTTTAAATATCAATATAATAATTATACAACGTCATTTTTAATTAAAAATTATATATTATTATATTTAAATTAATTATATTTGTAGTGTTATATAAAAATAATCTTATTTATGTATTTCTACAATGTATATTTAAAATTTAATTTCATAAATATTTTAATAATTTAAATGTACACTTGTAATATTAGGTATATGTTTTGATATATTTGTTATTATTATACTACATATATAATAAATCTAGTGATATTTAAAAAAAATATTAAATATTATAATAATTATATATATATATATATAGAATGATAATTCATTTACAATTTTATTTTATTTTTCAATGTAGTCTACAAATTAAATGCAATTTTTTAGTCCATATATTATTGTTTTTTACTCAAATGTATCTAAATCTAAATGTAGATTAAAGTTTGCTATAACTGATATAATAATGTCAATTGATAATTTAAATCTATAGAAAATATTACTATAAAATATTATTAATATATTCATTATATTAATATTAAAATAATATTATATCACGTATCTAATTAGTTTACCAAATTGATATATTCATTTTAATATTTATCAAATATATTATCATTGATATTTTAATAATATTATATATATATATATAAATAGGTAAATTCAGATAACGGTACATTAACCATACACAAAGTGAATTCATCTGATGTGGGTACATACGTATGTCAAGATGTATCTAAGAGTTATAACAAAAATAGAATACATCTACAATTGATCGGTAATCAAAAATATAATAGATACTGACCTTATTATATATTTTTTTATATGTTGTACGATTATTTTACTATTTAATTATAAAATTAATTTAATATGCTAGGGTGTTTACTTATGTATTTCCGAAATTATCATTATTTGTTGTCTAGTTATTTTATTTGAGTGTATATCGCAAAAATATTTTATAATTATAATTTATTAATTTCCAGATGAATTAAAAATATCTGTTAAAGTTGATAATACGAATACATCTGCACATATTCTGAAGATCAATGACACAGTGGAGGTATCTTGCGAAATTTACTATTATGCGATACAAGAGTCGAATATACTCAATGGCACTAAGGTTATAATCATTATTATAAATACATAATTATATTTATTATTAATAGATTAAATATATATATATATATATATATATATAATATGTGTTTTTACCTATATATCTTTGTATATTTGTTATTTATGAAATAAATTATCACATTAATATCTATGATTAATAGGTGGAGATTCGTGTATTAAATGAAATTTCTAAAAAATATAAGCATAACAAAATCGAAAACAAAAATGGCTTAATTTATGCTAAAATCTCACTAGTTAGTATTTTTTAATATGTCCGTTATTATTGATTTATTTTATATTAATTATCATACTATATTTATAAACAATGTATTTAATTAAATCACTAAAGTATATATATATATATATATATGCCAAACTATGAATATATGTAAAATAATAACAATATTATTAGTATATCTATTACAAATTTAGAGTTTAAATTACACGGTGATGAATACAGACTTTAACATAACTTTCGAAGTTATCGTAGATCTTGATCATTCTTCATTTATAGATTACAGATCATTATACTATCAGGTGGCAAGTTAGTATATACTAACCAATTATATAATTATTATTATATGTTAACCATAACGAAACGTGTATAATTGTTATTATTATTTCATTATATATTAGTTAAATACTTCACAAATTAAAAATGTCATTTAATTAATTAAATTAATAAAACATTGGATTGTATAAAAGTAATACGGATAATAATAATACTAGTATAGAAATACATTTTTTTTATTTAGTTGCTATTCACAAATTACCTTCTAAGTATAACAACATTTATAAAATAATTGTAAAATTACTTTCATGAAACTAAATATAATATTCTTAAAAATGCAATAAAAAACTAAAAAATACTGGAATATATATAAATGACCATTAAAATACAAATCAGACATATTTTTAAAGGCTCGGGTACTTAGAAAAGATAAGTTAATTCATATATGTTGTACAGCTAATGATATTACTTTCATAACATTACAAGAAAATAGTACTAACAAAATAATATTGAATTTAACTAAGTTTCCATCTTATGAATAAATTTAGTTTTGGTATATTATTTTCTTCTTTTTTGTCTTTTTTTCTATTTATTTTTATTGTACAGTTTATTTATTTAGTATATATTATTTAATATTGGATTTTAATAATACGTATATACCTTTTTACTATAATCAATCAACTATAAATTCTAATAATACTTTATTAAATGATGTTAATACTTCTAATTTTAATTTAGATATAACAATTGATTCTAGATATTATACTTCAGATGAATTTAATTTAAATCATAAATACATTTTTTAACATGGGGTATAATTTAATTAATATCAATGTTAAAAGTTTAAATTTTGTTTGATATATTGTCTTTATTATTAATATTTTTTTCAATTTATTTTAATATAATATCAGTAACTGAGTCTTGGTTAAATGTTGATAATAATTTTGTATTTGATGTTCCTGATTATAATACAGTATTATCTATTCGGGTTCATAAAAGAGGTGGAGGAGTTCTAATTTATGTTAAAAAATATCTCATTTAATATACTATCTTAAGTTTCTAATAAATTGTTTGATAGTATTATTATTGAATTATTATTAAATAATAATATACTTATTATTTGAAGTTCTATACATATAACTTCAAACATCGAAAATTATTCATTAACTATATTTTCAATTTATAATTCCCAACTTTATTTAAATATGTTGATAAGAAAATGATAATTTGTGGTGATTACAATAATGATTTAAACAATTTTAAGATTTGCAAAAATGCAGAAATATTTTTAGAAAAATGTAATGAGATAGGATGTTCTCCTATGATAAATAGGCCAACTAGAATTGATTTAAATAAATATTTACTATAATTGATAATTTTTTTACAATTCTTTATTGTGCAACATTTTCTGGTATTATTATATAATTTTCCAATTATATTATTATTAGATATAAATAAAAGTAGTTGATTAAATATTGTTAATAAATATAATACTAAATATAATTTAATCATTGATGATACTGTTTATCATATTTCATAATTTTTTAAATCTGTCAACTTGCATTTTTTTAAAACTGATAATTCAGAATCTTTATAGAATTTATTTATTGATTTTTTTATGCATCAATTTAATATTTATTGCCCTATATATGAAAATATAAAATATAAAAAATATATCCCATGGCATACAAAAAAAAAATTTAGGATTAAACAAAAACTGTATACAAAATATATTATTAAAAATAATAATATATTGTTAAATTGTATTATAATTTATGAGATGTATAATATATTATATTCTTTACTATAAATAAGTGACATTTAAATGGCATAAATAACACGAAGTATTATAATACAGGACCTATAACTAATATAATGTATATGCCAAATACACCGAATTACGAAGTAGGAGATAATATAACATGTATATCGGATGGTTTCCCAAAGCCTATTTATCAATGGTCACGAATAAACTGTCCGGATTGCGGATCACTATCCACGGGAAATGTACTTATGGTTTGTATATATTTGTTGTATTATAATATGAAGTATTGGATATATTAACAAATAGTTGTTACAAATAAAAACTAATCTATTTTCTATCTATCGTTTTATGTTATACCATTTCGTATGTAATGTTATAAATTCATACTTTTTTATATATATATATATATATTTATTCATTATATATATAAGATGATTAAATTATGATATACCAATATAAGTTAACAAATGAGAATATCGGATCTAATGAATATGAATGTATTTCCACTATAAATACCGTTATTTACTCCTCAAATAATATTACCGCAAATTTCATGATTGGTTAGTGCGTATACAATACAATATTTAATATTATAACATGACGATATTTTAGATTTGTTTAAATATTTTCTAATGATTTATTTAATATTAATAAGAGTATTATGCAATATGTATTATATTTCCTATAAATATTTTCTTGAATGTACATTTCAGAATATTTAAATTTAAATTTGTGTATATAATATAAATTAAAAATGATATTTAGGTTATATAACTAAGCACAGCTTTATGACGGAAGTGGGCAAGGAAGCTAAACTAACTTGTCAATTGGATTCATATACGGACTTCATATGGTATAAGGGATCAAATAAATCGCAAGACTTTGTATCAATATATATTAATAAATCTATAATAGATAAATTTATAAATCATATGAATGTTAGTTTATACTGTGGTTTATAGTTTCAATACAAAATAAATAGTAATATATCGCTAACTTTAAATATCAATATAATAATTATACAACGTCATTTTTAATTAAAAATTATATATTATTATATTTAAATTAATTATATTTGTAGTGTTATATAAAAATAATCTTATTTATGTATTTCTACAATGTATATTTAAAATTTAATTTCATAAATATTTTAATAATTTAAATGTACACTTGTAATATTAGGTATATGTTTTGATATATTTGTTATTATTATACTACATATATAATAAATCTAGTGATATTTAAAAAAAATATTAAATATTATAATAATTATATATATATATATATAGAATGATAATTCATTTACAATTTTATTTTATTTTTCAATTTAGTCTACAAATTAAATGCAATTTTTTAGTCCATATATTATTGTTTTTTACTCAAATTTATCTAAATTTAAATGTAGATTAAAGTTTGCTATAACTGATATAATAATGTCAATTGATAATTTAAATCTATAGAAAATATTACTATAAAATATTATTAATATATTCATTATATTAATATTAAAATAATATTATATCACGTATCTAATTAGTTTACCAAATTGATATATTCATTTTAATATTTATCAAATATATTATCATTGATATTTTAATAATATTATATATATATATATAAATAGGTAAATTCAGATAACGGTACATTAACCATACACAAAGTGAATTCATCTGATGTGGGTACATACGTATGTCAAGATGTATCTAAGAGTTATAACAAAAATAGAATACATCTACAATTGATCGGTAATCAAAAATATAATAGATACTGACCTTATTATATATTTTTTTTATATGTTGTACGATTATTTTACTATTTAATTATAAAATTAATTTAATATGCTAGGGTGTTTACTTATGTATTTCCGAGATTATCATTATTTTTTGTCTAGTTATTTTATTTGAGTGTATATCGCAAAAATATTTTATAATTATAATTTATTAATTTCCAGATGAATTAAAAATATCTGTTAAAGTTGATAATACGAATACATCTGCACATATTCTGAAGATCAATGACACAGTGGAGGTATCTTGCGAAATTTACTATTATGCGATACAAGAGTCGAATATACTCAATGGCACTAAGGTTATAATCATTATTATAAATACATAATTATATTTATTATTAATAGATTAAATATATATATATATATATATAATATGTGTTTTTACCTATATATCTTTGTATATTTGTTATTTATGAAATAAATTATCACATTAATATCTATGATTAATAGGTGGAGATTCGTGTATTAAATGAAATTTCTAAAAAATATAAGCATAACAAAATCGAAAACAAAAATGGCTTAATTTATGCTAAAATCTCACTAGTTAGTATTTTTTAATATGTCCGTTATTATTGATTTATTTTATATTAATTATCATACTATATTTATAAACAATGTATTTAATTAAATCACTAAAGTATATATATATATATATATATATATATGCCAAACTATGAATATATGTAAAATAATAACAATATTATTAGTATATCTATTACAAATTTAGAGTTTAAATTACACGGTGATGAATACAGACTTTAACATAACTTTCGAAGTTATCGTAGATCTTGATCATTCTTCATTTATAGATTACAGATCATTATACTATCAGGTGGCAAGTTAGTATATACTAACCAATTATATAATTATTATTATATGTTAACCATAACGAAACGTGTATAATTGTTATTATTATTTTATTATATATTAGTTAAATACTTCACAAATTAAAAATTTCATTTAATTAATTAAATTAATAAAACATTAGATTGTATAAAAGTAATACGGATAATAATAATACTAGTATAGAAATAATTTTTTTTGATTTAGTTGCTATTCACAAATTACCTTCTAAGGATAACAACATTTCTAAAATAATTGTAAAATTACTTTCATGAAACTAAATATAATATTCTTAAAAATGCAATAAAAAACTCAAAAATACTGGAATATATATAAATGACCATTTGACTAAAATACAAATCAGACATATTTTTAAAGGCTCGGGTACTTAGAAAAGATAAGTTAATTCATATCTGTTATACAGCTAATGATATTACTTTCATAACATTACAAGAAAATAGTACTAACAAAATAATATTGAATTTAACTAAGTTTCCATCTTATGAATAAATTTAGTTTTGGTATATTATTTTCTTCTTTTTTGTCTTTTTTTCTATTTATTTTTATTGTACAGTTTATTTATTTAGTATATATTATTTAATATTGGATTTTAATAATACGTATATACCTTTTTACTATAATCAATCAACTATAAATTCTAATAATACTTTATTAAATGATGTTAATACTTCTAATTTTAATTTAGATATAACAATTGATTCTAGATATTATACTTCAGATGAATTTAATTTAAATCATAAATACATTTTTTAAGATGGGGTATAATTTAATTAATATCAATGTTAAAAGTTTAAATTTTGTTTGATATATTGTCTTTATTATTAATTTTGTTTTCAATTTGTTTTAATATAATATCAGTAACTGAGTCTTGGTTAAATGTTGATAATAATTTTGTATTTGATGTTCCTGATTATAATACAGTATTATCTATTCGGGTTCATAAAAGAGGTGGAGGAGTTCTAATTTATGTTAAAAAATATCTCATTTAATATACTATCTTAAGTTTCTAATAAATTGTTTGATAGTATTATTATTGAATTATTATTAAATAATAATATACTTATTATTTGAAGTTATATACATATAACTTCAAACATCGAAAATTATTCATTAACTATATTTTCAATTTATAATTCCCAACTTTATTTAAATATGTTGATAAGAAAATGATAATTTGTGGTGGTTACAATAATGATTTAAACAATTTTAAGATTTGCAAAAATGCAGAAATATTTTTAGAAAAATGTAATGATGTTCTCCTATGATAAATAGGCCAACTAGAATTGATTTAAATAAATATTTACTATAATTGATAATTTTTTTACAAATCTTTATTGTGCAAAATTTTCTGGTATTATTAAATCATTTTCCAATTATATTATTATTAGATATAAATAAAAGTAGTTGATTAAATATTGTTAATAAATATAATACTAAATATAATTTAATTATTGATGATACTGTTTATCATATTTCATAATTTTTTAAATCTGTCAACTTGCATTTTTTTAAAACTGATAATTCAGAATCTTTATAGAATTTATTTATTGATTTTTTTATGCATCAATTTAATATTTATTGCCCTATATATGAAAATATAAAATATAAAAAATATATCCCATGGCATACAAAAAAAAAATTTAGGATTAAACAAAAACTGTATACAAAATATATTATTAAAAATAATAATATATTGTTAAATTGTATTATAATTTATGAGTTGTATAATATATTATATTCTTTACTATAAATAAGTGACATTTAAATGGCATAAATAACACGAAGTATTATAATACAGGACCTATAACTAATATAATGTATATGCCAAATACACCGAATTACGAAGTAGGAGATAATATAACATGTATATCGGATGGTTTCCCAAAGCCTATTTATCAATGGTCACGAATAAACTGTCCGGATTGCGGATCACTATCCACGGGAAATGTACTTATGGTTTGTATATATTTGTTGTATTATAATATGAAGTATTGGATATATTAACAAATAGTTGTTACAAATAAAAACTAATCTATTTTCTATCTATCGTTTTATGTTATACCATTTCGTATGTAATGTTATAAATTCATACTTTTTTATATATATATATATATATTTATTCATTATATATATAAGATGATTAAATTATGATATACCAATATAAGTTAACAAATGAGAATATCGGATCTAATGAATATGAATGTATTTCCACTATAAATACCGTTATTTACTCCTCAAATAATATTACCGCAAATTTCATGATTGGTTAGTGCGTATACAATACAATATTTAATATTATAACATGACGATATTTTAGATTTGTTTAAATATTTTCTAATGATTTATTTAATATTAATAAGAGTATTATGCAATATGTATTATATTTCCTATAAATATTTTCTTGAATGTACATTTCAGAATATTTAAATTTAAATTTGTGTATATAATATAAATTAAAAATGATATTTAGGTTATATAACTAAGCACAGCTTTATGACGGAAGTGGGCAAGGAAGCTAAACTAACTTGTCAATTGGATTCATATACGGACTTCATATGGTATAAGGGATCAAATAAATCGCAAGACTTTGTATCAATATATATTAATAAATCTATAATAGATAAATTTATAAATCATATGAATGTTAGTTTATACTGTGGTTTATAGTTTCAATACAAAATAAATAGTAATATATCGCTAACTTTAAATATCAATATAATAATTATACAACGTCATTTTTAATTAAAAATTATATATTATTATATTTAAATTAATTATATTTGTAGTGTTATATAAAAATAATCTTATTTATGTATTTCTACAATGTATATTTAAAATTTAATTTCATAAATATTTTAATAATTTAAATGTACACTTGTAATATTAGGTATATGTTTTGATATATTTGTTATTATTATACTACATATATAATAAATCTAGTGATATTTAAAAAAAATATTAAATATTATAATAATTATATATATATATATATAGAATGATAATTCATTTACAATTTTATTTTATTTTTCAATTTAGTCTACAAATTAAATGCAATTTTTTAGTCCATATATTATTGTTTTTTACTCAAATTTATCTAAATTTAAATGTAGATTAAAGTTTGCTATAACTGATATAATAATGTCAATTGA
The DNA here is from genome assembly GCA_964019155.1 of Osedax fenrisi. NCBI lineage: Eukaryota > Metazoa > Annelida > Polychaeta > Sabellida > Siboglinidae > Osedax > Osedax fenrisi. Next base: position 66,111,347 of record OZ025241.1, on the reverse strand, counting down.
TAATTTAAATCTATAGAAAATATTACTATAAAATATTATTAATATATTCATTATATTAATATTAAAATAATATTATATCACGTATCTAATTAGTTTACCAAATTGATATATTCATTTTAATATTTATCAAATATATTATCATTGATATTTTAATAATATTATATATATATATAAATAGGTAAATTCAGATAACGGTACATTAACCATACACAAAGTGAATTCATCTGATGTGGGTACATACGTATGTCAAGATGTATCTAAGAGTTATAACAAAAATAGAATACATCTACAATTGATCGGTAATCAAAAATATAATAGATACTGACCTTATTATATATTTTTTTTATATGTTGTACGATTATTTTACTATTTAATTATAAAATTAATTTAATATGCTAGGGTGTTTACTTATGTATTTCCGAGATTATCATTATTTTTTGTCTAGTTATTTTATTTGAGTGTATATCGCAAAAATATTTTATAATTATAATTTATTAATTTCCAGATGAATTAAAAATATCTGTTAAAGTTGATAATACGAATACATCTGCACATATTCTGAAGATCAATGACACAGTGGAGGTATCTTGCGAAATTTACTATTATGCGATACAAGAGTCGAATATACTCAATGGCACTAAGGTTATAATCATTATTATAAATACATAATTATATTTATTATTAATAGATTAAATATATATATATATATATATATAATATGTGTTTTTACCTATATATCTTTGTATATTTGTTATTTATGAAATAAATTATCACATTGATATCTATGATTAATAGGTGGAGATTCGTGTATTAAATGAAATTTCTAAAAAATATAAGCATAACAAAATCGAAAACAAAAATGGCTTAATTTATGCTAAAATCTCACTAGTTAGTATTTTTTAATATGTCCGTTATTATTGATTTATTTTATATTAATTATCATACTATATTTATAAACAATGTATTTAATTAAATCAATAAAGTATATATATATATATATATATATATATGCCAAACTATGAATATATGTAAAATAATAACAATATTATTAGTATATCTATTACAAATTTAGAGTTTAAATTACACGGTGATGAATACAGACTTTAACATAACTTTCGAAGTTATCGTAGATCTTGATCATTCTTCATTTATAGATTACAGATCATTATACTATCAGGTGGCAAGTTAGTATATACTAACCAATTATATAATTATTATTATATGTTAACCATAACGAAACGTGTATAATTGTTATTATTATTTTATTATATATTAGTTAAATACTTCACAAATTAAAAATTTCATTTAATTAATTAAATTAATAAAACATTAGATTGTATAAAAGTAATACGGATAATAATAATACTAGTATAGAAATAATTTTCTTTGATTTAGTTGCTATTCACAAATTACCTTCTAAGGATAACAACATTTCTAAAATAATTGTAAAATTACTTTCATGAAACTAAATATAATATTCTTAAAAATGCAATAAAAAACTCAAAAATACTGGAATATATATAAATGACCATTTGACTAAAATACAAATCAGACATATTTTTAAAGGCTCGGGTACTTAGAAAAGATAAGTTAATTCATATCTGTTGTACAGCTAATGATATTACTTTCATAACATTACAAGAAAATAGTACTAACAAAATAATATTGAATTTAACTAAGTTTCCATCTTATGAATAAATTTAGTTTTGGTATATTATTTTCTTCTTTTTTGTCTTTTTTTCTATTTATTTTTATTGTACAGTTTATTTATTTAGTATATATTATTTAATATTGGATTTTAATAATACGTATATACCTTTTTACTATAATCAATCAACTATAAATTCTAATAATACTTTATTAAATGATGTTAATACTTCTAATTTTAATTTAGATATAACAATTGATTCTAGATATTATACTTCAGATGAATTTAATTTAAATCATAAATACATTTTTTAAGATGGGGTATAATTTAATTAATATCAATGTTAAAAATTTAAATTTTGTTTGATATATTGTCTTTATTATTAATTTTGTTTTCAATTTATTTTAATATAATATCAGTAACTGAGTCTTGGTTAAATGTTGATAATAATTTTGTATTTGATGTTCCTGATTATAATACAGTATTATCTATTCGGGTTAATAAAAGAGGTGGAGGAGTTCTAATTTATGTTAAAAAATATCTCATTTAATATACTATCTTAAGTTTCTAATAAATTGTTTGATAGTATTATTATTGAATTATTATTAAATAATAATATACTGATTATTTGTAGTTCTATACATATAACTTAAAATATCGACAATTATTCATTAACTATATTTTCAATTTATAATTCCCAACTTTATTTAAATATGTTGATAAGAAAATGATAATTTGTGGTGATTACAATAATGATTAAAAAAATTTTAAGATTTGCAAAAATGCAGAAATATGTTTAGAAAAATGTAATGATGTTCTCCTATGATAAATAGGCCAACTAGAATTGATTTAAATAAATATTTACTATAATTGATAATTTTTTTACAAATCTTTATTGTGCAAAATTTTCTGGTATTATTACATCATTTTCCAATTATATTATTATTAGATATAAATAAAAGTAGTTGATTAAATATTGTTAATAAATATAATACTAAATATAATTTAATTATTGATGATACTGTTTATCATATTTCATAATTTTTTAAATCTGTCAACTTGCATTTTTTTAAAACTGATAATTCAGAATCTTTATAGAATTTATTTATTGATTTTTTTATGCATCAATTTAATATTTATTGCCCTATATATGAAAATATAAAATATAAAAAATATATCCCATGGCATACAAAAAAAAAATTTAGGATTAAACAAAAACTGTATACAAAATATATTATTAAAAATAATAATATATTGTTAAATTGTATTATAATTTATGAGATGTATAATATATTATATTCTTTACTATAAATAAGTGACATTTAAATGGCATAAATAACACGAAGTATTATAATACAGGACCTATAACTAATATAATGTATATGCCAAATACACCGAATTACGAAGTAGGAGATAATATAACATGTATATCGGATGGTTTCCCAAAGCCTATTTATCAATGGTTACGAATAAACTGTCCGGATTGCGGATCACTATCCACGGGAAATGTACTTATGGTTTGTATATATTTGTTGTATTATAATATGAAGTATTGGATATATTAACAAATAGTTGTTACAAATAAAAACTAATCTATTTTCTATCTATCGTTTTATGTTATACCATTTCGTATGTAATGTTATAAATTCATACTTTTTTATATATATATATATATATTTATTCATTATATATATAAGATGATTAAATTATGATATACCAATATAAGTTAACAAATGAGAATATCGGATCTAATGAATATGAATGTATTTCCACTATAAATACCGTTATTTACTCCTCAAATAATATTACCGCAAATTTCATGATTGGTTAGTGCGTATACAATACAATATTTAATATTATAACATGACGATATTTTAGATTTGTTTAAATATTTTCTAATGATTTATTTAATATTAATAAGAGTATTATGCAATATGTATTATATTTCCTATACATATTTTCTTGAATGTACATTTCAGAATATTTAAATTTAAATTTGTGTATATAATATAAATTAAAAATGATATTTAGGTTATATAACTAAGCACAGCTTTATGACGGAAGTGGGCAAGGAAGCTAAACTAACTTGTCAATTGGATTCATATACGGACTTCATATGGTATAAGGGATCAAATAAATCGCAAGACTTTGTATCAATATATATTAATAAATCTATAATAGATAAATTTATAAATCATATGAATGTTAGTTTATACTGTGGTTTATAGTTTCAATACAAAATAAATAGTAATATATCGCTAACTTTAAATATCAATATAATAATTATACAACGTCATTTTTAATTAAAAATTATATATTATTATATTTAAATTAATTATATTTGTAGTGTTATATAAAAATAATCTTATTTATGTATTTCTACAATGTATATTTAAAATTTAATTTCATAAATATTTTAATAATTTAAATGTACACTTGTAATATTAGGTATATGTTTTGATATATTTGTTATTATTATACTACATATATAATAAATCTAGTGATATTTAAAAAAAATATTAAATATTATAATAATTATATATATATATATATAGAATGATAATTCATTTACAATTTTATTTTATTTTTCAATTTAGTCTACAAATTAAATGCAATTTTTTAGTCCATATATTATTGTTTTTTACTCAAATTTATCTAAATCTAAATGTAGATTAAAGTTTGCTATAACTGATATAATAATGTCAATTGATAATTTAAATCTATAGAAAATATTACTATAAAATATTATTAATATATTCATTATATTAATATTAAAATAATATTATATCACGTATCTAATTAGTTTACCAAATTGATATATTCATTTTAATATTTATCAAATATATTATCATTGATATTTTAATAATATTATATATATATATATAAATAGGTAAATTCAGATAACGGTACATTAACCATACACAAAGTGAATTCATCTGATGTGGGTACATACGTATGTCAAGATGTATCTAAGAGTTATAACAAAAATAGAATACATCTACAATTGATCGGTAATCAAAAATATAATAGATACTGACCTTATTATATATTTTTTTATATGTTGTACGATTATTTTACTATTTAATTATAAAATTAATTTAATATGCTAGGGTGTTTACTTATGTATTTCCGAAATTATCATTATTTGTTGTCTAGTTATTTTATTTGAGTGTATATCGAAAAAATATTTTATAATTATAATTTATTAATTTCCAGATGAATTAAAAATATCTGTTAAAGTTGATAATACGAATACATCTGCACATATTCTGAAGATCAATGACACAGTGGAGGTATCTTGCGAAATTTACTATTATGCGATACAAGAGTCGAATATACTCAATGGCACTAAGGTTATAATCATTATTATAAATACATAATTATATTTATTATTAATAGATTAAATATATATATATATATATATATAATATGTGTTTTTACCTATATATCTTTGTATATTTGTTATTTATGAAATAAATTATCACATTAATATCTATGATTAATAGGTGGAGATTCGTGTATTAAATGAAATTTCTAAAAAATATAAGCATAACAAAATCGAAAACAAAAATGGCTTAATTTATGCTAAAATCTCACTAGTTAGTATTTTTTAATATGTCCGTTATTATTGATTTATTTTATATTAATTAACATACTATATTTATAAACAATGTATTTAATTAAATCACTAAAGTATATATATATATATATATATATATATATATATATATGCCAAACTATGAATATATGTAAAATAATAACAATATTATTAGTATATCTATTACAAATTTAGAGTTTAAATTACACGGTGATGAATACAGACTTTAACATAACTTTCGAAGTTATCGTAGATCTTGATCATTCTTCATTTATAGATTACAGATCATTATACTATCAGGTGGCAAGTTAGTATATACTAACCAATTATATAATTATTATTATATGTTAACCATAACGAAACGTGTATAATTGTTATTATTATTTTATTATATATTAGTTAAATACTTCACAAATTAAAAATGTCATTTAATTAATTAAATTAATAAAACATTGGATTGTATAAAAGTAATACGGATAATAATAATACTAGTATAGAAATACATTTTTTTTATTTAGTTGCTATTCACAAATTACCTTCTAAGTATAACAACATTTATAAAATAATTGTAAAATTACTTTCATGAAACTAAATATAATATTCTTAAAAATGCAATAAAAAACTCAAAAATACTGGAATATATATAAATGACCATTAAAATACAAATCAGACATATTTTTAAAGGCTCGGGTACTTAGAAAAGATAAGTTAATTCATATATGTTGTACAGCTAATGATATTACTTTCATAACATTACAAGAAAATAGTACTAACAAAATAATATTGAATTTAACTAAGTTTCCATCTTATGAATAAATTTAGTTTTGGTATATTATTTTCTTCTTTTTTGTCTTTTTTTCTATTTATTTTTATTGTACAGTTTATTTATTTAGTATATATTATTTAATATTGGATTTTAATAATACGTATATACCTTTTTACTATAATCAATCAACTATAAATTCTAATAATACTTTATTAAATGATGTTAATACTTCTAATTTTAATTTAGATATAACAATTGATTCTAGATATTATACTTCAGATGAATTTAATTTAAATCATAAATACATTTTTTAACATGGGGTATAATTTAATTAATATCAATGTTAAAAGTTTAAATTTTGTTTGATATATTGTCTTTATTATTAATTTTGTTTTCAATTTATTTTAATATAATATCAGTAACTGAGTCTTGGTTAAATGTTGATAATAATTTTGTATTTGATGTTCCTGATTATAATACAGTATTATCTATTCGGGTTCATAAAAGAGGTGGAGGAGTTCTAATTTATGTTAAAAAATATCTCATTTAATATACTATCTTAAGTTTCTAATAAATTGTTTGATAGTATTATTATTGAATTATTATTAAATAATAATATACTTATTATTTGAAGTTCTATACATATAACTTCAAACATCGAAAATTATTCATTAACTATATTTTCAATTTATAATTCCCAACTTTATTTAAATATGTTGATAAGAAAATGATAATTTGTGGTGGTTACAATAATGATTTAAACAATTTTAAGATTTGCAAAAATGCAGAAATATTTTTAGAAAAATGTAATGATGTTCTCCTATGATAAATAGGCCAACTAGAATTGATTTAAATAAATATTTACTATAATTGATAATTTTTTTACAAATCTTTATTGTGCAACATTTTCTGGTATTATTATATCATTTTCCAATTATATTATTATTAGATTTAAATAAAAGTAGTTGATTAAATATTGTTAATAAATATAATACTAAATATAATTTAATTATTGATGATACTGTTTATCATATTTCATAATTTTTTAAATCTGTCAACTTGCATTTTTTTAAAACTGATAATTCAGAAACTTTATAGAATTTATTTATTGATTTTTTTATGCATCAATTTAATATTTATTGCCCTATATATGAAAATATAAAATATAAAAAATATATCCCATGGCATACAAAAAAAAAATTTAGGATTAAACAAAAACTGTATACAAAATATATTATTAAAAAATAATATTATATTATTAAATTGTATTATAATTTATGAGATGTATAATATATTATATTCTTTACTATAAATAAGTGACATTTAAATGGCATAAATAACACGAAGTATTATAATACAGGACCTATAACTAATATAATGTATATGCCAAATACACCGAATTACGAAGTAGGAGATAATATAACATGTATATCGGATGGTTTCCCAAAGCCTATTTATCAATGGTCACGAATAAACTGTCCGGTTTGCGGATCACTATCCACGGGAAATGTACTTATGGTTTGTATATATTTGTTGTATTATAATATGAAGTATTGGATATATTAACAAATAGTTGTTACAAATAAAAACTAATCTATTTTCTATCTATCGTTTTATGTTATACCATTTCGTATGTAATGTTATAAATTCATACTTTTTTATATATATATATTTATTCATTATATATATAAGATGATTAAATTATAATATACCAATATAAGTTAACAAATGAGAATATCGGATCTAATGAATATGAATGTATTTCCACTATAAATACCGTTATTTACTCCTCAAATAATATTACCGCAAATTTCATGATTGGTTAGTGCGTATACAATACAATATTTAATATTATAACATGATGATATTTTAGATTTTTTAAAATATTTTCTAATGATTTATTTAATATTAATAAGAGTATTATGCAATATGTATTATATTTCCTATAAATATTTTCTTGAATGTACATTTCAGAATATTTAAATTTAAATTTGTGTATATAATATAAATTAAAAATGATATTTAGGTTATATAACTAAGCACAGCTTTATGACGGAAGTGGGCAAGGAAGCTAAACTAACTTGTCAATTGAATTCATATACGGACTTCATATGGTATAAGGGATCAAATAAATCGCAAGACTTTGTATCAATATATATTAATAAATCTATAATAGATAAATTTATAAATCATATGAATGTTAGTTTATACTGTGGTTTCTAGTTTCAATACAAAATACATAGTAATATATCGCTAACTTTAAATATCAATATAATAATTATACAACGTCATTTTTAATTAAAATTATATATTATTATATTTAAATTAATTATATTTGTAGTGTTATATAAAAATAATCTTATTTATGTATTTCTACAATGTATATTTAAAATTTAATTTCATAAATATTTTAATAATTTAAATGTACACTTGTAATATTAGGTATATGTTTTGATATATTTGTTATTATTATACTACATATATAATAAATCTAGTGATATTTAAAAAAAATATTAAATATTATAATAATTATATATATATATATATAGAATGATAATTCATTTACAATTTTATTTTATTTTTCAATTTAGTCTACAAATTAAATGCAATTTTTTAGTCCATATATTATTGTTTTTTACTCAAATTTATCTAAATCTAAATGTAGATTAAAGTTTGCTATAACTGATATAATAATGTCAATTGATAATTTAAATCTATAGAAAATATTACTATAAAATATTATTAATATATTCATTATATTAATATTAAAATAATATTATATCACGTATCTAATTAGTTTACCAAATTGATATATTCATTTTAATATTTATCAAATATATTATCATTGATATTTTAATAATATTATATATATATATATATAAATAGGTAAATTCAGATAACGGTACATTAACCATACACAAAGTGAATTCATCTGATGTGGGTACATACGTATGTCAAGATGTATCTAAGAGTTATAACAAAAATAGAATACATCTACAATTGATCGGTAATCAAAAATATAATAGATACTGACCTTATTATATATTTTTTTATATGTTGTACGATTATTTTACTATTTAATTATAAAATTAATTTAATATGCTAGGGTGTTTACTTATGTATTTCCGAAATTATCATTATTTGTTGTCTAGTTATTTTATTTGAGTGTATATCGCAAAAATATTTTATAATTATAATTTATTAATTTCCAGATGAATTAAAAATATCTGTTAAAGTTGATAATACGAATACATCTGCACATATTCTGAAGATCAATGACACAGTGGAGGTATCTTGCGAAATTTACTATTATGCGATACAAGAGTCGAATATACTCAATGGCACTAAGGTTATAATCATTATTATAAATACATAATTATATTTATTATTAATAGATTAAATATATATATATATATATATATAATATGTGTTTTTACCTATATATCTTTGTATATTTGTTATTTATGAAATAAATTATCACATTAATATCTATGATTAATAGGTGGAGATTCGTGTATTAAATGAAATTTCTAAAAAATATAAGCATAACAAAATCGAAAACAAAAATGGCTTAATTTATGCTAAAATCTCACTAGTTAGTATTTTTTAATATATCCGTTATTATGGATTTATTTTATATTAATTATCATACTATATTTATAAACAATGTATTTAATTAAATCACTAAAGTATATATATATATATATATATATATAGATATATGCCAAACTATGAATATATGTACAATAATAACAATATTATTAGTATATCTATTACAAATTTAGAGTTTAAATTACACGGTGATGAATACAGACTTTAACATAACTTTCGATGTTATCGTAGATCTTGATCATTCTTCATTTATAGATTACAGATCATTATACTATCAGGTGGCAAGTTAGTATATACTAACCAATTATATAATTATTATTATATGTTAACCATAACGAAACGTGTATAATTGTTATTATTATTTTATTATATATTAGTTAAATACTTCACAAATTAAAAATTTCATTTAATTAATTAAATTAATAAAACATTGGATTGTATAAAAGTAATACGGATAATAATAATACTAGTATAGAAATAATTTGTTTTGATATAGTTGCTATTCACAAATTACCTTCTAAGGATAACAACATTTCTAAAATAATTGTAAAATTACTTTCATGAAACTAAATATAATATTCTTAAAAATGCATAAAAAACTCAAAAATACTGGAATATATATAAATGACCATTTGACTAAAATACAAATCAGACATATTTTTAAAGGCTCGGGTACTTAGAAAAGATAAGTTAATTCATATTTGTTGTACAGCTAATGATATTACTTTCATAACATTACAAGAAAATAGTACTAACAAAATAATATTGAATTTAACTAAGTTTCCATCTTATGAATACATTTAGTGTTGGTATATTATTTTCTTCTTTTTTGTCTTTTTTCTATTTATTTTTATTGTACAGTTTATTTATTTAGTATATATTATTTAATATTGGATTTTAATAATACGTATATACCTTTTTACTATAACCAATCAACTATAAATTCTAATAATACTTTATTAAATGATGTTAATACTTCTAATTTTAATTTAGATATAACAATTGATTCTAGATATTATACTTCAGATGAATTTAATTTAAATCATAAATACATTTTTTAACATGGGGTATAATTTAATTAATATCAATGTTAAAAATTTAAATTTTGTTTGATATATTGTCTTTATTATTAATTTTGTTTTCAATTTGTTTTAATATAATATCAGTAACCGAGTCTTGGTTAAATGTTGATAATAATTTTGTATTTGATGTTCCTGATTATAATACAGTATTATCTATTCGGATTCATAAAAGAGGTGGGGGAGTTCTAATTTATGTTAAAAAATATCTCATTTAATATACTATCTTAAGTTTCTAATAAATTGTTTGATAGTATTATTATTGAATTATTATTAAATAATAATATACTGATTATTTGTAGTTCTATACATATAACTTAAAATATCGACAATTATTCATTAACTATATTTTCAATTTATAATTCCCAACTTTATTTAAATATGTTGATAAGAAAATGATAATTTGTGGTGATTACAATAATGATTAAAAAAATTTTAAGATTTGCAAAAATCCAGAAATATATTTAGAAAAATGTAATGAGATATGATGTTCTCCTATGATAAATAGGCCAACTAGAATTGATTTAAATAAATATTTACTATAATTGATAATTTTTTTACAAATCTTTATTGTGCAAAATTTTCTGGTATTATTATATCATTTTCCAATTATATTATTATTAGATATAAATAAAAGTAGTTGATTAAATATTTTTAATAAATATAATATTAAATATAATTTAATTATTGATGATACTGTTTATCATATTTCATAATTTTTTAAATCTAGAAAATCTAAATCTAACAGCTGTCAACTTGCATTTTTTTAAAACTGATAATTCAGAAACTTTATAGAATTTATTTATTGATTTTTTTATTCATCAATTTAATATTTATTGCCCTATATATGAAAATATAAAATATAAAAAATATATCCCATGGCATACAAAATAAAAAAATTTAGGATTAAACAAAAACTGTATACAAAATATATTATTAAAAAATAATAATATATTATTAAATTGTATTATAATTTATGAGATGTATAATATATTATATTCTTTACTATAAATAAGTGACATTTAAATGGCATAAATAACACGAAGTATTATAATACAGGACCTATAACTAATATAATGTATATGCCAAATACACCGAATTACGAAGTAGGAGATAATATAACATGTATATCGGATGGTTTCCCAAAGCCTATTTATCAATGGTCACGAATAAACTGTCCGGATTGCGGATCACTATCCACGGGAAATGTACTTATGGTTTGTATATATTTGTTGTATTATAATATGAAGTATTGGATATATTAACAAATAGTTGTTACAAATAAAAACTAATCTATTTTCTATCTATCGTTTTATGTTATACCATTTCGTATGTAATGTTATAAATTCATACTTTTTTATATATATATATATATTTATTCATTATATATATAAGATGATTAAATTATGATATACCAATATAAGTTAACAAATGAGAATATCGGATCTAATGAATATGAATGTATTTCCACTATAAATACCGTTATTTACTCCTCAAATAATATTACCGCAAATTTCATGATTGGTTAGTGCGTATACAATACAATATTTAATATTATAACATGACGATATTTTAGATTTGTTTAAATATTTTCTAATGATTTATTTAATATTAATAAGAGTATTATGCAATATGTATTATATTTCCTATAAATATTTTCTTGAATGTACATTTCAGAATATTTAAATTTAAATTTGTGTATATAATATAAATTAAAAATGATATTTAGGTTATATAACTAAGCACAGCTTTATGACGGAAGTGGGCAAGGAAGCTAAACTAACTTGTCAATTGGATTCATATACGGACTTCATATGGTATAAGGGATCAAATAAATCGCAAGACTTTGTATCAATATATATTAATAAATCTATAATAGATAAATATATAAATCATATGAATGTTAGTTTATACTGTGGTTTCTAGTTTCAATACAAAATAAATAGTAATATATCGCTAACTTTAAATATCAATATAATAATTATACAACGTCATTTTTAATTAAAAATTATATATTATTATATTTAAATTAATTATATTTGTAGTGTTATATAAAAATAATCTTATTTATGTATTTCTACAATGTATATTTAAAATTTAATTTCATAAATATTTTAATAATTTAAATGTACACTTGTAATATAAGGTATATATTTTGATATATTTGTTATTATTATACTACATATATAATAAATCTAGTGATATTTAAAAAAAATATTAAATATTATAATAATTATATATATATATAGAATGATAATTCATTTACAATTTTATTTTATTTTTCAATTTAGTCTACAAATTAAATGCAATTTTTTAGTCCATATATTATTGTTTTTTACTCAAATTTATCTAAATCTAAATGTAGATTAAAGTTTGCTATAACTGATATAATAATGTCAATTGATAATTTAAATCTATAGAAAATATTACTATAAAATATTATTAATATATTCATTATATTAATATTAAAATAATATTATATCACGTATCTAATTAGTTTACCAAATTGATATATTCATTTTAATATTTATCAAATATATTATCATTGATATTTTAATAATATTATATATATATATAAATAGGTAAATTCAGATAACGGTACATTAACCATACACAAAGTGAATTCATCTGATGTGGGTACATACGTATGTCAAGATGTATCTAAGAGTTATAACAAAAATAGAATACATCTACAATTGATCGGTAATCAAAAATATAATAGATACTGACCTTATTATATATTTTTTTATATGTTGTACGATTATTTTACTATTTAATTATAAAATTAATTTAATATGCTAGGGTGTTTACTTATGTATTTCCGAGATTATTATTATTTTTTGTCGTTATTTTATTTGAGTGTATATCGCAAAAATATTTTATAATTATAATTTATTAATTTCCAGATGAATTAAAAATATCTGTTAAAGTTGATAATACGAATACATCTGCACATATTCTGAAGATCAATGACACAGTGGAGGTATCTTGCGAAATTTACTATTATGCGATACAAGAGTCGAATATACTCAATGGCACTAAGGTTATAATCATTATTATAAATACATAATTATATTTATTATTAATAGATTAAATATATATATATATATATAATATGTGTTTTTACCTATATATCTTTGTATATTTGTTATTTATGAAATAAATTATCACATTAATATCTATGATTAATAGGTGGAGATTCGTGTATTAAATGAAATTTCTAAAAAATATAAGCATAACAAAATCGAAAACAAAAATGGCTTAATTTATGCTAAAATCTCACTAGTTAGTATTTTTTAATATATCCGTTATTATTGATTTATTTTATATTAATTATCATACTATATTTATAAACAATGTATTTAATTAAATCACTAAAGTATATATATATATATATATGCCAAACTATGAATATATGTAAAATAATAACAATATTATTAGTATATCTATTACAAATTTAGAGTTTAAATTACACGGTGATGAATACAGACTTTAACATAACTTTCGATGTTATCGTAGATCTTGATCATTCTTCATTTATAGATTACAGATCATTATACTATCAGGTGGCAAGTTAGTATATACTAACCAATTATATAATTATTATTATATGTTAACCATAACGAAACGTGTATAATTGTTATTATTATTTTATTATATATTAGTTAAATACTTCACAAATTAAAAATTTCATTTAATTAATTAAATTAATAAAACATTGGATTGTATAAAAGTAATACGGATAATAATAATACTAGTATAGAAATAATTTTTTTTGATATAGTTGCTATTCACAAATTACCTTCTAAGGATAACAACATTTCTAAAATAATTGTAAAATTACTTTCATGAAACTAAATATAATATTCTTAAAAATGCATAAAAAACTCAAAAATACTGGAATATATATAAATGACCATTTGACTAAAATACAAATCAGACATATTTTTAAAGGCTCGGGTACTTAGAAAAGATAAGTTAATTCATATTTGTTGTACAGCTAATGATATTACTTTCATAACATTACAAGAAAATAGTACTAACAAAATAATATTGAATTTAACTAAGTTTCCATCTTATGAATACATTTAGTGTTGGTATATTATTTTCTTCTTTTTTGTCTTTTTTCTATTTATTTTTATTGTACAGTTTATTTATTTAGTATATATTATTTAATATTGGATTTTAATAATACGTATATACCTTTTTACTATAACCAATCAACTATAAATTCTAATAATACTTTATTAAATGATGTTAATACTTCTAATTTTAATTTAGATATAACAATTGATTCTAGATATTATACTTCAGATGAATTTAATTTAAATCATAAATACATTTTTTAACATGGGGTATAATTTAATTAATATCAATGTTAAAAATTTAAATTTTGTTTGATATATTGTCTTTATTATTAATTTTGTTTTCAATTTGTTTTAATATAATATCAGTAACCGAGTCTTGGTTAAATGTTGATAATAATTTTGTATTTGATGTTCCTGATTATAATACAGTATTATCTATTCGGGTTCATAAAAGAGGTGGGGGAGTTCTAATTTATGTTAAAAAATATCTCATTTAATATACTATCTTAAGTTTCTAATAAATTGTTTGATAGTATTATTATTGAATTATTATTAAATAATAATATACTGCTTATTTGTAGTTCTATACATATAACTTAAAATATCGACAATTATTCATTAACTATATTTTCAATTTATAATTCCCAACTTTATTTAAATATGTTGATAAGAAAATGATAATTTGTGGTGATTACAATAATGATTAAAAAAATTTTAAGATTTGCAAAAATCCAGAAATATATTTAGAAAAATGTAATGAGATATGATGTTCTCCTATGATAAATAGGCCAACTAGAATTGATTTAAATAAATATTTACTATAATTTATAATTTTGTTACAAATCTTTATTGTGCAAAATTTTCTGGTATTATTATATCATTTTCCAATTATATTATTATTAGATATAAATAAAAGTAGTTGATTAAATATTTTTAATAAATATAATATTAAATATAATTTAATTATTGATGATACTGTTTATCATATTTCATAATTTTTTAAATCTAGAAAATCTAAATCTAACAGCTGTCAACTTGCATTTTTTTAAAACTGATAATTCAGAAACTTTATAGAATTTATTTATTGATTTTTTTATTCATCAATTTAATATTTATTGCCCTATATATGAAAATATAAAATATAAAAAATATATACCATGGCATACAAAAAAAAAAATTTAGGATTAAACAAAAACTGTATACAAAATATATTATTAAAAAATAATAATATATTATTAAATTGTATTATAATTTATGAGATGTATAATATATTATATTCTTTACTATAAATAAGTGACATTTAAATGGCATAAATAACACGAAGTATTATAATACAGGACCTATAACTAATATAATGTATATTCCAAATACACCGAATTACGAAGTAGGAGATAATATAACATGTATATCGGATGGTTTCCCAATGCCTATTTATCAATGGTCACGAATAAACTGTCCGGATTGCGGATCACTATCCACGGGAAATGTACTTATGGTTTGTATATATTTGTTGTATTATAATATGAAGTATTGGATATATTAACAAATAGTTGTTACAAATAAAAACTAATCTATTTTCTATCTATCGTTTTAAGTTATACCATTTCGTATGTAATGTTATAAATTCATACTTTTTTATATATATATATATTTATTCATTATATATATAAGATGATTAAATTATGATATACCAATTTAAGTTAACAAATGAGAATATCGGATCTAATGAATATGAATGTATTTCCACTATAAATACCGTTATTTACTCCTCAAATAATATTACCGCAAATTTCATGATTGGTTAGTGCGTATACAATACAATATTTAATATTATAACATGACGATATTTTAGATTTGTTTAAATATTTTCTTATGATTTATTTAATATTAATAAGAGTATTATGCAATATGTATTATATTTCCTATAAATATTTTCTTGAATGTACATTTCAGAATATTTAAATTTAAATTTGTGTATATAATATAAATTAAAAATGATATTTAGGTTATATAACTAAGCACAGCTTTATGACGGAAGTGGGCAAGGAAGCTAAACTAACTTGTCAATTGGATTCATATACGGACTTCATATGGTATAAGGGATCAAATAAATCGCAAGACTTTGTATCAATATATAGTAATAAATCTATAATAGATAAATTTATAAATCATATGAATGTTAGTTTATACTGTGGTTTCTAGTTTCAATACAAAATAAATAGTAATATATCGCTAACTTTAAATATCAATATAATAATTATACAACGTCATTTTTAATTAAAAATTATATATTATTATATTTAAATTAATTATATTTGTAGTGTTATATAAACATAATCTTATTTATGTATTTCTACAATGTATATTTAAAATTTAATTTCATAAATATTTTAATAATTTAAATGTACACTTGTAATATAAGGTATATATTTTGATATATTTGTTATTATTATACTACATATATAATAAATCTAGTGATATTTAAAAAAAATATTAAATATTATAATAATTATATATATATATAGAATGATAATTCATTTACAATTTTATTTTATTTTTCAATTTAGTCTACAAATTAAATGCAATTTTTTAGTCCATATATTATTGTTTTTTACTCAAATTTATCTAAATCTAAATGGAGATTAAATTTTGCTATAACTGATATAATAATGTCAATTGATAATTTAAATCTATAGAAAATATTACTATAAAATATTATTAATATATTCATTATATTAATATTAAAATAATATTATATCACGTATCTAATTAGTTTACCAAATTGATATATTCATTTTAATATTTATCAAATATATTATCATTGATATTTTAATAATATTATATATACATATAAATAGGTAAATTCAGATAACGGTACATTAACCATACACAAAGTGAATTCATCTGATGTGGGTACATACATATGTCAAGATGTATCTAAGAGTTATAACAAAAATAGAATACATCTACAATTGATCGGTAATCAAAAATATAATAGATACTGACCTTATTATATATTTTTTGTATATGTTGTACGAATATTTTACTATTTAATTATAAAATTAATTTAATATGCTAGGGTGTTTATTTATGTATTTCCGAGATTATCATTATTTTTTGTCTAGTTATTTTATTTGAGTGTATATCGCAAAAATATTTTATAATTATAATTTATTAATTTCCAGATGAATTAAAAATATCTGTTAAAGTTGATAATACGAATACATCTGCACATATTCT
The DNA here is from genome assembly GCA_964019155.1 of Osedax fenrisi. Taxonomy (NCBI): domain Eukaryota; kingdom Metazoa; phylum Annelida; class Polychaeta; order Sabellida; family Siboglinidae; genus Osedax; species Osedax fenrisi. The sequence goes on along the minus strand of OZ025241.1, from coordinate 66,093,316 downwards.
GAAGATTAATGACACAGTGGAGGTATCTTGCGAAATTTACTATTATGCGATACAAGAGTCGAATATACTCAATGGCACTAAGGTTATAATCATTATTATAAATACATAATTATATTTATTATTAATAGATTAAATATATATATATATATATATATATATATATATATATATATATATATATAATATGTGTTTTTACCTATATATCTTTGTATATTTGTTATTTATGAAATAAATTATCACATTAATATCTATGATTAATAGGTGGAGATTCGTGTATTAAATGAAATTTCTAAAAAATATAAGCATAACAAAATCGAAAACAAAAATGGCTTAATTTATGCTAAAATCTCACTAGTTAGTATTTTTTAATATATCCGTTATTATTGATTTATTTTATATTAATTATCATACTATATTTATAAACAATGTATTTAATTAAATCACTAAAGTATATATATATATATATATATATATATATGCCAAACTATGAATATATGTAAAATAATAACAATATTATTAGTATATCTATTACAAATTTAGAGTTTAAATTACACGGTGATGAATACAGACCTTAACATAACTTTCGAAGTTATCGTAGATCTTGATCATTCTTCATTTATAGATTACAGATCATTATACTATCAGGTGGCAAGTTAGTATATACTAACCAATTATATAATTATTATTATATGTTAACCATAACGAAACGTGTATAATTGTTATTATTATTTTATTATATATTAGTTAAATACTTCACAAATTAAAAATTTCATTTAATTAATTAAATTAATAAAACATTGGATTGTATAAAAGTAATACGGATAATAATAATACTAGTATAGAAATAATTTGTTTTGATATAGTTGCTATTCACAAATTACCTTCTAAGGATAACAACATTTCTAAAATAATTGTAAAATTACTTTCATGAAACTAAATATAATATTCTTAAAAATGCAATAAAAAACTCAAAAATACTGGAATATATATAAATGACCATTTGACTAAAATACAAATCAGACATATTTTTCAAGGCTCGGGTACTTAGAAAAGATAAGTTAATTCATATCTGTTGTACAGCGAATGATATTACTTTCATAACATTACAAGAAAATAGTACTAACAAAATAATATTGAATTTAACTAAGTTTCCATCTTATGAATAAATTTAGTTTTGGTATATTATTTTATTCTTTTTTGTCTTTTTTTCTATTTATTTTTATTGTACAGTTTATTTATTTAGTATATATTATTTAATATTGGATTTTAATAATACGTATATACCTTTTTACTATAATCAATCAACTATAAATTCTAATAATACTTTATTAAATGATGTTAATACTTCTAATTTTAATTTAGATATAACAATTGATTCTAGATATTATACTTCAGATGAATTTAATTTAAATCATAAATACATTTTTTAACATGGGGTATAATTTAATTAATATCAATGTTAAAAGTTTAAATTTTGTTTGATATATTGTCTTTATTATTAATTTTGTTTTCAATTTGTTTTAATATAATATCAGTAACCGAGTCTTGGTTAAATGTTGATAATAATTTTGTATTTGATGTTCCTGATTATAATACAGTATTATCTATTCGGGTTCATAAAAGAGGTGGAGGAGTTCTAATTTATGTTAAAAAATATCTCATTTAATATACTATCTTAAGTTTCTAATAAATTGTTTGATAGTATTATTATTGAATTATTATTAAATAATAATATACTGATTATTTGTAGTTCTATACATATAACTTCAAACATCGACAATTATTCATTAACTATATTTTCAATTTATAATTCCCAACTTTATTTAAATATGTTGATAAGAAAATGATAATTTGTGGTGATTACAATAATGATTTAAAAAATTTTAAGATTTGCAAAAATGCAGAAATATTTTTAGAAAAATGTAATGAGATAGGATGTTCTCCTATGATAAATAGGCCAACTAGAATTGATTTAAATAAATATTTACTATAATTGATAATTTTTTTACAAATCTTTATTGTGCAAAATTTTCTGGTATTATTATATCATTTTCCAATTATATTATTATTAGATATAAATAAAAGTAGTTGATTAAATATTGTTAATAAATATAATACTAAATATAATTTAATTATTGATGATACTGTTTATCATATTTCATAATTTTTTAAATCTGTCAACTTGCATTTTTTTAAAACTGATAATTCAGAAACTTTATAGTATTTATTTATTGATTTTTTTATTCATCAATTTAATATTTATTGCCCTATATATGAAAATATAAAATATAAAAAATATATCCCATGGCATACAAAATAAAAAAATTTAGGATTAAACAAAAACTGTATACAAAATATATTATTAAAAAATAATAATATATTATTAAATTGTATTATAATTTATGAGATGTATAATATATTATATTCTTTACTATAAATAAGTGACATTTAAATGGCATAAATAACACGAAGTATTATAATACAGGACCTATAACTAATATAATGTATATGCCAAATACACCGAATTACGAAGTAGGAGATAATATAACATGTATATCGGATGGTTTCCCAAAGCCTATTTATCAATGGTCACGAATAAACTGTCCGGATTGCGGATCACTATCCACGGGAAATGTACTTATGGTTTGTATATATTTGTTGTATTATAATATGAAGTATTGGATATATTAACAAATAGTTGTTACAAATAAAAACTAATCTATTTTCTATCTATCGTTTTATGTTATACCATTTCGTATGTAATGTTATAAATTCATACTTTTTTATATATATATATATATTTATTCATTATATATATAAGATGATTAAATTATGATATACCAATATAAGTTAACAAATGAGAATATCGGATCTAATGAATATGAATGTATTTCCACTATAAATACCGTTATTTACTCCTCAAATAATATTACCGCAAATTTCATGATTGGTTAGTGCGTATACAATACAATATTTAATATTATAACATGACGATATTTTAGATTTGTTTAAATATTTTCTAATGATTTATTTAATATTAATAAGAGTATTATGCAATATGTATTATATTTCCTATAAATATTTTCTTGAATGTACATTTCAGAATATTTAAATTTAAATTTGTGTATATAATATAAATTAAAAATGATATTTAGGTTATATAACTAAGCACAGCTTTATGACGGAAGTGGGCAAGGAAGCTAAACTAACTTGTCAATTGGATTCATATACGGACTTCATATGGTATAAGGGATCAAATAAATCGCAAGACTTTGTATCAATATATATTAATAAATCTATAATAGATAAATATATAAATCATATGAATGTTAGTTTATACTGTGGTTTCTAGTTTCAATACAAAATAAATAGTAATATATCGCTAACTTTAAATATCAATATAATAATTATACAACGTCATTTTTAATTAAAAATTATATATTATTATATTTAAATTAATTATATTTGTAGTGTTATATAAAAATAATCTTATTTATGTATTTCTACAATGTATATTTAAAATTTAATTTCATAAATATTTTAATAATTTAAATGTACACTTGTAATATAAGGTATATATTTTGATATATTTGTTATTATTATACTACATATATAATAAATCTAGTGATATTTAAAAAAAATATTAAATATTATAATAATTATATATATATATAGAATGATAATTCATTTACAATTTTATTTTATTTTTCAATTTAGTCTACAAATTAAATGCAATTTTTTAGTCCATATATTATTGTTTTTTACTCAAATTTATCTAAATCTAAATGTAGATTAAAGTTTGCTATAACTGATATAATAATGTCAATTGATAATTTAAATCTATAGAAAATATTACTATAAAATATTATTAATATATTCATTATATTAATATTAAAATAATATTATATCACGTATCTAATTAGTTTACCAAATTGATATATTCATTTTAATATTTATCAAATATATTATCATTGATATTTTAATAATATTATATATATATATAAATAGGTAAATTCAGATAACGGTACATTAACCATACACAAAGTGAATTCATCTGATGTGGGTACATACGTATGTCAAGATGTATCTAAGAGTTATAACAAAAATAGAATACATCTACAATTGATCGGTAATCAAAAATATAATAGATACTGACCTTATTATATATTTTTTTATATGTTGTACGATTATTTTACTATTTAATTATAAAATTAATTTAATATGCTAGGGTGTTTACTTATGTATTTCCGAGATTATTATTATTTTTTGTCGTTATTTTATTTGAGTGTATATCGCAGAAATATTTTATAATTATAATTTATTAATTTCCAGATGAATTAAAAATATATGTTAAAGTTGATAATACGAATACATCTGCACATATTCTGAAGATTAATGACACAGTGGAGGTATATTGCGAAATTTACTATTATGCGATACAAGAGTCGAATATACTCAATGGCACTAAGGTTATAATCATTATTATAAATACATAATTATATTAATTATTAATAGATTAAATATATATATATATAATATGTGTTTTTACCTATATATCTTTGTATATTTGTTATTTATGAAATAAATTATCACATTAATATCTATGATTAATAGGTGGAGATTCGTGTATTAAATGAAATTTCTAAAAAATATAAGCATAACAAAATCGAAAACAAAAATGGCTTAATTTATGCTAAAATCTCACTAGTTAGTATTTTTTAATATGTCCGTTATTATTGATTTATTTTATATTAATTATCATACTATATTTATAAACAATGTATTTAATTAAATTACTAAAGTATATATATATATGCCAAACTATGAATATATGTAAAATAATAACTATATTATTAGTATATCTATTACAAATTTAGAGTTTAAATTACACGGTGATGAATACAGACTTTAACATAACTTTTGAAGTTATCGTAGATCTTGATCATTCTTCATTTATAGATTACAGATCATTATACTATCAGGTGGCAAGTTAGTATATACTAACCAATTATATAATTATTATTATATGTTAACCATAACGAAACGTGTATAATTGTTATTATTATTTTATTATATATTAGTTAAATACTTCACAAATTAAAAATTTCATTTAATTAATTAAATTAATAAAACATTGGATTGTATAAAAGTAATACGGATAATAATAATACTAGTATAGAAATAATTTTGTTTGATTTAGTTGCTATTCACAAATTACCTTCTAAGGATAACAACATTTCTAAAATAATTGTAAAATTACTTTCATGAAACTAAATATAATATTCTTAAAAATGCAATAAAAAACTCAAAAATACTGGAATATATATAAATGACCATTTGACTAAAATACAAATCAGACATATTTTTAAAGGCTCGGGTACTTAGAAAAGATAAGTTAATTCATATATGTTGTACAGCTAATGTTATTACTTTCATAACATTACAAGAAAATAGTACTAACAAAATAATATTGAATTTAACTAATTTTCCATCTTATGAATACATTTAGTTTTGGTATATTATTTTCTTCTTTTTTGTCTTTTTTTCTATTTATTTTTATTGTACAGTTTATTTATTTAGTATATATTATTTAATATTGGATTTTAATAATACGTATATACCTTTTTACTATAATCAATCAACTATAAATTCTAATAATACTTTATTAAATGATGTTAATACTTCTAATTTTAATTTAGATATAACAATTGATTCTAGATATTATACTTCAGATGAATTTAATTTAAACCATAAATACATTTTTTAACATGGGGTATAATTTAATTAATATCAATGTTAAAAATTTAAATTTTGTTTGATATATTTTCTTTAGTATTAATTTTGTTTTCAATTTGTTTTAATATAATATCAGTAACCGAGTCTTGGTTAAATGTTGATAATAATTTTGTATTTGATGTTCCTGCTTATAATACAGTATTATCTATTCGGGTTCATAAAAGAGGTGGAAGAGTTCTAATTTATGTTAAAAAATATCTCATTTAATATACTATCTTAAGTTTCTAATAAATTGTTTGATAGTATTATTATTGAATTATTATTAAATAATAATATACTGATTATTTGTAGTTCTATACATATAACTTCAAACATCGACAATTATTCATTAACTATATTTTCAATTTATAATTCCCAACTTTATTTAAATATGTTGATAAGAAAATGATAATTTGTGGTGATTACAATAATGATTTAACACATTTTAAGATTTGCAAAAATGCAGAAATATTTTTAGAAAAATGTAATGAGATAGGATGTTCTCCTATGATAAATAGGCCAACTAGAATTGATTTAAATAAATATTTACTATAATTGATAATTTTTTTACAAATATTTATTGTGCAAAATTTTCTGGTATTATTACATCATTTTCCAATTATATTATTATTAGATATAAATAAAAGTAGTTGATTAAATATTGTTAATAAATATAATACTAAATATAATTTAATTATTGATGATACTGTTTATCATATTTCATAATTTTTTAAATCTGTCAACTTGCATTTTTTTAAAACTGATAATTCAGAATCTTTATAGAATTTATTTATTGATTTTTTTATGCATCAATTTAATATTTATTGCCCTATATATGAAAATATAAAATATAAAAAATATATCCCATGGCATACAAAAAAAAAAAATTTAGGATTAAACAAAAACTATACAAAATATATTATTAAAAAATAATAATATATTATTAAATTGTATTATAATTTATGAGATGTATAATATATTATATTCTTTACTATAACTAAGTGACATTTAAATAGCATAAATAACACGAAGTATTATAATACAGGACCTATAACTAATATAATGTATATGCCAAATACACCGAATTACGAAGTAGGAGATAATATAACATGTATATCGGATGGTTTCCCAATGCCTATTTATCAATGGTCACGAATAAACTGTCCGGATTGCGGATCACTATCCACGGGAAATGTACTTATGGTTTGTATATATTTGTTGTATTATAATATGAAGTATTGGATATATTAACAAATAGTTGTTACAAATAAAAACTAATCTATTTTCTATCTATCGTTTTATGTTATACCATTTCGTATATAATGTTATAAATTCATACTTTTTTATATATATATATATATTTATTCATTATATATATATATATAAGATGATTAAATTATGATATACCAATATAAGTTAACAAATGAGAATATCGGATCTAATGAATATGAATGTATTTCCACTATAAATACCGTTATTTACTCCTCAAATAATATTACCGCAAATTTCATGATTGGTTAGTGCGTATACAATACAATATTTAATATTATAACATGACGATATTTTAGATTTGTTTAAATATTTTCTAATGATTTATTTAATATTAATAATAGTATTATGCAATATGTATTATATTTCCTATAAATATTTTCTTGAATGTACATTTCAGAATATTTAAATTTAAATTTGTGTATATAATATAAATTAAAAATGATATTTAGGTTATATAACTAAGCACAGCTTTATGACGGAAGTGGGCAAGGAAGCTAAACTAACTTGTCAATTGGATTCATATACGGACTTCATATGGTACAAGGGATCTAATAAATCGCAAGACTTTGTATCAATATATATTAATAAATATATAATAGATACATTTATAAATCATATGAATGTTAGTTTATACTGTGGTTTCTAGTTTCAATAAAAAATAAATAGTAATATATCGCTAACTTTAAATATCAATATAATAATTATACAACGTCATGTTTAATTAAAATTATATATTATTATATTTAAATTAATTATATTTGTAGTGTTATATAAAAATAATCTTATTTATGTATTTCTACAATGTATATTTAAAATTTAATTTCATAAATATTTTAATAATTTAAATGTACACTTGTAATATAAGGTATATATTTTGATATATTTGTTATTATTATACTACATATATAATAAATCTAGTGATATTTAAAAAAATATTAAATATTATAATAATTATATATATATATAGAATGATAATTCATTTACAATTTTATTTTATTTTTCAATTTAGTCTACAAATTAAATGCAATTATTTAGTCCATATATTATTGTTTTTTACTCAAATTTATCTAAATCTAAATGTAGATTAATGTTTGCTATAACTGATATAATAATGTCAATTGATAATTTAAATCTATAGAAAATATTACTATAAAATATTATTAATATATTCATTATATTAATATTAAAATAATATTATATCACGTATCTAATTAGTTTACTAAATTGATATATTCATTTTAATATTTATCAAATATATTATCATTAATATTTTAATAATATTATATATATATATAAATAGGTAAATTCAGATAACGGTACATTAACCATACACAAAGTGAATTCATCTGATGTGGGTACATACGTATGTCAAGATGTATCTAAGAGTTATAACAAAAATAGAATACATCTACAATTGATCGGTAATCAAAATATAATAGATACTGACCTTATTATATATTTTTTTTATATGTTGTACGATTATTTTACTATTTAATTATAAAATTAATTTAATATGCTAGGGTGTTTACTTATGTATTTCCGAGATTATCATTATTTTTTGTCTAGTTATTTTATTTGAGTGTATATCGCAAAAATATTTTATAATTATAATTTATTAATTTCCAGATGAATTAAAAATATCTGTTAAAGTTGATAATACGAATACATCTGCACATATTCTGAAGATCAATGACACAGTGGAGGTATCTTGCGAAATTTACTATTATGCGATACAAGAGTCGAATATACTCAATGGCACTAAGGTTATAATCATTATTATAAATACATAATTATATTTATTATTAATAGATTAAATATATATATATATATATAATATGTGTTTTTACCTATATATCTTTGTATATTTGTTATTTATGAAATAAATTATCACATTAATATCTATGATTAATAGGTGGAGATTCGTGTATTAAATGAAATTTCTAAAAAATATAAGCATAACAAAATCGAAAACAAAAATGGCTTAATTTATGCTAAAATCTCACTAGTTAGTATTTTTTAATATATCCGTTATTATTGATTTATTTTATATTAATTATCATACTATATTTATAAACAATGTATTTAATTAAATCACTAAAGTATATATATATATATATATATATATATATATGCCAAACTATGAATATATGTAAAATAATAACAATATTATTAGTATATCTATTACAAATTTAGAGTTTAAATTACACGGTGATGAATACAGACCTTAACATAACTTTCGAAGTTATCGTAGATCTTGATCATTCTTCATTTATAGATTACAGATCATTATACTATCAGGTGGCAAGTTAGTATATACTAACCAATTATATAATTATTATTATATGTTAACCATAACGAAACGTATATAATTGTTATTATTATTTTATTATATATTAGTTAAATACTTCACAAATTAAAAATTTCATTTAATTAATTAAATTAATAAAACATTGGATTGTATAAAAGTAATACGGATAATAATAATACTAGTATAGAAATAATTTGTTTTGATATAGTTGCTATTCACAAATTACCTTCTAAGGATAACAACATTTCTAAAATAATTGTAAAATTACTTTCATGAAACTAAATATAATATTCTTAAAAATGCAATAAAAAACTCAAAAATACTGGAATATATATAAATGACCATTTGACTAAAATACAAATCAGACATATTTTTCAAGGCTCGGGTACTTAGAAAAGATAAGTTAATTCATATCTGTTGTATAGCGAATGATATTACTTTCATAACATTACAAGAAAATAGTACTAACAAAATAATATTGAATTTAACTAAGTTTCCATCTTATGAATAAATTTAGTTTTGGTATATTATTTTATTCTTTTTTGTCTTTTTTTCTATTTATTTTTATTGTACAGTTTATTTATTTAGTATATATTATTTAATATTGGATTTTAATAATACGTATATACCTTTTTACTATAATCAATCAACTATAAATTCTAATAATACTTTATTAAATGATGTTAATACTTCTAATTTTAATTTAGATATAACAATTGATTCTAGATATTATACTTCAGATGAATTTAATTTCAGATAATTTTGTTTTCAATTTGTTTTAATATAATATCAGTAACCGAGTCTTGGTTAAATGTTGATAATAATTTTGTATTTGATGTTCCTGATTATAATACAGTATTATCTATTCGGGTTCATAAAAGAGGTGGAGGAGTTCTAATTTATGTTAAAAAATATCTCATTTAATATACTATCTTAAGTTTCTAATAAATTGTTTGATAGTATTATTATTGAATTATTATTAAATAATAATATACTGATTATTTGTAGTTCTATACATATAACTTCAAACATCGACAATTATTCATTAACTATATTTTCAATTTATAATTCCCAACTTTATTTAAATTTGTTGATAATAAAATGATAATTTGTGGTGATTACAATAATGATTTAAAAAATTTTAAGATTTGCAAAAATGCAGAAATATTTTTAGAAAAATGTAATGAGATAGGATGTTCTCCTATGATAAATAGGCCAACTAGAATTGATTTAAATAAATATTTACTATAATTGATAATTTTTTTACAAATCTTTATTGTGCAAAATTTTCTGGTATTATTATATCATTTTCCAATTATATTATTATTAGATATAAATAAAAGTAGTTGATTAAATATTGTTAATAAATATAATACTAAATATAATTTAATTATTGATGATACTGTTTATCATATTTCATAATTTTTTAAATCTGTCAACTTGCATTTTTTTAAAACTGATAATTCAGAAACTTTGTAGAATTTATTTATTGATTTTTGTATTCATCAATTTAATATTTATTGCCCTATATATGAAAATATAAAATATAAAAAATATATCCCATGGCATACAAAAAAAAAAATTTAGGATTAAACAAAAACTGTATTTTAATGGCATAAATAACACGAAGTATTATAATACAGGACCTATAACTAATATAATGTATATGCCAAATACACCGAATTACGAAGTAGGAGATAATATAACATGTATATCGGATGGTTTCCCAAAGCCTATTTATCAATGGTCACGAATAAACTGTCCGGATTGCGGATCACTATCCACGGGAAATGTACTTATGGTTTGTATATATTTGTTGTATTATAATATGAAGTATTGGATATATTAACAAATAGTTGTTACAAATAAAAACTAATCTATTTTCTATCTATCGTTTTATGTTATACCATTTCGTATGTAATGTTATAAATTCATACTTTTTTATATATATATATATATTTATTCATTATATATATAAGATGATTAAATTATGATATACCAATATAAGTTAACAAATGAGAATATCGGATCTAATGAATATGAATGTATTTCCACTATAAATACCGTTATTTACTCCTCAAATAATATTACCGCAAATTTCATGATTGGTTAGTGCGTATACAATACAATATTTAATATTATAACATGACGATATTTTAGATTTGTTTAAATATTTTCTAATGATTTATTTAATATTAATAAGAGTATTATGCAATATGTATTATATTTCCTATAAATATTTTCTTGAATGTACATTTCAGAATATTTAAATTTAAATTTGTGTATATAATATAAATTAAAAATGATATTTAGGTTATATAACTAAGCACAGCTTTATGACGGAAGTGGGCAAGGAAGCTAAACTAACTTGTCAATTGGATTCATATACGGACTTCATATGGTATAAGGGATCAAATAAATCGCAAGACTTTGTATCAATATATATTAATAAATCTATAATAGATAAATATATAAATCATATGAATGTTAGTTTATACTGTGGTTTCTAGTTTCAATACAAAATAAATAGTAATATATCGCTAACTTTAAATATCAATATAATAATTATACAACGTCATTTTTAATTAAAATTATATATTATTATATTTAAATTAATTATATTTGTAGTGTTATATAAAAATAATCTTATTTATGTATTTCTACAATGTATATTTAAAATTTAATTTCATAAATATTTTAATAATTTAAATGTACACTTGTAATATAAGGTATATATTTTGATATATTTGTTATTATTATACTACATATATAATAAATCTAGTGATATTTAAAAAAAATATTAAATATTATAATAATTATATATATATATAGAATGATAATTCATTTACAATTTTATTTTATTTTTCAATTTAGTCTACAAATTAAATGCAATTTTTTAGTCCATATATTATTGTTTTTTACTCAAATTTATCTAAATCTAAATGTAGATTAAAGTTTGCTATAACTGATATAATAATGTCAATTGATAATTTAAATCTATAGAAAATATTACTATAAAATATTATTAATATATTCATTATATTAATATTAAAATAATATTATATCACGTATCTAATTAGTTTACCAAATTGATATATTCATTTTAATATTTATCAAATATATTATCATTGATATTTTAATAATATTATATATATATATAAATAGGTAAATTCAGATAACGGTACATTAACCATACACAAAGTGAATTCATCTGATGTGGGTACATACGTATGTCAAGATGTATCTAAGAGTTATAACAAAAATAGAATACATCTACAATTGATCGGTAATCAAAAATATAATAGATACTGACCTTATTATATATTTTTTTATATGTTGTACGATTATTTTACTATTTAATTATAAAATTAATTTAATATGCTAGGGTGTTTACTTATGTATTTCCGAGATTATTATTATTTTTTGTCGTTATTTTATTTGAGTGTATATCGCAGAAATATTTTATAATTATAATTTATTAATTTCCAGATGAATTAAAAATATATGTTAAAGTTGATAATACGAATACATCTGCACATATTCTGAAGATTAATGACACAGTGGAGGTATATTGCGAAATTTACTATTATGCGATACAAGAGTCGAATATACTCAATGGCACTAAGGTTATAATCATTATTATAAATACATAATTATATTAATTATTAATAGATTAAATATATATATATATAATATGTGTTTTTACCTATATATCTTTGTATATTTGTTATTTATGAAATAAATTATCACATTAATATCTATGATTAATAGGTGGAGATTCGTGTATTAAATGAAATTTCTAAAAAATATAAGCATAACAAAATCGAAAACAAAAATGGCTTAATTTATGCTAAAATCTCACTAGTTAGTATTTTTTAATATGTCCGTTATTATTGATTTATTTTATATTAATTATCATACTATATTTATAAACAATGTATTTAATTAAATTACTAAAGTATATATATATATGCCAAACTATGAATATATGTAAAATAATAACTATATTATTAGTATATCTATTACAAATTTAGAGTTTAAATTACACGGTGATGAATACAGACTTTAACATAACTTTTGAAGTTATCGTAGATCTTGATCATTCTTCATTTATAGATTACAGATCATTATACTATCAGGTGGCAAGTTAGTATATACTAACCAATTATATAATTATTATTATATGTTAACCATAACGAAACGTGTATAATTGTTATTATTATTTTATTATATATTAGTTAAATACTTCACAAATTAAAAATTTCATTTAATTAATTAAATTAATAAAACATTGGATTGTATAAAAGTAATACGGATAATAATAATACTAGTATAGAAATAATTTTGTTTGATTTAGTTGCTATTCACAAATTACCTTCTAAGGATAACAACATTTCTAAAATAATTGTAAAATTACTTTCATGAAACTAAATATAATATTCTTAAAAATGCAATAAAAAACTCAAAAATACTGGAATATATATAAATGACCATTTGACTAAAATACAAATCAGACATATTTTTAAAGGCTCGGGTACTTAGAAAAGATAAGTTAATTCATATATGTTGTACAGCTAATGTTATTACTTTCATAACATTACAAGAAAATAGTACTAACAAAATAATATTGAATTTAACTAATTTTCCATCTTATGAATACATTTAGTTTTGGTATATTATTTTCTTCTTTTTTGTCTTTTTTTCTATTTATTTTTATTGTACAGTTTATTTATTTAGTATATATTATTTAATATTGGATTTTAATAATACGTATATACCTTTTTACTATAATCAATCAACTATAAATTCTAATAATACTTTATTAAATGATGTTAATACTTCTAATTTTAATTTAGATATAACAATTGATTCTAGATATTATACTTCAGATGAATTTAATTTAAACCATAAATACATTTTTTAACATGGGGTATAATTTAATTAATATCAATGTTAAAAATTTAAATTTTGTTTGATATATTTTCTTTAGTATTAATTTTGTTTTCAATTTGTTTTAATATAATATCAGTAACCGAGTCTTGGTTAAATGTTGATAATAATTTTGTATTTGATGTTCCTGCTTATAATACAGTATTATCTATTCGGGTTCATAAAAGAGGTGGAAGAGTTCTAATTTATGTTAAAAAATATCTCATTTAATATACTATCTTAAGTTTCTAATAAATTGTTTGATAGTATTATTATTGAATTATTATTAAATAATAATATACTGATTATTTGTAGTTCTATACATATAACTTCAAACATCGACAATTATTCATTAACTATATTTTCAATTTATAATTCCCAACTTTATTTAAATATGTTGATAAGAAAATGATAATTTGTGGTGATTACAATAATGATTTAACACATTTTAAGATTTGCAAAAATGCAGAAATATTTTTAGAAAAATGTAATGAGATAGGATGTTCTCCTATGATAAATAGGCCAACTAGAATTGATTTAAATAAATATTTACTATAATTGATAATTTTTTTACAAATATTTATTGTGCAAAATTTTCTGGTATTATTACATCATTTTCCAATTATATTATTATTAGATATAAATAAAAGTAGTTGATTAAATATTGTTAATAAATATAATACTAAATATAATTTAATTATTGATGATACTGTTTATCATATTTCATAATTTTTTAAATCTGTCAACTTGCATTTTTTTAAAACTGATAATTCAGAATCTTTATAGAATTTATTTATTGATTTTTTTATGCATCAATTTAATATTTATTGCCCTATATATGAAAATATAAAATATAAAAAATATATCCCATGGCATACAAAAAAAAAAATTTAGGATTAAACAAAAACTATACAAAATATATTATTAAAAAATAATAATATATTATTAAATTGTATTATAATTTATGAGATGTATAATATATTATATTCTTTACTATAACTAAGTGACATTTAAATAGCATAAATAACACGAAGTATTATAATACAGGACCTATAACTAATATAATGTATATGCCAAATACACCGAATTACGAAGTAGGAGATAATATAACATGTATATCGGATGGTTTCCCAATGCCTATTTATCAATGGTCACGAATAAACTGTCCGGATTGCGGATCACTATCCACGGGAAATGTACTTATGGTTTGTATATATTTGTTGTATTATAATATGAAGTATTGGATATATTAACAAATAGTTGTTACAAATAAAAACTAATCTATTTTCTATCTATCGTTTTATGTTATACCATTTCGTATATAATGTTATAAATTCATACTTTTTTATATATATATATATATTTATTCATTATATATATATATATAAGATGATTAAATTATGATATACCAATATAAGTTAACAAATGAGAATATCGGATCTAATGAATATGAATGTATTTCCACTATAAATACCGTTATTTACTCCTCAAATAATATTACCGCAAATTTCATGATTGGTTAGTGCGTATACAATACAATATTTAATATTATAACATGACGATATTTTAGATTTGTTTAAATATTTTCTAATGATTTATTTAATATTAATAATAGTATTATGCAATATGTATTATATTTCCTATAAATATTTTCTTGAATGTACATTTCAGAATATTTAAATTTAAATTTGTGTATATAATATAAATTAAAAATGATATTTAGGTTATATAACTAAGCACAGCTTTATGACGGAAGTGGGCAAGGAAGCTAAACTAACTTGTCAATTGGATTCATATACGGACTTCATATGGTACAAGGGATCTAATAAATCGCAAGACTTTGTATCAATATATATTAATAAATATATAATAGATACATTTATAAATCATATGAATGTTAGTTTATACTGTGGTTTCTAGTTTCAATAAAAAATAAATAGTAATATATCGCTAACTTTAAATATCAATATAATAATTATACAACGTCATTTTTAATTAAAAATTATATATTATTATATTTAAATTAATTATATTTGTAGTGTTATATAAAAATAATCTTATTTATGTATTTCTACAATGTATATTTAAAATTTAATTTCATAAATATTTTAATAATTTAAATGTACACTTGTAATATAAGGTATATATTTCGATATATTTATTATTATTATACTACATATATAATAAATCTAGTGATATTAAAAAAAAATATTAAATATTATAATAATTATATATATATATATAGAATGATAATTCATTTACAATTTTAATTTATTTTTCAATTTAGTCTACAAATTTAATGCAATTTTGTAGTCCATATATTATTGTTTTTACTCAAATTTATCTAAATCTAAATGTAGATTAAAGTTTGCTATAACTGATATAATAATGTCAATTGATAATTTAAATCTTTAGAAAATATTACTTTAAAATATTATTAATATATTCATTATATTAATATTAAAATAATATTATATCACGTATCTAATTAGTTTACCAAATTGATATATTCATTTTAATATTTATCAAATATATTATCATTGATATTTTAATAATATTATATATATATATAAATAGGTAAATTCAGATAACGGTACATTAACCATACACAAAGTGAATTCATCTGATGTGGGTACATACGTATGTCAAGATGTATCTAAGAGTTATAACAAAAATAGAATACATCTACAATTGATCGGTAATCAAAAATATAATAGATACTGACCTTATTATATATTTTTTTTATATGTTGTACGATTATTTTACTATTTAATTATAAAATTAATTTAATATGCTAGGGTGTTTACTTATGTATTTCCGAGATTATCATTATTTTTTGTCGTTATTTTATTTGAGTGTATATCGCAAAAATATTTTATAATTATAATTTATTAATTTCCAGATGAATTAAAAATATATGTTAAAGTTGATAATACGAATACATCTGCACATATTCTGAAGATTAATGACACAGTGGAGGTATCTTGCGAAATTTACTATTATGCGATACAAGAGTCGAATATACTCAATGGCACTAAGGTTATAATCATTATTATAAATACATAATTATATTAATTATTAATAGATTAAATATATATATATATAATATGTGTTTTTACCTATATATCTTTGTATATTTGTTATTTATGAAATAAATTATCACATTAATATCTATGATTAATAGGTGGAGATTCGTGTATTAAATGAAATTTCTAAAAAATATAAGCATAACAAAATCGAAAACAAAAATGGCTTAATTTATGCTAAAATCTCACTAGTTAGTATTTTTTAATATGTCCGTTATTATTGATTTATTTTATATTAATTATCATACTATATTTATAAACAATGTATTTAATTAAATCACTAAAGTATATATATATATATATATATGCCAAACTATGAATATATGTAAAATAATAACAATATTATTAGTATATCTATTACAAATTTAGAGTTTAAATTACACGGTGATGAATACAGACTTTAACATAACTTTTGAAGTTATCGTAGATCTTGATCATTCTTCATTTATAGATTACAGATCATTATACTATCAGGTGGCAAGTTAGTATATACTAACCAATTATATAATTATTATTATATGTTAACCATAACGAAACTTGTATAATTGTTATTATTATTTTATTATATATTAGTTAAATACTTCACAAATTAAAAATTTCATTTAATTAATTAAATTAATAAAACATTGGATTGGATAATAATAATACTAGTATAGAAATAATTTTTTATTATTTAGTTGCTATTCACAAATTACCTTCTAAGGATAACAACATTTCTAAAATAATTGTAAAATTACTTTCATGAAACTAAATATAATATTCTTAAAAATGCAATAAAAAACTCAAAAATACTGGAATATATATGAATGACCATTTGACTAAAATACAAATCAGACATATTTTTAAAGGCTCGGGTACTTAGAAAAGATAAGTTAATTCATATCTGTTGTACAGCTAATGATATTACTTTCATAACATTACAAGAAAATAGTACTAACAAAATAATATTGAATTTAACTAAGTTTCCATCTTATGAATAAATTTAGTTTTGGTATATTATTTTCTTCTTTTTTGTCTTTTTTTCTATTTATTTTTATTGTACAGTTTATTTATTTAGTATATATTATTTAATATTGGAATTTAATAATACGTATATACCTTTTTACTATAATCAATCAACTATAAATTCTAATAATACTTTATTAAATGATGTTAATACTTCTAATTTTAATTTAGATATAACAATTGATTCTAGATATTATACTTCAGATGAATTTAATTTAAATCATAAATACATTTTTTAACATGGGGTATAATTTAATTAATATCAATGTTAAAAATTTTAATTTTGTTTGATATATTGTCTTTATTATTAATTTTGTTTTCAATTTGTTTTAATATAATATCAGTAACCGAGTCTTGGTTAAATGTTGATAATAATTTTGTATTTGATGTTCCTGATTATAATACAGTATTATCTATTCGGGTTCATAAAAGAGGTGGATGAGTTCTAATTTATGTTAAAAAATATCTCATTTAATATACTATCTTAAGTTTCTAATAAATTGTTTGATAGTATTATTATTGAATTATTATTAAATAATAATATACTGATTATTTGTAGTTCTATACATATAACTTAAAACATCGACAATTATTCATTAACTATATTTTCAATTTATAATTCCCAACTTTATTTAAATATGTTGATAAGAAAATGATAATTTGTGGTGATTACAATAATGATTTAAAAAATTTTAAGATTTGCAAAAATCCAGAAATATTTTTAGAAAAATGTAATGAGATAGGATGTTCTCCTATGATAAATAGGCCAACTAGAATTGATTTAAATAAATATTTACTATAATTGATAATTTTTTTACAAATATTTATTGTGCAAAATTTTCTGGTATTATTACATCATTTTCCAATTATATTATTATTAGATATAAATAAAAGTAGTTGATTAAATATTGTTAATAAATATAATACTAAATATAATTTAATTATTGATGATACTGTTTATCATATTTCATAATTTTTTAAATCTGTCAACTTGCATTTTTTTAAAACTGATAATTCAGAAACTTTATAGAATTTATTTATTGATTTTTTTATTCATCAATTTAATATTTATTGCCCTATATATGTAAATATAAAATATAAAAAATATATCCCATGGCATACAAAAAAAAATGTAGGATTAAACAAAAACTGTATACAAAATATATTATTAAAAAATAATAATATATTATTAAATTGTATTATAATTTATGAGATGTATAATATATTATATTCTTTACTATTAATAAGTGACATTTAAATGGCATAAATAACACGAAGTATTATAATACAGGACCTATAACTAATATAATGTATATGCCAAATACACCGAATTACGAAGTAGGAGATAATATAACATGTATATCGGATGGTTTCCCAATGCCTATTTATCAATGGTCACGAATAAACTGTCCGGATTGCGGATCACTATCCACGGGAAATGTACTTATGGTTTGTATATATTTGTTGTATTATAATATGAAGTATTGGATATATTAACAAATAGTTGTTACAAATAAAAACTAATCTATTTTCTATCTATCGTTTTATGTTATACCATTTCGTATGTAATGTTATAAATTCATACTTTTTTATATATATATATATATATATTTATTCATTATATATATAAGATGATTAAATTATGATATACCAATATAAGTTAACAAATGAGAATATCGGATCTAATGTATATGAATGTATTTCCACTATAAATACCGTTATTTACTCCTCAAATAATATTACCGCAAATTTCATGATTGGTTAGTGCGTATACAATACAATATTTAATATTATAACATGACGATATTTTAGATTTGTTTAAATATTTTCTAATGATTTATTTAATATTAATAAGAGTATTATGCAATATGTATTATATTTCCTATAAATATGTTCTTGAATGTACATTTCAGAATATTTAAATTTAAATTTGTGTATATAATATAAATTAAAAATGATATTTAGGTTATATAACTAAGCACAGCTTTATGACGGAAGTGGGCAAGGAAGCTAAACTAACTTGTCAATTGGATTCATATACGGACTTCATATGGTATAAGGGATCTAATAAATCGCAAGACTTTGTATCAATATATATTAATAAATATATAATAGATAAATTTATAAATCATATGAATGTTAGTTTATACTGTGGTTTCTAGTTTCAATACAAAATAAATAGTAATATATCGCTAACTTTAAATATCAATATAATAATTATACAACGTCATGTTTAATTAAAATTATATATTATTATATTTAAATTAATTATATTTGTAGTGTTATATAAAAATAATCTTATTTATGTATTTCTACAATATATATTTAAAATTTTATTTCATAAATATTTTAATAATTTAAATGTACACTTGTAATATAAGGTATATATTTCGATATATTTGTTATTATTATACTACATATATAATAAATCTAGTGATATTAAAAAAAAATATTAAATATTATAATAATTATATATATATATAGAATGATAATTCATTTACAATTTTAATTTATTTTTCAATTTAGTCTACAAATTAAATGCAATTTTTTAGTCCATATATTATTGTTTTTACTCAAATTTATCTAAATCTAAATGTAGATTAAAGTTTGCTATAACTGATATAATAATGTCAATTGATAATTTAAATCTATAGAAAATATTACTATAAAATATTATTAATATATTCATTATATTAATATTAAAATAATATTATATCACGTATCTAATTAGTTTACCAAATTGATATATTCATTTTAATATTTATCAAATATATTATCATTGATATTTTAATAATATTATATATATATATAAATAGGTAAATTCAGATAACGGTACATTAACCATACACAAAGTGAATTCATCTGATGTGGGTACATACGTATGTCAAGATGTATCTAAGAGTTATAAGAAAAATAGAATACATCTACAATTGATCGGTAATCAAAAATATAATAGATACTGACCTTATTATATATTTTTTTTATATGTTGTACGATTATTTTACTATTTAATTATAAAATTAATTTAATATGCTAGGGTGTTTACTTATGTATTTCCGAGATTATCATTATTTTTTGTCGTTATTTTATTTGAGTGTATATCGCAAAAATATTTTATAATTATAATTTATTAATTTCCAGATGAATTAAAAATATATGTTAAAGTTGATAATACGAATACATCTGCACATATTCTGAAGATCAATGACACAGTGGAGGTATATTGCGAAATTTACTATTATGCGATACAAGAGTCGAATATACTCAATGGCACTAAGGTTATAATCATTATTATAAATACATAATTATATTAATTATTAATAGATTAAATATATATATATATAATATGTGTTTTTACCTATATATCTTTGTATATTTGTTATTTATGAAATAAATTATCACATTAATATCTATGATTAATAGGTGGAGATTCGTGTATTAAATGAAATTTCTAAAAAATATAAGCATAACAAAATCGAAAACAAAAATGGCTTAATTTATGCTAAAATCTCACTAGTTAGTATTTTTTAATATGTCCGTTATTATTGATTTATTTTATATTAATTATCATACTATATTTATAAACAATGTATTTAATTAAATCACTAAAGTATATATATATATATATATATGCCAAACTATGAATATATGTAAAATAATAACAATATTATTAGTATATCTATTACAAATTTAGAGTTTAAATTACACGGTGATGAATACAGACTTTAACATAACTTTTGAAGTTATCGTAGATCTTGATCATTCTTCATTTATAGATTACAGATCATTATACTATCAGGTGGCAAGTTAGTATATACTAACCAATTATATAATTATTATTATATGTTAACCATAACGAAACTTGTATAATTGTTATTATTATTTTATTATATATTAGTTAAATACTTCACAAATTAAAAATTTCATTTAATTAATTAAATTAATAAAACATTGGATTGTATAAAAGTAATACGGATAATAATAATACTAGTATAGAAATAATTTTTTATTATTTAGTTGCTATTCACAAATTACCTTCTAAGGATAACAACATTTCTAAAATAATTGTAAAATTACTTTCATGAAACTAAATATAATATTCTTAAAAATGCAATAAAAAACTCAAAAATACTGGAATATATATAAATGACCATTTGACTAAAATACAAATCAGACATATTTTTCAAGGCTCGGGTACTTAGAAAAGATAAGTTAATTCATATCTGTTGTACAGCTAATGATATTACTTTCATAACATTACAAGAAAATAGTACTAACAAAATAATATTGAATTTAATTAAGTTTCCATCTTATGAATAAATTTAGTTTTGGTATATTATTTTCTTCTTTTTTGTCTTTTTTTCTATTTATTTTTATTGTACAGTTTATTTATTTAGTATATATTATTTAATATTGGATTTTAATAATACGTATATAACTTTTTACTATAATCAATAAACTATAAATTCTAATAATACTTTATTAAATGATGTTAATACTTCTAATTTTAATTTAGATATAACAATTGATTCTAGATATTATACTTCAGATGAATTTAATTTAAATCATAAATACATTTTTTAACATGGGGTATAATTTAATTAATATCAATGTTAAAAATTTTAATTTTGTTTGATATATTGTCTTTATTATTAATTTTGTTTTCAATTTGTTTTAATATAATATCAGTAACCGAGTCTTGGTTAAATGTTGATAATAATTTTGTATTTGATGTTCCTGATTATAATACAGTATTATCTATTCGGGTTCAAAAAAGAGGTGGAGGAGTTCTAATTTATGTTAAAAAATATCTCATTTAATATACTATCTTAAGTTTCTAATAAATTGTTTGATAGTATTATTATTGAATTATTATTAAATAATAATATACTGATTAATTGTTGTTCTATACATATAACTTAAAACATCGACAATTATTCATTAACTATATTTTCAATTTATAATTCCCAACTTTATTTAAATATGTTGATAAGAAAATGATAATTTGTGGTGATTACAATAATGATTTAAAAAATTTTAAGATTTGCAAAAATCCAGAAATATTTTTAGAAAAATGTAATGAGATAGGATGTTCTCCTATGATAAATAGGCCAACTAGAATTGATTTAAATAAATATTTACTATAATTGATAATTTTTTTACAAATCTTTATTGTGCAAAATTTTCTGGTATTATTATATCATTTTCCAATTATATTATTATTAGATATAAATAAAAGTAGTTGATTAAATATTGTTAATAAATATAATACTAAATATAATTTAATTATTGATGATACTGTTTATCATATTTCATAATTTTTTAAATCTGTCAACTTGCATTTTTTTAAAACTGATAATTCAGAAACTTTATAGAATTTATTTATTGATTTTTTTATTCATCAATTTAATATTTATTGCCCTATATATGAAAATATAAAATATAAAAAATATATCCCATGGCATACAAAAAAAAAATGTAGGATTAAACAAAAACTGTATACAAAATATATTATTAAAAAATAATAATATATTATTAAATTGTATTATAATTTATGAGATGTATAATATATTATATTCTTTACTATTAATAAGTGACATTTAAATGGCATAAATAACACGAAGTATTATAATATAGGACCTATAACTAATATAATGTATATGCCAAATACACCGAATTACGAAGTAGGAGATAATATAACATGTATATCGGATGGTTTCCCAATGCCTATTTATCAATGGTCACGAATAAACTGTCCGGATTGCGGATCACTATCCACGGGAAATGTACTTATGGTTTGTATATATTTGTTGTATTATAATATGAAGTATTGGATATATTAACAAATAGTTGTTACAAATAAAAACTAATCTATTTTCTATCTATCGTTTTATGTTATACCATTTCGTATGTAATGTTATAAATTCATACTTTTTTATATATATATATATATATTTATTCATTATATATATAAGATGATTAAATTATGATATACCAATATAAGTTAACAAATGAGAATATCGGATCTAATGTATATGAATGTATTTCCACTATAAATACCGTTATTTACTCCTCAAATAATATTACCGCAAATTTCATGATTGGTTAGTGCGTATACAATACAATATTTAATATTATAACATGACGATATTTTAGATTTGTTTAAATATTTTCTAATGATTTATTTAATATTAATAAGAGTATTATGCAATATGTATTATATTTCCTATAAATATTTTCTTGAATGTACATTTCAGAATATTTAAATTTAAATTTGTGTATATAATATAAATTAAAAATGATATTTAGGTTATATAACTAAGCACAGCTTTATGAAGGAAGTGGGCAAGGAAGCTAAACTAACTTGTCAATTGGATTCATATACGGACTTCATATGGTATAAGGGATCTAATAAATCGCAAGACTTTGTATCAATATATATTAATAAATATATAATAGATAAATTTATAAATCATATGAATGTTAGTTTATACTGTGGTTTCTAGTTTCAATACAAAATAAATAGTAATATATCGCTAACTTTAAATATCAATATAATAATTATACAACGTCATTTTTAATTAAAATTATATATTATTATATTTAAATTAATTATATTTGTAGTGTTATATAAAAATAATCTTATTTATGTATTTCTACAATGTATATTTAAAATTTTATTTCATAAATATTTTAATAATTTAAATGTACACTTGTAATATAAGGTATATATTTCGATATATTTGTTATTATTATACTACATATATAATAAATCTAGTGATATTAAAAAAAAATATTAAATATTATAATAATTATATATATATAGAATGATAATTCATTTACAATTTTATTTTATTTTTCAATTTAGTCTACAAATTAAATGCAATTTTTTAGTCCATATATTATTGTTTTTACTCAAATTTATCTAAATCTAAATGTAGATTAAAGTTTGCTATAACTGATATAATAATGTCAATTGATAATTTAAATCTATAGAAAATATTACTATAAAATATTATTAATATATTCATTATATTAATATTAAAATAATATTATATCACGTATCTAATTAGTTTACCAAATTGATATATTCATTTTAATATTTATCAAATATATTATCATTGATATTTTAATAATATTATATATATATAAATAGGTAAATTCAGATAACGGTACATTAACCATACACAAAGTGAATTCATCTGATGTGGGTACATACGTATGTCAAGATGTATCTAAGAGTTATAACAAAAATAGAATACATCTACAATTGATCGGTAATCAAAAATATAATAGATACTGACCTTATTATATATTTTTTGTATATGTTGTACGATTATTTTACTATTTAATTATAAAATTAATTTAATATGCTAGGGTGTTTACTTATGTATTTCCGAGATTATCATTATTTTTTGTCTAGTTATTTTATTTGAGTGTATATCGCAAAAATATTTTATAATTATAATTTATTAATTTCCAGATGAATTAAAAATATCTGTTAAAGTTGATAATACGAATATATCTGCACATATTCTGAAGATCAATGACACAGTGGAGGTATCTTGCGAAATTTACTATTATGCGATACAAGAGTCGAATATACTCAATGGCACTAAGGTTATAATCATTATTATAAATACATAATTATATTAATTATTAATAGATTAAATATATATATATATAATATGTGTTTTTACCTATATATCTTTGTATATTTGTTATTTATGAAATAAATTATCACATTAATATCTATGATTAATAGGTGGAGATTCGTGTATTAAATGAAATTTCTAAAAAATATAAGCATAACAAAATCGAAAACAAAAATGGCTTAATTTATGCTAAAATCTCACTAGTTAGTATTTTTTAATATGTCCGTTATTATTGATTTATTTTATATTAATTATCATACTATATTTATAAACAATGTATTTAATTAAATCACTAAAGTATATATATATATATATATATGCCAAACTATGAATATATGTAAAATAATAACAATATTATTAGTATATCTATTACAAATTTAGAGTTTAAATTACACGGTGATGAATACAGACTTTAACATAACTTTTGAAGTTATCGTAGATCTTGATCATTCTTCATTTATAGATTACAGATCATTATACTATCAGGTGGCAAGTTAGTATATACTAACCAATTATATAATTATTATTATATGTTAACCATAACGAAACTTGTATAATTGTTATTATTATTTTATTATATATTAGTTAAATACTTCACAAATTAAAAATTTCATTTAATTAATTAAATTAATAAAACATTGGATTGTATAAAAGTAATACGGATAATAATAATACTAGTATAGAAATAATTTTTTATTATTTAGTTGCTATTCACAAATTACCTTCTAAGGATAACAACATTTCTAAAATAATTGTAAAATTACTTTCATGAAACTAAATATAA
Source organism: Osedax fenrisi (assembly GCA_964019155.1). Classification (NCBI taxonomy): domain Eukaryota; kingdom Metazoa; phylum Annelida; class Polychaeta; order Sabellida; family Siboglinidae; genus Osedax; species Osedax fenrisi. The sequence continues at coordinate 66,066,502 of OZ025241.1, read as the reverse complement.
TATTCTTAAAAATGCAATAAAAAACTCAAAAATACTGGAATATATATAAATGACCATTAAAATACAAATCAGACATATTTTTAAAGGCTCGGGTACTTAGAAAAGATAAGTTAATTCATATATGTTGTACAGCTAATGATATTACTTTCATAACATTACAAGAAAATAGTACTAACAAAATAATATTGAATTTAACTAAGTTTCCATCTTATGAATACATTTAGTTTTGGTATATTATTTTCTTCTTTTTTGTCTTTTTTTCTATTTATTTTTATTGTACAGTTTATTTATTTAGTATATATTATTTAATATTGGATTTTAATAATACGTATATACCTTTTTACTATAATCAATCAACTATAAATTCTAATAATACTTTATTAAATGATGTTAATACTTCTAATTTTAATTTAGATATAACAATTGATTCTAGATATTATACTTCAGATGAATTTAATTTAAATCATAAATACATTTTTTAACATGGGGTATAATTTAATTAATATCAATGTTAAAAGTTTAAATTTTGTTTGATATATTGTCTTTATTATTAATTTTGTTTTCAATTTGTTTTAATATAATATCAGTAACCGAGTCTTGGTTAAATGTTGATAATAATTTTGTATTTGATGTTCCTGATTATAATACAGTATTATCTATTCGGGTTCATAAAAGAGGTGGAGGAGTTCTAATTTATGTTAAAAAATATCTCATTTAATATACTATCTTAAGTTTCTAATAAATTGTTTGATAGTATTATTATTGAATTATTATTAAATAATAATATACTGATTATTTGTAGTTCTATACATATAACTTCAAACATCGACAATTATTCATTAACTATATTTTCAATTTATAATTCCCAACTTTATTTAAATTTGTTGATAATAAAATGATAATTTGTGGTGATTACAATAATGATTTAAAAAATTTTAAGATTTGCAAAAATGCAGAAATATTTTTAGAAAAATGTAATGAGATAGGATGTTCTCCTATGATAAATAGGCCAACTAGAATTGATTTAAATAAATATTTACTATAATTGATAATTTTTTTACAAATCTTTATTGTGCAAAATTTTCTGGTATTATTATATCATTTTCCAATTATATTATTATTAGATATAAATAAAAGTAGTTGATTAAATATTGTTAATAAATATAATACTAAATATAATTTAATTATTGATGATACTGTTTATCATATTTCATAATTTTTTAAATCTGTCAACTTGCATTTTTTTAAAACTGATAATTCAGAAACTTTGTAGAATTTATTTATTGATTTTTGTATTCATCAATTTAATATTTATTGCCCTATATATGAAAATATAAAATATAAAAAATATATCCCATGGCATACAAAAAAAAAATGTAGGATTAAACAAAAACTGTATTTTAATGGCATAAATAACACGAAGTATTATAATACAGGACCTATAACTAATATAATGTATATGCCAAATACACCGAATTACGAAGTAGGAGATAATATAACATGTATATCGGATGGTTTCCCAATGCCTATTTATCAATGGTCACGAATAAACTGTCCGGATTGCGGATCACTATCCACGGGAAATGTACTTATGGTTTGTATATATTTGTTGTATTATAATATGAAGTATTGGATATATTAACAAATAGTTGTTACAAATAAAAACTAATCTATTTTCTATCTATCGTTTTATGTTATACCATTTCGTATATAATGTTATAAATTCATACTTTTTTATATATATATATATATATTTATTCATTATATATATATATATATAAGATGATTAAATTATGATATACCAATATAAGTTAACAAATGAGAATATCGGATCTAATGAATATGAATGTATTTCCACTATAAATACCGTTATTTACTCCTCAAATAATATTACCGCAAATTTCATGATTGGTTAGTGCGTATACAATACAATATTTAATATTATAACATGACGATATTTTAGATTTGTTTAAATATTTTCTAATGATTTATTTAATATTAATAAGAGTATTATGCAATATGTATTATATTTCCTATAAATATTTTCTTGAATGTACATTTCAGAATATTTAAATTTAAATTTGTGTATATAATATAAATTAAAAATGATATTTAGGTTATATAACTAAGCACAGCTTTATGAAGGAAGTGGGCAAGGAAGCTAAACTAACTTGTCAATTGGATTCATATACGGACTTCATATGGTATAAGGGATCTAATAAATCGCAAGACTTTGTATCAATATATATTAATAAATATATAATAGATAAATTTATAAATCATATGAATGTTAGTTTATACTGTGGTTTCTAGTTTCAATACAAAATAAATAGTAATATATCGCTAACTTTAAATATCAATATAATAATTATACAACGTCATTTTTAATTAAAATTATATATTATTATATTTAAATTAATTATATTTGTAGTGTTATATAAAAATAATCTTATTTATGTATTTCTACAATGTATATTTAAAATTTTATTTCATAAATATTTTAATAATTTAAATGTACACTTGTAATATAAGGTATATATTTCGATATATTTGTTATTATTATACTACATATATAATAAATCTAGTGATATTAAAAAAAAATATTAAATATTATAATAATTATATATATATAGAATGATAATTCATTTACAATTTTATTTTATTTTTCAATTTAGTCTACAAATTAAATGCAATTTTTTAGTCCATATATTATTGTTTTTACTCAAATTTATCTAAATCTAAATGTAGATTAAAGTTTGCTATAACTGATATAATAATGTCAATTGATAATTTAAATCTATAGAAAATATTACTATAAAATATTATTAATATATTCATTATATTAATATTAAAATAATATTATATCACGTATATAATTAGTTTACCAAATTGATATATTCATTTTAATATTTATCAAATATATTATCATTGATATTTTAATAATATTATATATATATAAATAGGTAAATTCAGATAACGGTACATTAACCATACACAAAGTGAATTCATCTGATGTGGGTACATACGTATGTCAAGATGTATCTAAGAGTTATAAAAAAAATAGAATACATCTACAATTGATCGGTAATCAAAAATATAATAGATACTGACCTTATTATATATTTTTTGTATATGTTGTACGATTATTTTACTATTTAATTATAAAATTAATTTAATATGCTAGGGTGTTTACTTATGTATTTCCGAGATTATCATTATTTTTTGTCTAGTTATTTTATTTGAGTGTATATCGCAAAAATATTTTATAATTATAATTTATTAATTTCCAGATGAATTAAAAATATCTGTTAAAGTTGATAATACGAATACATCTGCACATATTCTGAAGATCAATGACACAGTGGAGGTATCTTGCGAAATTTACTATTATGCGATACAAGAGTCGAATATACTCAATGGCACTAAGGTTATAATCATTATTATAAATACATAATTATATTAATTATTAATAGATTAAATATATATATATATAATATGTGTTTTTACCTATATATCTTTGTATATTTGTTATTTATGAAATAAATTATCACATTAATATCTATAATTATTTAGGTGGAGATTCGTGTATTAAATGAAATTTCTAAAAAATATAAGCATAACAAAATCGAAAACAAAAATGGCTTAATTTATGCTAAAATCTCACTAGTTAGTATTTTTTAATATGTCCGTTATTATTGATTTATTTTATATTAATTATCATACTATATTTATAAACAATGTATTTAATTAAATCACTAAAGTATATATATATATGCCAAACTATGAATATATGTAAAATAATAACAATATTATTAGTATATCTATTACAAATTTAGAGTTTAAATTACACGGTGATGAATACAGACTTTAACATAACTTTTGAAGTTATCGTAGATCTTGATCATTCTTCATTTATAGATTACAGATCATTATACTATCAGGTGGCAAGTTAGTATATACTAACCAATTATATAATTATTATTATATGTTAACCATAACGAAACGTGTATAATTGTTATTATTATTTTATTATATATTAGTTAAATACTTCACAAATTAAAAATGTCATTTAATTAATTAAATTAATAAAACATTGGATTGTATAAAAGTAATACGGATAATAATAATACTAGTATAGAAATACATTTTTTTTATTTAGTTGCTATTCACAAATTACCTTCTAAGTATAACAACATTTATAAAATAATTGTAAAATTACTTTCATGAAACTAAATATAATATTCTTAAAAATGCAATAAAAAACTCAAAAATACTGGAATATATATAAATGACCATTAAAATACAAATCAGACATATTTTTAAAGGCTCGGGTACTTAGAAAAGATAAGTTAATTCATATATGTTGTACAGCTAATGATATTACTTTCATAACATTACAAGAAAATAGTACTAACAAAATAATATTGAATTTAACTAAGTTTCCATCTTATGAATAAATTTAGTTTTGGTATATTATTTTCTTCTTTTTTGTCTTTTTTTCTATTTATTTTTATTGTACAGTTTATTTATTTAGTATATATTATTTAATATTGGATTTTAATAATACGTATATACCTTTTTACTATAATCAATCAACTATAAATTCTAATAATACTTTATTAAATGATGTTAATACTTCTAATTTTAATTTAGATATAACAATTGATTCTAGATATTATACTTCAGATGAATTTAATTTAAATCATAAATACATTTTTTAACATGGGGTATAATTTAATTAATATCAATGTTAAAAGTTTAAATTTTGTTTGATATATTGTCTTTATTATTAATTTTGTTTTCAATTTGTTTTAATATAATATCAGTAACCGAGTCTTGGTTAAATGTTGATAATAATTTTGTATTTGATGTTCCTGATTATAATACAGTATTATCTATTCGGGTTCATAAAAGAGGTGGAGGAGTTCTAATTTATGTTAAAAAATATCTCATTTAATATACTATCTTAAGTTTCTAATAAATTGTTTGATAGTATTATTATTGAATTATTATTAAATAATAATATACTGATTATTTGTAGTTCTATACATATAACTTCAAACATCGACAATTATTCATTAACTATATTTTCAATTTATAATTCCCAACTTTATTTAAATTTGTTGATAATAAAATGATAATTTGTGGTGATTACAATAATGATTTAAAAAATTTTAAGATTTGCAAAAATGCAGAAATATTTTTAGAAAAATGTAATGAGATAGGATGTTCTCCTATGATAAATAGGCCAACTAGAATTGATTTAAATAAATATTTACTATAATTGATAATTTTTTTACAAATCTTTATTGTGCAAAATTTTCTGGTATTATTATATCATTTTCCAATTATATTATTATTAGATATAAATAAAAGTAGTTGATTAAATATTGTTAATAAATATAATACTAAATATAATTTAATTATTGATGATACTGTTTATCATATTTCATAATTTTTTAAATCTGTCAACTTGCATTTTTTTAAAACTGATAATTCAGAAACTTTGTAGAATTTATTTATTGATTTTTGTATTCATCAATTTAATATTTATTGCCCTATATATGAAAATATAAAATATAAAAAATATATCCCATGGCATACAAAAAAAAAAATGTAGGATTAAACAAAAACTGTATTTTAATGGCATAAATAACACGAAGTATTATAATACAGGACCTATAACTAATATAATGTATATGCCAAATACACCGAATTACGAAGTAGGAGATAATATAACATGTATATCGGATGGTTTCCCAATGCCTATTTATCAATGGTCACGAATAAACTGTCCGGATTGCGGATCACTATCCACGGGAAATGTACTTATGGTTTGTATATATTTGTTGTATTATAATATGAAGTATTGGATATATTAACAAATAGTTGTTACAAATAAAAACTAATCTATTTTCTATCTATCGTTTTATGTTATACCATTTCGTATATAATGTTATAAATTCATACTTTTTTATATATATATATATATTTATTCATTATATATATATATATATAAGATGATTAAATTATGATATACCAATATAAGTTAACAAATGAGAATATCGGATCTAATGAATATGAATGTATTTCCACTATAAATACCGTTATTTACTCCTCAAATAATATTACCGCAAATTTCATGATTGGTTAGTGCGTATACAATACAATATTTAATATTATAACATGACGATATTTTAGATTTGTTTAAATATTTTCTAATGATTTATTTAATATTAATAAGAGTATTATGCAATATGTATTATATTTCCTATAAATATTTTCTTGAATGTACATTTCAGAATATTTAAATTTAAATTTGTGTATATAATATAAATTAAAAATGATATTTAGGTTATATAACTAAGCACAGCTTTATGAAGGAAGTGGGCAAGGAAGCTAAACTAACTTGTCAATTGGATTCATATACGGACTTCATATGGTATAAGGGATCTAATAAATCGCAAGACTTTGTATCAATATATATTAATAAATATATAATAGATAAATTTATAAATCATATGAATGTTAGTTTATACTGTGGTTTCTAGTTTCAATACAAAATAAATAGTAATATATCGCTAACTTTAAATATCAATATAATAATTATACAACGTCATTTTTAATTAAAATTATATATTATTATATTTAAATTAATTATATTTGTAGTGTTATATAAAAATAATCTTATTTATGTATTTCTACAATGTATATTTAAAATTTTATTTCATAAATATTTTAATAATTTAAATGTACACTTGTAATATAAGGTATATATTTCGATATATTTGTTATTATTATACTACATATATAATAAATCTAGTGATATTAAAAAAAAATATTAAATATTATAATAATTATATATATATAGAATGATAATTCATTTACAATTTTATTTTATTTTTCAATTTAGTCTACAAATTAAATGCAATTTTTTAGTCCATATATTATTGTTTTTACTCAAATTTATCTAAATCTAAATGTAGATTAAAGTTTGCTATAACTGATATAATAATGTCAATTGATAATTTAAATCTATAGAAAATATTACTATAAAATATTATTAATATATTCATTATATTAATATTAAAATAATATTATATCACGTATATAATTAGTTTACCAAATTGATATATTCATTTTAATATTTATCAAATATATTATCATTGATATTTTAATAATATTATATATATATAAATAGGTAAATTCAGATAACGGTACATTAACCATACACAAAGTGAATTCATCTGATGTGGGTACATACGTATGTCAAGATGTATCTAAGAGTTATAAAAAAAATAGAATACATCTACAATTGATCGGTAATCAAAAATATAATAGATACTGACCTTATTATATATTTTTTGTATATGTTGTACGATTATTTTACTATTTAATTATAAAATTAATTTAATATGCTAGGGTGTTTACTTATGTATTTCCGAGATTATCATTATTTTTTGTCTAGTTATTTTATTTGAGTGTATATCGCAAAAATATTTTATAATTATAATTTATTAATTTCCAGATGAATTAAAAATATCTGTTAAAGTTGATAATACGAATACATCTGCACATATTCTGAAGATCAATGACACAGTGGAGGTATCTTGCGAAATTTACTATTATGCGATACAAGAGTCGAATATACTCAATGGCACTAAGGTTATAATCATTATTATAAATACATAATTATATTAATTATTAATAGATTAAATATATATATATATAATATGTGTTTTTACCTATATATCTTTGTATATTTGTTATTTATGAAATAAATTATCACATTAATATCTATAATTAATAGGTGGAGATTCGTGTATTAAATGAAATTTCTAAAAAATATAAGCATAACAAAATCGAAAACAAAAATGGCTTAATTTATGCTAAAATCTCACTAGTTAGTATTTTTTAATATGTCCGTTATTATTGATTTATTTTATATTAATTATCATACTATATTTATAAACAATGTATTTAATTAAATCACTAAAGTATATATATATATGCCAAACTATGAATATATGTAAAATAATAACAATATTATTAGTATATCTATTACAAATTTAGAGTTTAAATTACACGGTGATGAATACAGACTTTAACATAACTTTTGAAGTTATCGTAGATCTTGATCATTCTTCATTTATAGATTACAGATCATTATACTATCAGGTGGCAAGTTAGTATATACTAACCAATTATATAATTATTATTATATGTTAACCATAACGAAACGTGTATAATTGTTATTATTATTTTATTATATATTAGTTAAATACTTCACAAATTAAAAATGTCATTTAATTAATTAAATTAATAAAACATTGGATTGTATAAAAGTAATACGGATAATAATAATACTAGTATAGAAATACATTTTTTTTATTTAGTTGCTATTCACAAATTACCTTCTAAGTATAACAACATTTATAAAATAATTGTAAAATTACTTTCATGAAACTAAATATAATATTCTTAAAAATGCAATAAAAAACTCAAAAATACTGGAATATATATAAATGACCATTAAAATACAAATCAGACATATTTTTAAAGGCTCGGGTACTTAGAAAAGATAAGTTAATTCATATATGTTGTACAGCTAATGATATTACTTTCATAACATTACAAGAAAATAGTACTAACAAAATAATATTGAATTTAACTAAGTTTCCATCTTATGAATAAATTTAGTTTTGGTATATTATTTTCTTCTTTTTTGTCTTTTTTTCTATTTATTTTTATTGTACAGTTTATTTATTTAGTATATATTATTTAATATTGGATTTTAATAATACGTATATACCTTTTTACTATAATCAATCAACTATAAATTCTAATAATACTTTATTAAATGATGTTAATACTTCTAATTTTAATTTAGATATAACAATTGATTCTAGATATTATACTTCAGATGAATTTAATTTAAATCATAAATACATTTTTTAACATGGGGTATAATTTAATTAATATCAATGTTAAAAGTTTAAATTTTGTTTGATATATTGTCTTTATTATTAATTTTGTTTTCAATTTGTTTTAATATAATATCAGTAACCGAGTCTTGGTTAAATGTTGATAATAATTTTGTATTTGATGTTCCTGATTATAATACAGTATTATCTATTCGGGTTCATAAAAGAGGTGGAGGAGTTCTAATGTATGTTAAAAAATATCTCATTTAATATACTATCTTAAGTTTCTAATAAATTGTTTGATAGTATTATTATTGAATTATTATTAAATAATAATATACTGATTATTTGTAGTTCTATACATATAACTTCAAACATCGACAATTATTCATTAACTATATTTTCAATTTATAATTCCCAACTTTATTTAAATTTGTTGATAATAAAATGATAATTTGTGGTGATTACAATAATGATTTAAAAAATTTTAAGATTTGCAAAAATGCAGAAATATTTTTAGAAAAATGTAATGAGATAGGATGTTCTCCTATGATAAATAGGCCAACTAGAATTGATTTAAATAAATATTTACTATAATTTATAATTTTTTTACAAATCTTTATTGTGCAAAATTTTCTGGTAATATTATATCATTTTCCAATTATATTATTATTAGATATAAATAAAAGTAGTTGATTAAATATTGTTAATAAATATAATAATAAATATAATTTAATTATTGATGATACTGTTTATCATATTTCATAATTTTTTAAATCTGTCAACTTGCATTTTTTTAAAACTGATAATTCAGAAACTTTATAGAATTTATTTATTGATTTTTTTATTCATCAATTTAATATTTATTGCCCTATATATGAAAATATAAAATATAAAAAATATATCCCATGGCATACAAAAAAAAAATTTAGGATTAAACAAAAACTGTATTTTAATGGCATAAATAACACGAAGTATTATAATACAGGACCTATAACTAATATTATGTATATGCCAAATACACCGAATTACGAAGTAGGAGATAATATAACATGTATATCGGATGGTTTCCCAATGCCTATTTATCAATGGTCACGAATAAACTGTCCGGATTGCGGATCACTATCCACGGGAAATGTACTTATGGTTTGTATATATTTGTTGTATTATAATATGAAGTATTGGATATATTAACAAATAGTTGTCACAAATAAAAACTAATCTATTTTCTATCTATCGTTTTATGTTATACCATTTCGTATATAATGTTATAAATTCATACTTTTTTATATATATATATATATATTTATTCATTATATATATAAGATGATTAAATTATGATATACCAATATAAGTTAACAAATGAGAATATCGGATCTAATGTATATGAATGTATTTCCACTATAAATACCGTTATTTACTCCTCAAATAATATTACCGCAAATTTCATGATTGGTTAGTGCGTATACAATACAATATTTAATATTATAACATGACGATATTTTAGATTTGTTTAAATATTTTCTAATGATTTATTTAATATTAATAAGAGTATTATGCAATATGTATTATATTTCCTATAAATATTTTCTTGAATGTACATTTCAGAATATTTAAATTTAAATTTGTGTATATAATATAAATTAAAAATGATATTTAGGTTATATAACTAAGCACAGCTTTATGACGGAAGTGGGCAAGGAAGCTAAACTAACTTGTCAATTGGATTCATATACGGACTTCATATGGTATAAGGGATCAAATAAATCGCAAGACTTTGTATCAATATATATTAATAAATCTATAATAGATAAATATATAAATCATATGAATGTTAGTTTATACTGTGGTTTCTAGTTTCAATACAAAATAAATAGTAATATATCGCTAACTTTAAATATCAATATAATAATTATACAACGTCATTTTTAATTAAAAATTATATATTATTATATTTAAATTAATTATATTTGTAGTGTTATATAAAAATAATCTTATTTATGTATTTCTACAATGTATATTTAAAATTTAATTTCATAAATATTTTAATAATTTAAATGTACACTTGTAATATAAGGTATATATTTCGATATATTTATTATTATTATACTACATATATAATAAATCTAGTGATATTAAAAAAAAATATTAAATATTATAATAATTATATATATATATATAGAATGATAATTCATTTACAATTTTAATTTATTTTTCAATTTAGTCTACAAATTTAATGCAATTTTGTAGTCCATATATTATTGTTTTTACTCAAATTTATCTAAATCTAAATGTAGATTAAAGTTTGCTATAACTGATATAATAATGTCAATTGATAATTTAAATCTTTAGAAAATATTACTTTAAAATATTATTAATATATTCATTATATTAATATTAAAATAATATTATATCACGTATCTAATTAGTTTACCAAATTGATATATTCATTTTAATATTTATCAAATATATTATCATTGATATTTTAATAATATTATATATATATATAAATAGGTAAATTCAGATAACGGTACATTAACCATACACAAAGTGAATTCATCTGATGTGGGTACATACGTATGTCAAGATGTATCTAAGAGTTATAACAAAAATAGAATACATCTACAATTGATCGGTAATCAAAAATATAATAGATACTGACCTTATTATATATTTTTTTTATATGTTGTACGATTATTTTACTATTTAATTATAAAATTAATTTAATATGCTAGGGTGTTTACTTATGTATTTCCGAGATTATCATTATTTTTTGTCTAGTTATTTTATTTAAGTGTATATCGCAAACATATTTTATAATTATAATTTATTAATTTCCAGATGAATTAAAAATATCTGTTAAAGTTGATAATACGAATACATCTGCACATATTCTGAAGATCAATGACACAGTGGAGGTATCTTGCGAAATTTACTATTATGCGATACAAGAGTCGAATATACTCAATGGCACTAAGGTTATAATCATTATTATAAATACATAATTATATTAATTATTAATAGATTAAATATATATATATATAATATGTGTTTTTACCTATATATCTTTGTATATTTGTTATTTATGAAATAAATTATCACATTAATATCTATGATTAATAGGTGGAGATTCGTGTATTAAATGAAATTTCTAAAAAATATAAGCATAACAAAATCGAAAACAAAAATGGCTTAATTTATGCTAAAATCTCACTAGTTAGTATTTTTTAATATGTCCGTTATTATTGATTTATTTTATATTAATTATCATACTATATTTATAAACAATGTATTTAATTAAATCACTAAAGTATATATATATATATGCCAAACTATGAATATATGTAAAATAATAACAATATTATTAGTATATCTATTACAAATTTAGAGTTTAAATTACACGGTGATGAATACAGACTTTAACATAACTTTTGAAGTTATCGTAGATCTTGATCATTCTTCATTTATAGATTACAGATCATTATACTATCAGGTGGCAAGTTAGTATATACTAACCAATTATATAATTATTATTATATGTTAACCATAACGAAACTTGTATAATTGTTATTATTATTTTATTATATATTAGTTAAATACTTCACAAATTAAAAATTTCATTTAATTAATTAAATTAATAAAACATTGGATTGTATAAAAGTAATACGGATAATAATAATACTAGTATAGAAATAATTTTTTATTATTTAGTTGCTATTCACAAATTACCTTCTAAGGATAACAACATTTCTAAAATAATTGTAAAATTACTTTCATGAAACTAAATATAATATTCTTAAAAATGCAATAAAAAACTCAAAAATACTGGAATATATATAAATGACCATTTGACTAAAATACAAATCAGACATATTTTTCAAGGCTCGGGTACTTAGAAAAGATAAGTTAATTCATATCTGTTGTACAGCTAATGATATTACTTTCATAACATTACAAGAAAATAGTACTAACAAAATAATATTGAATTTAATTAAGTTTCCATCTTATGAATAAATTTAGTTTTGGTATATTATTTTCTTCTTTTTTGTCTTTTTTTCTATTTATTTTTATTGTACAGTTTATTTATTTAGTATATATTATTTAATATTGGATTTTAATAATACGTATATACCTTTTTACTATAATCAATCAACTATAAATTCTAATAATACTTTATTAAATGATGTTAATACTTCTAATTTTAATTTAGATATAACAATTGATTCTAGATATTATACTTCAGATGAATTTAATTTAAATCATAAATACATTTTTTAACATGGGGTATAATTTAATTAATATCAATGTTAAAAGTTTAAATTTTGTTTGATATATTGTCTTTATTATTAATTTTGTTTTCAATTTGTTTTAATATAATATCAGTAACCGAGTCTTGGTTAAATGTTGATAATAATTTTGTATTTGATGTTCCTGATTATAATACAGTATTATCTATTCGGGTTCATAAAAGAGGTGGAGGAGTTCTAATTTATGTTAAAAAATATCTCATTTAATATACTATCTTAAGTTTCTAATAAATTGTTTGATAGTATTATTATTGAATTATTATTAAATAATAATATACTGATTATTTGTAGTTCTATACATATAACTTCAAACATCGACAATTATTCATTAACTATATTTTCAATTTATAATTCCCAACTTTATTTAAATTTGTTGATAATAAAATGATAATTTGTGGTGATTACAATAATGATTTAAAAAATTTTAAGATTTGCAAAAATGCAGAAATATTTTTAGAAAAATGTAATGAGATAGGATGTTCTCCTATGATAAATAGGCCAACTAGAATTGATTTAAATAAATATTTACTATAATTGATAATTTTTTTACAAATCTTTATTGTGCAAAATTTTCTGGTATTATTATATCATTTTCCAATTATATTATTATTAGATATAAATAAAAGTAGTTGATTAAATATTGTTAATAAATATAATACTAAATATAATTTAATTATTGATGATACTGTTTATCATATTTCATAATTTTTTAAATCTGTCAACTTGCATTTTTTTAAAACTGATAATTCAGAAACTTTGTAGAATTTATTTATTGATTTTTGTATTCATCAATTTAATATTTATTGCCCTATATATGAAAATATAAAATATAAAAAATATATCCCATGGCATACAAAAAAAAAAATGTAGGATTAAACAAAAACTGTATTTTAATGGCATAAATAACACGAAGTATTATAATACAGGACCTATAACTAATATAATGTATATGCCAAATACACCGAATTACGAAGTAGGAGATAATATAACATGTATATCGGATGGTTTCCCAATGCCTATTTATCAATGGTCACGAATAAACTGTCCGGATTGCGGATCACTATCCACGGGAAATGTACTTATGGTTTGTATATATTTGTTGTATTATAATATGAAGTATTGGATATATTAACAAATAGTTGTTACAAATAAAAACTAATCTATTTTCTATCTATCGTTTTATGTTATACCATTTCGTATATAATGTTATAAATTCATACTTTTTTATATATATATATATATTTATTCATTATATATATATATATATAAGATGATTAAATTATGATATACCAATATAAGTTAACAAATGAGAATATCGGATCTAATGAATATGAATGTATTTCCACTATAAATACCGTTATTTACTCCTCAAATAATATTACCGCAAATTTCATGATTGGTTAGTGCGTATACAATACAATATTTAATATTATAACATGACGATATTTTAGATTTGTTTAAATATTTTCTAATGATTTATTTAATATTAATAAGAGTATTATGCAATATGTATTATATTTCCTATAAATATTTTCTTGAATGTACATTTCAGAATATTTAAATTTAAATTTGTGTATATAATATAAATTAAAAATGATATTTAGGTTATATAACTAAGCACAGCTTTATGAAGGAAGTGGGCAAGGAAGCTAAACTAACTTGTCAATTGGATTCATATACGGACTTCATATGGTATAAGGGATCTAATAAATCGCAAGACTTTGTATCAATATATATTAATAAATATATAATAGATAAATTTATAAATCATATGAATGTTAGTTTATACTGTGGTTTCTAGTTTCAATACAAAATAAATAGTAATATATCGCTAACTTTAAATATCAATATAATAATTATACAACGTCATTTTTAATTAAAATTATATATTATTATATTTAAATTAATTATATTTGTAGTGTTATATAAAAATAATCTTATTTATGTATTTCTACAATGTATATTTAAAATTTTATTTCATAAATATTTTAATAATTTAAATGTACACTTGTAATATAAGGTATATATTTCGATATATTTGTTATTATTATACTACATATATAATAAATCTAGTGATATTAAAAAAAAATATTAAATATTATAATAATTATATATATATAGAATGATAATTCATTTACAATTTTATTTTATTTTTCAATTTAGTCTACAAATTAAATGCAATTTTTTAGTCCATATATTATTGTTTTTACTCAAATTTATCTAAATCTAAATGTAGATTAAAGTTTGCTATAACTGATATAATAATGTCAATTGATAATTTAAATCTATAGAAAATATTACTATAAAATATTATTAATATATTCATTATATTAATATTAAAATAATATTATATCACGTATCTAATTAGTTTACCAAATTGATATATTCATTTTAATATTTATCAAATATATTATCATTGATATTTTAATAATATTATATATATATAAATAGGTAAATTCAGATAACGGTACATTAACCATACACAAAGTGAATTCATCTGATGTGGGTACATACGTATGTCAAGATGTATCTAAGAGTTATAACAAAAATAGAATACATCTACAATTGATCGGTAATCAAAAATATAATAGATACTGACCTTATTATATATTTTTTGTATATGTTGTACGATTATTTTACTATTTAATTATAAAATTAATTTAATATGCTAGGGTGTTTACTTATGTATTTCCGAGATTATCATTATTTATTGTCTAGTTATTTTATTTGAGTGTATATCGCAAACATATTTTATAATTATAATTTATTAATTTCCAGATGAATTAAAAATATCTGTTAAAGTTGATAATACGAATACATCTGCACATATTCTGAAGATCAATGACACAGTGGAGGTATCTTGCGAAATTTACTATTATGCGATACAAGAGTCGAATATACTCAATGGCACTAAGGTTATAATCATTATTATAAATACATAATTATATTAATTATTAATAGATTAAATATATATATATATAATATATGTTTTTACCTATATATCTTTGTATATTTGTTATTTATGAAATAAATTATCACATTAATATCTATAATTAATAGGTGGAGATTCGTGTATTAAATGAAATTTCTAAAAAATATAAGCATAACAAAATCGAAAACAAAAATGGCTTAATTTATGCTAAAATCTCACTAGTTAGTATTTTTTAATATGTCCGTTATTATTGATTTATTTTATATTAATTATCATACTATATTTATAAACAATGTATTTAATTAAATCACTAAAGTATATATATATATGCCAAACTATGAATATATGTAAAATAATAACAATATTATTAGTATATCTATTACAAATTTAGAGTTTAAATTACACGGTGATGAATACAGACTTTAACATAACTTTTGAAGTTATCGTAGATCTTGATCATTCTTCATTTATAGATTACAGATCATTATACTATCAGGTGGCAAGTTAGTATATACTAACCAATTATATAATTATTATTATATGTTAACCATAACGAAACGTGTATAATTGTTATTATTATTTTATTATATATTAGTTAAATACTTCACAAATTAAAAATGTCATTTAATTAATTAAATTAATAAAACATTGGATTGTATAAAAGTAATACGGATAATAATAATACTAGTATAGAAATACATTTTTTTTATTTAGTTGCTATTCACAAATTACCTTCTAAGTATAACAACATTTATAAAATAATTGTAAAATTACTTTCATGAAACTAAATATAATATTCTTAAAAATGCAATAAAAAACTCAAAAATACTGGAATATATATAAATGACCATTAAAATACAAATCAGACATATTTTTAAAGGCTCGGGTACTTAGAAAAGATAAGTTAATTCATATATGTTGTACAGCTAATGATATTACTTTCATAACATTACAAGAAAATAGTACTAACAAAATAATATTGAATTTAACTAAGTTTCCATCTTATGAATAAATTTAGTTTTGGTATATTATTTTCTTCTTTTTTGTCTTTTTTTCTATTTATTTTTATTGTACAGTTTATTTATTTAGTATATATTATTTAATATTGGATTTTAATAATACGTATATACCTTTTTACTATAATCAATCAACTATAAATTCTAATAATACTTTATTAAATGATGTTAATACTTCTAATTTTAATTTAGATATAACAATTGATTCTAGATATTATACTTCAGATGAATTTAATTTAAATCATAAATACATTTTTTAACATGGGGTATAATTTAATTAATATCAATGTTAAAAGTTTAAATTTTGTTTGATATATTGTCTTTATTATTAATTTTGTTTTCAATTTGTTTTAATATAATATCAGTAACCGAGTCTTGGTTAAATGTTGATAATAATTTTGTATTTGATGTTCCTGATTATAATACAGTATTATCTATTCGGGTTCATAAAAGAGGCGGAGGAGTTCTAATTTATGTTAAAAAATATCTCATTTAATATACTATCTTAAGTTTCTAATAAATTGTTTGATAGTATTATTATTGAATTATTATTAAATAATAATATACTGATTATTTGTAGTTCTATACATATAACTTCAAACATCGACAATTATTCATTAACTATATTTTCAATTTATAATTCCCAACTTTATTTAAATTTGTTGATAATAAAATGATAATTTGTGGTGATTACAATAATGATTTAAAAAATTTTAAGATTTGCAAAAATGCAGAAATATTTTTAGAAAAATGTAATGAGATAGGATGTTCTCCTATGATAAATAGGCCAACTAGAATTGATTTAAATAAATATTTACTATAATTGATAATTTTTTTACAAATATTTATTGTGCAAAATTTTCTGGTATTATTACATCATTTTCCAATTATATTATTATTAGATATAAATAAAAGTAGTTGATTAAATATTGTTAATAAATATAATACTAAATATAATTTAATTATTGATGATACTGTTTATCATATTTCATAATTTTTTAAATCTGTCAACTTGCATTTTTTTAAAACTGATAATTCAGAATCTTTATAGAATTTATTTATTGATTTTTTTATGCATCAATTTAATATTTATTGCCCTATATATGAAAATATAAAATATAAAAAATATATCCCATGGCATACAAAAAAAAAAAATTTAGGATTAAACAAAAACTATACAAAATATATTATTAAAAAATAATAATATATTATTAAATTGTATTATAATTTATGAGATGTATAATATATTATATTCTTTACTATAACTAAGTGACATTTAAATGGCATACATAACACGAAGTATTATAATACAGGACCTATAACTAATATAATGTATATGCCAAATACACCGAATTACGAAGTAGGAGATAATATAACATGTATATCGGATGGTTTCCCAATGCCTATTTATCAATGGTCACGAATAAACTGTCCAGATTGCGGATCACTATCCACGGGAAATGTACTTATGGTTTGTATATATTTGTTGTATTATAATATGAAGTATTGGATATATTAACAAATAGTTGTTACAAATAAAAACTAATCTATTTTCTATCTATCGTTTTATGTTATACCATTTCCTATGTAATGTTATAAATTCATACTTTATATATATATATATATATATATATATATATATATATATTCATTATATATATAAGATGATTAAATTATGATATACCAATATAAGTTAACAAATGAGAATATCGGATCTAATGTATATGAATGTATTTCCACTATAAATACCGTTATTTACTCCTCAAATAATATTACCGCAAATTTCATGATTGGTTAGTGCGTATACAATACAATATTTAATATTATAACATGACGATATTTTAGATTTGTTTAAATATTTTCTAATGATTTATTTAATATTAATAAGAGTATTATGCAATATGTATTATATTTCCTATAAATATTTTCTTGAATGTTCATTTCAGAATATTTAAATTTAAATTTGTGTATATAATATAAATTAAAAATGATATTTAGGTTATATAACTAAGCACAGCTTTATGAAGGAAGTGGGCAAGGAAGCTAAACTAACTTGTCAATTGGATTCATATACGGACTTCATATGGTATAAGGGATCTAATAAATCGCAAGACTTTGTATCAATATATATTAATAAATATATAATAGATAAATTTATAAATCATATGAATGTTAGTTTATATTGTGGTTTCTAGTTTCAATACAAAATAAATAGTAATATATCGCTAACTTTAAATATCAATATAATAATTATACAACGTCATTTTTAATTAAAATTATATATTATTATATTTAAATTAATTATATTTGTAGTGTTATATAAAAATAATCTTATTTATGTATTTCTACAATGTATATTTAAAATTTTATTTCATAAATATTTTAATAATTTAAATGTACACTTGTAATATAAGGTATATATTTCGATATATTTGTTATTATTATACTACATATATAATAAATCTAGTGATATTAAAAAAAAATATTAAATATTATAATAATTATATATATATAGAATGATAATTCATTTACAATTTTATTTTATTTTTCAATTTAGTCTACAAATTAAATGCAATTTTTTAGTCCATATATTATTGTTTTTACTCAAATTTATCTAAATCTAAATGTAGATTAAAGTTTGCTATAACTGATATAATAATGTCAATTGATAATTTAAATCTATAGAAAATATTACTATAAAATATTATTAATATATTCATTATATTAATATTAAAATAATATTATATCACGTATCTAATTAGTTTACCAAATTGATATATTCATTTTAATATTTATCAAATATATTATCATTGATATTTTAATAATATTATATATATATAAATAGGTAAATTCAGATAACGGTACATTAACCATACACAAAGTGAATTCATCTGATGTGGGTACATACGTATGTCAAGATGTATCTAAGAGTTATAACAAAAATAGAATACATCTACAATTGATCGGTAATCAAAAATATAATAGATACTGACCTTATTATATATTTTTTGTATATGTTGTACGATTATTTTACTATTTAATTATAAAATTAATTTAATATGCTAGGGTGTTTACTTATGTATTTCCGAGATTATCATTATTTTTTGTCTAGTTATTTTATTTGAGTGTATATCGCAAAAATATTTTATAATTATAATTTATTAATTTCCAGATGAATTAAAAATATCTGTTAAAGTTGATAATACGAATACATCTGCACATATTCTGAAGATCAATGACACAGTGGAGGTATCTTGCGAAATTTACTATTATGCGATACAAGAGTCGAATATACTCAATGGCACTAAGGTTATAATCATTATTATAAATACATAATTATATTAATTATTAATAGATTAAATATATATATATATAATATGTGTTTTTACCTATATATCTTTGTATATTTGTTATTTATGAAATAAATTATCACATTAATATCTATGATTAATAGGTGGAGATTCGTGTATTAAATGAAATTTCTAAAAAATATAAGCATAACAAAATCGAAAACAAAAATGGCTTAATTTATGCTAAAATCTCACTAGTTAGTATTTTTTAATATGTCCGTTATTATTGATTTATTTTATATTAATTATCATACTATATTTATAAACAATGTATTTAATTAAATCACTAAAGTATATATATATATGCCAAACTATGAATATATGTAAAATAATAACAATATTATTAGTATATCTATTACAAATTTAGAGTTTAAATTACACGGTGATGAATACAGACTTTAACATAACTTTTGAAGTTATCGTAGATCTTGATCATTCTTCATTTATAGATTACAGATCATTATACTATCAGGTGGCAAGTTAGTATATACTAACCAATTATATAATTATTATTATATGTTAACCATAACGAAACGTGTATAATTGTTATTATTATTTTATTATATATTAGTTAAATACTTCACAAATTAAAAATGTCATTTAATTAATTAAATTAATAAAACATTGGATTGTATAAAAGTAATACGGATAATAATAATACTAGTATAGAAATACATTTTTTTTATTTAGTTGCTATTCACAAATTACCTTCTAAGTATAACAACATTTATAAAATAATTGTAAAATTACTTTCATGAAACTAAATATAATATTCTTAAAAATGCAATAAAAAACTCAAAATTACTGGAATATATATAAATGACCATTAAAATACAAATCAGACATATTTTTAAAGGCTCGGGTACTTAGAAAAGATAAGTTAATTCATATATGTTGTACAGCTAATGATATTACTTTCATAACATTACAAGAAAATAGTACTAACAAAATAATATTGAATTTAACTAAGTTTCCATCTTATGAATAAATTTAGTTTTGGTATATTATTTTCTTCTTTTTTGTCTTTTTTTCTATTTATTTTTATTGTACAGTTTATTTATTTAGTATATATTATTTAATATTGGATTTTAATAATACGTATATACCTTTTTACTATAATCAATCAACTATAAATTCTAATAATACTTTATTAAATGATGTTAATACTTCT
This sequence comes from Osedax fenrisi, assembly GCA_964019155.1. NCBI lineage: Eukaryota > Metazoa > Annelida > Polychaeta > Sabellida > Siboglinidae > Osedax > Osedax fenrisi. The sequence goes on along the minus strand of OZ025241.1, from coordinate 66,044,802 downwards.
AATTTTAATTTAGATATAACAATTGATTCTAGATATTATACTTCAGATGAATTTAATTTAAATCATAAATACATTTTTTAACATGGGGTATAATTTAATTAATATCAATGTTAAAAGTTTAAATTTTGTTTGATATATTGTCTTTATTATTAATTTTGTTTTCAATTTGTTTTAATATAATATCAGTAACCGAGTCTTGGTTAAATGTTGATAATAATTTTGTATTTGATGTTCCTGATTATAATACAGTATTATCTATTCGGGTTCATAAAAGAGGTGGAGGAGTTCTAATTTATGTTAAAAAATATCTCATTTAATATACTATCTTAAGTTTCTAATAAATTGTTTGATAGTATTATTATTGAATTATTATTAAATAATAATATACTGATTATTTGTAGTTCTATACATATAACTTCAAACATCGACAATTATTCATTAACTATATTTTCAATTTATAATTCCCAACTTTATTTAAATATGTTGATAAGAAAATGATAATTTGTGGTGATTACAATAATGATTTAAAAAATTTTAAGATTTGCAAAAATGCAGAAATATTTTTAGAAAAATGTAATGAGATAGGATGTTCTCCTATGATAAATAGGCCAACTAGAATTGATTTAAATAAATATTTACTATAATTGATAATTTTTTTACAAATCTTTATTGTGCAAAATTTTCTGGTATTATTATATCATTTTCCAATTATATTATTATTAGATATAAATAAAAGTAGTTGATTAAATATTGTTAATAAATATAATACTAAATATAATTTAATTATTGATGATACTGTTTATCATATTTCATAATTTTTTAAATCTGTCAACTTGCATTTTTTTAAAACTGATAATTCAGAAACTTTGTAGAATTTATTTATTGATTTTTGTATTCATCAATTTAATATTTATTGCCCTATATATGAAAATATAAAATATAAAAAATATATCCCATGGCATACAAAAAAAAAAATTTAGGATTAAACAAAAACTGTATTTTAATGGCATAAATAACACGAAGTATTATAATACAGGACCTATAACTAATATAATGTATATGCCAAATACACCGAATTACGAAGTAGGAGATAATATAACATGTATATCGGATGGTTTCCCAATGCCTATTTATCAATGGTCACGAATAAACTGTCCGGATTGCGGATCACTATCCACGGGAAATGTACTTATGGTTTGTATATATTTGTTGTATTATAATATGAAGTATTGGATATATTAACAAATAGTTGTTACAAATAAAAACTAATCTATTTTCTATCTATCGTTTTATGTTATACCATTTCGTATATAATGTTATAAATTCATACTTTTTTATATATATATATATTTATTCATTATATATATATATAAGATGATTAAATTATGATATACCAATATAAGTTAACAAATGAGAATATCGGATCTAATGAATATGAATGTATTTCCACTATAAATACCGTTATTTACTCCTCAAATAATATTACCGCAAATTTCATGATTGGTTAGTGCGTATACAATACAATATTTAATATTATAACATGACGATATTTTAGATTTGTTTAAATATTTTCTAATGATTTATTTAATATTAATAAGAGTATTATGCAATATGTATTATATTTCCTATAAATATTTTCTTGAATGTACATTTCAGAATATTTAAATTTAAATTTGTGTATATAATATAAATTAAAAATGATATTTAGGTTATATAACTAAGCACAGCTTTATGACGGAAGTGGGCAAGGAAGCTAAACTAACTTGTCAATTGGATTCATATACGGACTTCATATGGTATAAGGGATCAAATAAATCGCAAGACTTTGTATCAATATATAGTAATAAATCTATAATAGATAAATATATAAATCATATGAATGTTAGTTTATACTGTGGTTTCTAGTTTCAATACAAAATAAATAGTAATATATCGCTAACTTTAAATATCAATATAATAATTATACAACGTCATTTTTAATTAAAATTATATATTATTATATTTAAATTAATTATATTTGTAGTGTTATATAAAAATAATCTTATTTATATATTTCTACAATGTATATTTAAAATTTTATTTCATAAATATTTTAATAATTAAAATGTACACTTGTAATATAAGGTATATATTTCGATATATTTGTTATTATTATACTACATATATAATAAATCTAGTGATATTAAAAAAAAATATTAAATATTATAATAATTATATATATATATAGAATGATAATTCATTTACAATTTTAATTTATTTTTCAATTTAGTCTACAAATTAAATGCAATTTTTTAGTCCATATATTATTGTTTTTACTCAAATTTATCTAAATCTAAATGTAGATTAAAGTTTGCTATAACTGATATAATAATGTCAATTGATAATTTAAATCTTTAGAAAATATTACTATAAAATATTATTAATATATTCATTATATTAATATTAAAATAATATTATATCACGTATCTAATTAGTTTACCAAATTGATATATTCATTTTAATATTTATCAAATATATTATCATTGATATTTTAATAATATTATATATATATATAAATAGGTAAATTCAGATAACGGTACATTAACCATACACAAAGTGAATTCATCTGATGTGGGTACATACGTATGTCAAGATGTATCTAAGAGTTATAACAAAAATAGAATACATCTACAATTGATCGGTAATCAAAAATATAATAGATACTGACCTTATTATATATTTTTTTTATATGTTGTACGATTATTTTACTATTTAATTATAAAATTAATTTAATATGCTAGGGTGTTTATTTATGTATTTCCGAGATTATCATTATTTTTTGTCGTTATTTTATTTGAGTGTATATCGCAAAAATATTTTATAATTATAATTTATTAATTTCCAGATGAATTAAAAATATATGTTAAAGTTGATAATACGAATACATCTGCACATATTCTGAAGATTAATGACACAGTGGAGGTATCTTGCGAAATTTACTATTATGCGATACAAGAGTCGAATATACTCAATGGCACTAAGGTTATAATCATTATTATAAATACATAATTATATTTATTATTAATAGATTAAATATATATATATATATAATATGTGTTTTTACCTATATATCTTTGTATATTTGTTATTTATGAAATAAATTATCACATTAATATCTATGATTAATAGGTGGAGATTCGTGTATTAAATGACATTTCTAAAAAATATAAGCATAACAAAATCGAAAACAAAAATGGCTTAATTTATGCTAAAATCTCACTAGTTAGTATTTTTTAATATGTCCGTTATAATTGATTTATTTTATATTAATTATCATACTATATTTATAAACAATATATTTAATTAAATCACTAAAGTATATATATATATGCCAAACTATGAATATATGTAAAATAATAACAATATTATTAGTATATCTATTACAAATTTAGAGTTTAAATTACACGGTGATGAATACAGACTTTAACATAACTTTCGAAGTTATCGTAGATCTTGATCATTCTTCATTTATAGATTACAGATCATTATACTATCAGGTGGCAAGTTAGTATATACTAACCAATTATATAATTATTATTATATGTTAATCATAACGAAACGTGTATAATTGTTATTATTATTTTATTATATATTAGTTAAATACTTCACAAATTAAAAATTTCATTTAATTAATTAAATTAATAAAACATTGGATTGTATAAAAGTAATACGGATAATAATAATACTAGTATAGAAATACATTTTTTTTATTTAGTTGCTATTCACAAATTACCTTCTAAGGATAACAACATTTCTAAAATAATTCTAAAATTACTTTCATGAAACTAAATATAATATTCTTAAAAATGCAATAAAAAACTCAAAAATACTGGAATATATATAAATGACCATTTGACTAAAATACAAATCAGACATATTTTTCAAGGCTCGGGTACTTAGAAAAGATAAGTTAATTCATATCTGTTGTACAGCTAATGATATTACTTTCATAACATTACAAGAAAATAGTACTAACAAAATAATATTGAATTTAATTAAGTTTCCATCTTATGAATAAATTTAGTTTTGGTATATTATTTTCTTCTTTTTTGTCTTTTTTTCTATTTATTTTTATTGTACAGTTTATTTATTTAGTATATATTATTTAATATTGGATTTTAATAATACGTATATACCTTTTTACTATAATCAATCAACTATAAATTCTAATAATACTTTATTAAATGATGTTAATACTTCTAATTTTAATTTAGATATAACAATTGATTCTAGATATTATACTTCAGATGAATTTAATTTAAATCATAAATACATTTTTTAACATAGGGTATAATTTAATTAATATCAATGTTAAAAGTTTAAATTTTGTTTGATTTTGTCTTTATTATTAATTTTGTTTTCAATTTGTTTTAATATAATATCAGTAACCGAGTCTTGGTTAAATGTTGATAATAATTTTGTATTTGATGTTCCTGATTATAATACAGTATTATCTATTCGGGTTCATAAAAGAGGTGGAGGAGTTCTAATTTATGTTACAAAATATCTCATTTAATATACTATCTTAAGTTTCTAATAAATTGTTTGATAGTATTATTATTGAATTATTATTAAATAATAATATACTGATTATTTGTAGTTCTATACATATAACTTCAAACATCGACAATTATTCATTAACTATATATTCAATTTATAATTCCCAACTTTATTTAAATTTGTTGATAATAAAATGATAATTTGTGGTGATTACAATAATGATTTAAAAAATTTTAAGATTTGCAAAAATGCAGAAATATTTTTAGAAAAATGTAATGAGATAGGATGTTCTCCTATGATAAATAGGCCAACTAGAATTGATTTAAATAAATATTTACTATAATTGATAATTTTTTTACAAATCTTTATTGTGCAAAATTGTCTGGTATTATTATATCATTTTCCAATTATATTATTATTAGATATAAATAAAAGTAGTTGATTAAATATTGTTAATAAATATAATACTAAATATAATTTAATTATTGATGATACTGTTTATCATATTTCATAATTTTTTAAATCTGTCAACTTGCATTTTTTTAAAACTGATAATTCAGAAACTTTGTAGAATTTATTTATTGATTTTTGTATTCATCAATTTAATATTTATTGCCCTATATATGAAAATATAAAATATAAAAAATATATCCCATGGCATACAAAAAAAAAAATTTAGGATTAAACAAAAACTGTATTTTAATGGCATAAATAACACGAAGTATTATAATACAGGACCTATAACTAATATAATGTATATGCCAAATACACCGAATTACGAAGTAGGAGATAATATAACATGTATATCGGATGGTTTCCCAATGCCTATTTATCAATGGTCACGAATAAACTGTCCGGATTGCGGATCACTATCCACGGGAAATGTACTTATGGTTTGTATATATTTGTTGTATTATAATATGAAGTATTGGATATATTAACAAATAGTTGTTACAAATAAAAACTAATCTATTTTCTATCTATCGTTTTATGTTATACCATTTCGTATATAATGTTATAAATTCATACTTTTTTATATATATATATATATATTTATTCATTATATATATATAAGATGATTAAATTATGATATACCAATATAAGTTAACAAATGAGAATATCGGATCTAATGAATATGAATGTATTTCCACTATAAATACCGTTATTTACTCCTCAAATAATATTACCGCAAATTTCATGATTGGTTAGTGCGTATACAATACAATATTTAATATTATAACATGACGATATTTTAGATTTGTTTAAATATTTTCTAATGATTTATTTAATATTAATAAGAGTATTATGCAATATGTATTATATTTCCTATAAATATTTTCTTGAATGTATTTTTCAGAATATTTAAATTTAAATTTGTGTATATAATATAAATTAAAAATTATATTTAGGTTATATAACTAAGCACAGCTTTATGACGGAAGTGGGCAAGGAAGCTAAACTAACTTGTCAATTGGATTCATATACGGACTTCATATGGTATAAGGGATCAAATAAATCGCAAGACTTTGTATCAATATATAGTAATAAATCTATAATAGATAAATATATAAATCATATGAATGTTAGTTTATACTGTGGTTTCTAGTTTCAATACAAAATAAATAGTAATATATCGCTAACTTTAAATATCAATATAATAATTATACAACGTCATTTTTAATTAAAATTATATATTATTATATTTAAATTAATTATATTTGTAGTGTTATATAAAAATAATCTTATTTATGTATTTCTACAATGTATATTTAAAATTTTATTTCATAAATATTTTAATAATTTAAATGTACACTTGTAATATAAGGTATATATTTCGATATATTTGTTATTATTATACTACATATATAATAAATCTAGTGATATTAAAAAAAAATATTAAATATTATAATAATTATATATATATAGAATGATAATTCATTTACAATTTTATTTTATTTTTCAATTTAGTCTACAAATTAAATGCAATTTTTTAGTCCATATATTATTGTTTTTACTCAAATTTATCTAAATCTAAATGTAGATTAAAGTTTGCTATAACTGATATAATAATGTCAATTGATAATTTAAATCTATAGAAAATATTACTATAAAATATTATTAATATATTCATTATATTAATATTAAAATAATATTATATCACGTATCTAATTAGTTTACCAAATTGATATATTCATTTTAATATTTATCAAATATATTATCATTGATATTTTAATAATATTATATATATATAAATAGGTAAATTCAGATAACGGTACATTAACCATACACAAAGTGAATTCATCTGATGTGGGTACATACGTATGTCAAGATGTATCTAAGAGTTATAACAAAAATAGAATACATCTACAATTGATCGGTAATCAAAAATATAATAGATACTGACCTTATTATATATTTTTTGTATATGTTGTACGATTATTTTACTATTTAATTATAAAATTAATTTAATATGCTAGGGTGTTTACTTATGTATTTCCGAGATTATCATTATTTTTTGTCTAGTTATTTTATTTGAGTGTATATCGCAAACATATTTTATAATTATAATTTATTAATTTCCAGATGAATTAAAAATATCTGTTAAAGTTGATAATACGAATACATCTGCACATATTCTGAAGATCAATGACACAGTGGAGGTATCTTGCGAAATTTACTATTATGCGATACAAGAGTCGAATATACTCAATGGCACTAAGGTTATAATCATTATTATAAATACATAATTATATTAATTATTAATAGATTAAATATATATATATATAATATGTGTTTTTACCTATATATCTTTGTATATTTGTTATTTATGAAATAAATTATCACATTAATATCTATGATTAATAGGTGGAGATTCGTGTATTAAATGAAATTTCTAAAAAATATAAGCATAACAAAATCGAAAACAAAAATGGCTTAATTTATGCTAAAATCTCACTAGTTAGTATTTTTTAATATGTCCGTTATTATTGATTTATTTTATATTAATTATCATACTATATTTATAAACAATGTATTTAATTAAATCACTAAAGTATATATATATATATATGCCAAACTATGAATATATGTAAAATAATAACAATATTATTAGTATATCTATTACAAATTTAGAGTTTAAATTACACGGTGATGAATACAGACTTTAACATAACTTTTGAAGTTATCGTAGATCTTGATCATTCTTCATTTATAGATTACAGATCATTATACTATCAGGTGGCAAGTTAGTATATACTAACCAATTATATAATTATTATTATATGTTAACCATAACGAAACTTGTATAATTGTTATTATTATTTTATTATATATTAGTTAAATACTTCACAAATTAAAAATTTCATTTAATTAATTAAATTAATAAAACATTGGATTGTATAAAAGTAATACGGATAATAATAATACTAGTATAGAAATAATTTTTTATTATTTAGTTGCTATTCACAAATTACCTTCTAAGGATAACAACATTTCTAAAATAATTGTAAAATTACTTTCATGAAACTAAATATAATATTCTTAAAAATGCAATAAAAAACTCAAAAATACTGGAATATATATAAATGACCATTTGACTAAAATACAAATCAGACATATTTTTCAAGGCTCGGGTACTTAGAAAAGATAAGTTAATTCATATCTGTTGTACAGCGAATGATATTACTTTCATAACATTACAAGAAAATAGTACTAACAAAATAATATTGAATTTAACTAAGTTTCCATCTTATGAATACATTTAGTTTTGGTATATTATTTTATTCTTTTTTGTCTTTTTTTCTATTTATTTTTATTGTACAGTTTATTTATTTAGTATATATTATTTAATATTGGATTTTAATAATACGTATATACCTTTTTACTATAATCAATCAACTATAAATTCTAATAATACTTTATTAAATGATGTTAATACTTCTAATTTTAATTTAGATATAACAATTGATTCTAGATATTATACTTCAGATGAATTTAATTTAAATCATAAATACATTTTTTAACATGGGGTATAATTTAATTAATATCAATGTTAAAAGTTTAAATTTTGTTTGATATATTGTCTTTATTATTAATTTTGTTTTCAATTTGTTTTAATATAATATCAGTAACCGAGTCTTGGTTAAATGTTGATAATAATTTTGTATTTGATGTTCCTGATTATAATACAGCATTATATATCTATTCGGGTTCATAAAAGAGGTGGAGGAGTTCTAATTTATGTTAAAAAATATCTCATTTAATATACTATCTTAAGTTTCTAATAAATTGTTTGATAGTATTATTATTGAATTATTATTAAATAATAATATACTGATTATTTGTAGTTCTATACATATAACTTCAAACATCGACAATTATTCATTAACTATATTTTCAATTTATAATTCCCAACTTTATTTAAATTTGTTGATAATAAAATGATAATTTGTGGTGATTACAATAATGATTTAAAAAATTTTAAGATTTGCAAAAATGCAGAAATATTTTTAGAAAAATGTAATGAGATAGGATGTTCTCCTATGATAAATAGGCCAACTAGAAATGATTTAAATAAATATTTACTATAATTGATAATTTTTTTACAAATCTTTATTGTGCAAAATTTTCTGGTATTATTATATCATTTTCCAATTATATTATTATTAGATATAAATAAAAGTAGTTGATTAAATATTGTTAATAAATATAATACTAAATATAATTTAATTATTGATGATACTGTTTATCATATTTCATAATTTTTTAAATCTGTCAACTTGCATTTTTTTAAAACTGATAATTCAGAAACTTTATAGAATTTATTTATTGATTTTTGTATTCATCAATTTAATATTTATTGCCCTATATATGAAAATATAAAATATAAAAAATATATCCCATGGCATACAAAAAAAAAATTTAGGATTAAACAAAAACTGTATTTTAATGGCATAAATAACACGAAGTATTATAATACAGGACCTATAACTAATATTATGTATATGCCAAATACACCGAATTACGAAGTAGGAGATAATATAACATGTATATCGGATGGTTTCCCAATGCCTATTTATCAATGGTCACGAATAAACTGTCCGGATTGCGGATCACTATCCACGGGAAATGTACTTATGGTTTGTATATATTTGTTGTATTATAATATGAAGTATTGGATATATTAACAAATAGTTGTTACAAATAAAAACTAATCTATTTTCTATCTATCGTTTTATGTTATACCATTTCGTATATAATGTTATAAATTCATACTTTTTTATATATATATATATTTATTCATTATATATATATATAAGATGATTAAATTATGATATACCAATATAAGTTAACAAATGAGAATATCGGATCTAATGAATATGAATGTATTTCCACTATAAATACCGTTATTTACTCCTCAAATAATATTACCGCAAATTTCATGATTGGTTAGTGCGTATACAATACAATATTTAATATTATAACATGACGATATTTTAGATTTGTTTAAATATTTTCTAATGATTTATTTAATATTAATAAGAGTATTATGCAATATGTATTATATTTCCTATAAATATTTTCTTGAATGTACATTTCAGAATATTTAAATTTAAATTTGTGTATATAATATAAATTAAAAATGATATTTAGGTTATATAACTAAGCACAGCTTTATGACGGAAGTGGGCAAGGAAGCTAAACTAACTTGTCAATTGGATTCATATACGGACTTCATATGGTATAAGGGATCAAATAAATCGCAAGACTTTGTATCAATATATAGTAATAAATCTATAATAGATAAATATATAAATCATATGAATGTTAGTTTATACTGTGGTTTCTAGTTTCAATACAAAATAAATAGTAATATATCGCTAACTTTAAATATCAATATAATAATTATACAACGTCATTTTTAATTAAAATTATATATTATTATATTTAAATTAATTATATTTGTAGTGTTATATAAAAATAATCTTATTTATATATTTCTACAATGTATATTTAAAATTTTATTTCATAAATATTTTAATAATTTAAATGTACACTTGTAATATAAGGTATATATTTCGATATATTTGTTATTATTATACTACATATATAATAAATCTAGTGATATTAAAAAAAAATATTAAATATTATAATAATTATATATATATATAGAATGATAATTCATTTACAATTATAATTTATTTTTCAATTTAGTCTACAAATTAAATGCAATTTTTTAGTCCATATATTATTGTTTTTACTCAAATTTATCTAAATCTAAATGTAGATTAAAGTTTGCTATAACTGATATAATAATGTCAATTGATAATTTAAATCTATAGAAAATATTACTATAAAATATTATTAATATATTCATTATATTAATATTAAAATAATATTATATCACGTATCTAATTAGTTTACCAAATTGATATATTCATTTTAATATTTATCAAATATATTATCATTGATATTTTAATAATATTATATATATATATAAATAGGTAAATTCAGATAACGGTACATTAACCATACACAAAGTGAATTCATCTGATGTGGGTACATACGTATGTCAAGATGTATCTAAGAGTTATAACAAAAATAGAATACATCTACAATTGATCGGTAATCAAAAATATAATAGATACTGACCTTATTATATATTTTTTTTATATGTTGTACGATTATTTTACTATTTAATTATAAAATTAATTTAATATGCTAGGGTGTTTACTTATGTATTTCCGAGATTATCATTATTTTTTGTCGTTATTTTATTTGAGTGTATATCGCAAACATATTTTATAATTATAATTTATTAATTTCCAGATGAATTAAAAATATCTGTTAAAGTTGATAATACGAATACATCTGCACATATTCTGAAGATCAATGACACAGTGGAGGTATCTTGCGAAATTTACTATTATGCGATACAAGAGTCGAATATACTCAATGGCACTAAGGTTATAATCATTATTATAAATACATAATTATATTAATTATTAATAGATTAAATATATATATATATAATATGTGTTTTTACCTATATATCTTTGTATATTTGTTATTTATGAAATAAATTATCACATTAATATCTATGATTAATAGGTGGAGATTCGTGTATTAAATGAAATTTCTAAAAAATATAAGCATAACAAAATCGAAAACAAAAATGGCTTAATTTATGCTAAAATCTCACTAGTTAGTATTTTTTAATATGTCCGTTATTATTGATTTATTTTATATTAATTATCATACTATATTTATAAACAATGTATTTAATTAAATTACTAAAGTATATATATATATGCCAAACTATGAATATATGTAAAATAATAACTATATTATTAGTATATCTATTACAAATTTAGAGTTTAAATTACACGGTGATGAATACAGACTTTAACATAACTTTTGAAGTTATCGTAGATCTTGATCATTCTTCATTTATAGATTACAGATCATTATACTATCAGGTGGCAAGTTAGTATATACTAACCAATTATATAATTATTATTATATGTTAACCATAACGAAACTTGTATAATTGTTATTATTATTTTATTATATATTAGTTAAATACTTCACAAATTAAAAATTTCATTTAATTAATTAAATTAATAAAACATTGGATTGTATAAAAGTAATACGGATAATAATAATACTAGTATAGAAATAATTTTTTATTATTTAGTTGCTATTCACAAATTACCTTCTAAGGATAACAACATTTCTAAAATAATTGTAAAATTACTTTCATGAAACTAAATATAATATTCTTAAAAATGCAATAAAAAACTCAAAAATACTGGAATATATATAAATGACCATTTGACTAAAATACAAATCAGACATATTTTTCAAGGCTCGGGTACTTAGAAAAGATAAGTTAATTCATATCTGTTGTACAGCGAATGATATTACTTTCATAACATTACAAGAAAATAGTACTAACAAAATAATATTGAATTTAACTAAGTTTCCATCTTATGAATACATTTAGTTTTGGTATATTATTTTATTCTTTTTTGTCTTTTTTTCTATTTATTTTTATTGTACAGTTTATTTATTTAGTATATATTATTTAATATTGGATTTTAATAATACGTATATACCTTTTTACTATAATCAATCAACTATAAATTCTAATAATACTTTATTAAATGATGTTAATACTTCTAATTTTAATTTAGATATAACAATTGATTCTAGATATTATACTTCAGATGAATTTAATTTAAATCATAAATACATTTTTTAACATGGGGTATAATTTAATTAATATCAATGTTAAAAGTTTAAATTTTGTTTGATATATTGTCTTTATTATTAATTTTGTTTTCAATTTGTTTTAATATAATATCAGTAACCGAGTCTTGGTTAAATGTTGATAATAATTTTGTATTTGATGTTCCTGATTATAATACAGTATTATCTATTCGGGTTCATAAAAGAGGTGGAGGAGTTCTAATTTATGTTAAAAAATATCTCATTTAATATACTATCTTAAGTTTCTAATAAATTGTTTGATAGTATTATTATTGAATTATTATTAAATAATAATATACTGATTATTTGTAGTTCTATACATATAACTTCAAACATCGACAATTATTCATTAACTATATTTTCAATTTATAATTCCCAACTTTATTTAAATTTGTTGATAATAAAATGATAATTTGTGGTGATTACAATAATGATTTAAAAAATTTTAAGATTTGCAAAAATGCAGAAATATTTTTAGAAAAATGTAATGAGATAGGATGTTCTCCTATGATAAATAGGCCAACTAGAATTGATTTAAATAAATATTTACTATAATTGATAATTTTTTTACAAATCTTTATTGTGCAAAATTTTCTGGTATTATTATATCATTTTCCAATTATATTATTATTAGATATAAATAAAAGTAGTTGATTAAATATTGTTAATAAATATAATACTAAATATAATTTAATTATTGATGATACTGTTTATCATATTTCATAATTTTTTAAATCTGTCAACTTGCATTTTTTTAAAACTGATAATTCAGAAACTTTATAGAATTTATTTATTGATTTTTTTATTCATCAATTTAATATTTATTGCCCTATATATGAAAATATAAAATATAAAAAATATATCCCATGGCATACAAAAAAAAAATTTAGGATTAAACAAAAACTGTATTTTAATGGCATAAATAACACGAAGTATTATAATACAGGACCTATAACTAATATAATGTATATGCCAAATACACCGAATTACGAAGTAGGAGATAATATAACATGTATATCGGATGGTTTCCCAATGCCTATTTATCAATGGTCACGAATAAACTGTCCGGATTGCGGATTACTATCCACGGGAAATGTACTTATGGTTTGTATATATTTGTTGTATTATAATATGAAGTATTGGATATATTAACAAATAGTTGTTACAAATAAAAACTAATCTATTTTCTATCTATCGTTTTATGTTATACCATTTCGTATATAATGTTATAAATTCATACTTTTTTATATATATATATATTTATTCATTATATATATATATAAGATGATTAAATTATGATATACCAATATAAGTTAACAAATGAGAATATCGGATCTAATGAATATGAATGTATTTCCACTATAAATACCGTTATTTACTCCTCAAATAATATTACCGCAAATTTCATGATTGGTTAGTGCGTATACAATACAATATTTAATATTATAACATGACGATATTTTAGATTTGTTTAAATATTTTCTAATGATTTATTTAATATTAATAAGAGTATTATGCAATATGTATTATATTTCCTATAAATATTTTCTTGAATGTACATTTCAGAATATTTAAATTTAAATTTGTGTATATAATATAAATTAAAAATGATATTTAGGTTATATAACTAAGCACAGCTTTATGACGGAAGTGGGCAAGGAAGCTAAACTAACTTGTCAATTGGATTCATATACGGACTTCATATGGTATAAGGGATCAAATAAATCGCAAGACTTTGTATCAATATATAGTAATAAATCTATAATAGATAAATATATAAATCATATGAATGTTAGTTTATACTGTGGTTTCTAGTTTCAATACAAAATAAATAGTAATATATCGCTAACTTTAAATATCAATATAATAATTATACAACGTCATTTTTAATTAAAATTATATATTATTATATTTAAATTAATTATATTTGTAGTGTTATATAAAAATAATCTTATTTATATATTTCTACAATGTATATTTAAAATTTTATTTCATAAATATTTTAATAATTTAAATGTACACTTGTAATATAAGGTATATATTTCGATATATTTGTTATTATTATACTACATATATAATAAATCTAGTGATATTAAAAAAAAATATTAAATATTATAATAATTATATATATATATAGAATGATAATTCATTTACAATTTTAATTTATTTTTCAATTTAGTCTACAAATTAAATGCAATTTTTTAGTCCATATATTATTGTTTTTACTCAAAATTATCTAAATCTAAATGTAGATTAAAGTTTGCTATAACTGATATAATAATGTCAATTGATAATTTAAATCTATAGAAAATATTACTATAAAATATTATTAATATATTCATTATATTAATATTAAAATAATATTATATCACGTATCTAATTAGTTTACCAAATTGATATATTCATTTTAATATTTATCAAATATATTATCATTGATATTTTAATAATATTATATATATATATATAAATAGGTAAATTCAGATAACGGTACATTAACCATACACAAAGTGAATTCATCTGATGTGGGTACATACGTATGTCAAGATGTATCTAAGAGTTATAACAAAAATAGAATACATCTACAATTGATCGGTAATCAAAAATATAATAGATACTGACCTTATTATATATTTTTTTTATATGTTGTACGATTATTTTACTATTTAATTATAAAATTAATTTAATATGCTAGGGTTTTTACTTATGTATTTCCGAGATTATCATTATTTTTTGTCGTTATTTTATTTGAGTGTATATCGCAAAAATATTTTATAATTATAATTTATTAATTTCCAGATGAATTAAAAATATATGTTAAAGTTGATAATACGAATACATCTGCACATATTCTGAAGATTAATGACACAGTGGAGGTATCTTGCGAAATTTACTATTATGCGATACAAGAGTCGAATATACTCAATGGCACTAAGGTTATAATCATTATTATAAATACATAATTATATTTATTATTAATAGATTAAATATATATATATATATATAATATGTGTTTTTACCTATATATCTTTGTATATTTGTTATTTATGAAATAAATTATCACATTAATATCTATGATTAATAGGTGGAGATTCGTGTATTAAATGACATTTCTAAAAAATATAAGCATAACAAAATCGAAAACAAAAATGGCTTAATTTATGCTAAAATCTCACTAGTTAGTATTTTTTAATATGTCCGTTATTATTGATTTATTTTATATTAATTATAATACTATATTTATAAACAATGTATTTAATTAAATCACTAAAGTATATATATATATATATATGCCAAACTATGAATATATGTAAAATAATAACAATATTATTAGTATATCTATTACAAATTTAGAGTTTAAATTACACGGTGATGAATACAGACTTTAACATAACTTTTGAAGTTATCGTAGATCTTGATCATTCTTCATTTATAGATTACAGATCATTATACTATCAGGTGGCAAGTTAGTATATACTAACCAATTATATAATTATTATTATATGTTAACCATAACGAAACGTGTATAATTGTTATTATTATTTTATTATATATTAGTTAAATACTTCACAAATTAAAAATTTCATTTAATTAATTAAATTAATAAAACATTGGATTGTATAAAAGTAATACGGATAATAATAATACTAGTATAGAAATACATTTTTTTTATTTAGTTGCTATTCACAAATTACCTTCTAAGTATAACAACATTTATAAAATAATTGTAAAATTACTTTCATGAAACTAAATATAATATTCTTAAAAATGCAATAAAAAACTCAAAAATACTGGAATATATATAAATGACCATTTGACTAAAATACAAATCAGACATATTTTTCAAGGCTCGGGTACTTAGAAAAGATAAGTTAATTCATATCTGTTGTACAGCTAATGATATTACTTTCATAACATTACAAGAAAATAGTACTAACAAAATAATATTGAATTTAATTAAGTTTCCATCTTATGAATAAATTTAGTTTTGGTATATTATTTTCTTCTTTTTTGTCTTTTTTTCTATTTATTTTTATTGTACAGTTTATTTATTTAGTATATATTATTTAATATTGGATTTTAATAATACGTATATACCTTTTTACTATAATCAATCAACTATAAATTCTAATAATACTTTATTAAATGATGTTAATACTTCTAATTTTAATTTAGATATAACAATTGATTCTAGATATTATACTTCAGATGAATTTAATTTAAATCATAAATACATTTTTTAACATAGGGTATAATTTAATTAATATCAATGTTAAAAGTTTAAATTTTGTTTGATTTTGTCTTTATTATTAATTTTGTTTTCAATTTGTTTTAATATAATATCAGTAACCGAGTCTTGGTTAAATGTTGATAATAATTTTGTATTTGATGTTCCTGATTATAATACAGTATTATCTATTCGGGTTCATAAAAGAGGTGGAGGAGTTCTAATTTATGTTAAAAAATATCTCATTTAATATACTATCTTAAGTTTCTAATAAATTGTTTGATAGTATTATTATTGAATTATTATTAAATAATAATATACTGATTATTTGTAGTTCTATACATATAACTTCAAACATCGACAATTATTCATTAACTATATTTTCAATTTATAATTCCCAACTTTATTTAAATTTGTTGATAATAAAATGATAATTTGTGGTGATTACAATAATGATTTAAAAAATTTTAAGATTTGCAAAAATGCAGAAATATTTTTAGAAAAATGTAATGAGATAGGATGTTCTCCTATGATAAATAGGCCAACTAGAATTGATTTAAATAAATATTTACTATAATTGATAATTTTTTTACAAATCTTTATTGTGCAAAATTTTCTGGTATTATTATATCATTTTCCAATTATATTATTATTAGATATAAATAAAAGTAGTTGATTAAATATTGTTAATAAATATAATACTAAATATAATTTAATTATTGATGATACTGTTTATCATATTTCATAATTATTTAAATCTGTCAACTTGCATTTTTTTAAAACTGATAATTCAGAAACTTTATAGAATTTATTTATTGATTTTTTTATTCATCAATTTAATATTTATTTCCCTATATATGAAAATATAAAATATAAAAAATATATCCCATGGCATACAAAAAAAAAATTTAGGATTAAACAAAAACTGTATTTTAATGGCATAAATAACACGAAGTATTATAATACAGGACCTATAACTAATATTATGTATATGCCAAATACACCGAATTACGAAGTAGGAGATAATATAACATGTATATCGGATGGTTTCCCAATGCCTATTTATCAATGGTCACGAATAAACTGTCCGGATTGCGGATCACTATCCACGGGAAATGTACTTATGGTTTGTATATATTTGTTGTATTATAATATGAAGTATTGGATATATTAACAAATAGTTGTTACAAATAAAAACTAATCTATTTTCTATCTATCGTTTTATGTTATACCATTTCGTATATAATGTTATAAATTCATACTTTTTTATATATATATATATATATTTATTCATTATATATATATATAAGATGATTAAATTATGATATACCAATATAAGTTAACAAATGAGAATATCGGATCTAATGAATATGAATGTATTTCCACTATAAATACCGTTATTTACTCCTCAAATAATATTACCGCAAATTTCATGATTGGTTAGTGCGTATACAATACAATATTTAATATTATAACATGACGATATTTTAGATTTGTTTAAATATTTTCTAATGATTTATTTAATATTAATAAGAGTATTATGCAATATGTATTATATTTCCTATAAATATTTTCTTGAATGTACATTTCAGAATATTTAAATTTAAATTTGTGTATATAATATAAATTAAAAATGATATATAGGTTATATAACTAAGCACAGCTTTATGACGGAAGTGGGCAAGGAAGCTAAACTAACTTGTCAATTGGATTCATATACGGACTTCATATGGTATAAGGGATCAAATAAATCGCAAGACTTTGTATCAATATATAGTAATAAATCTATAATAGATAAATATATAAATCATATGAATGTTAGTTTATACTGTGGTTTCTAGTTTCAATACAAAATAAATAGTAATATATCGCTAACTTTAAATATCAATATAATAATTATACAACGTCATTTTTAATTAAAATTATATATTATTATATTTAAATTAATTATATTTGTAGTGTTATATAAAAATAATCTTATTTATATATTTCTACAATGTATATTTAAAATTTTATTTCATAAATATTTTAATAATTTAAATGTACACTTGTAATATAAGGTATATATTTTGATATATTTGTTATTATTATACTACATATATAATAAATCTAGTGATATTAAAAAAAAATATTAAATATTATAATAATTATATATATATATAGAATGATAATTCATTTACAATTTTAATTTATTTTTCAATTTAGTCTACAAATTAAATGCAATTTTTTAGTCCATATATTATTGTTTTTACTCAAATTTATCTAAATCTAAATGTAGATTAAAGTTTGCTATAACTGATATAATAATGTCAATTGATAATTTAAATCTATAGAAAATATTACTATAAAATATTATTAATATATTCATTATATTAATATTAAAATAATATTATATCACGTATCTAATTAGTTTACCAAATTGATATATTCATTTTAATATTTATCAAATATATTATCATTGATATTTTAATAATATTATATATATATATAAATAGGTAAATTCAGATAACGGTACATTAACCATACACAAAGTGAATTCATCTGATGTGGGTACATACGTATGTCAAGATGTATCTAAGAGTTATAACAAAAATAGAATACATCTACAATTGATCGGTAATCAAAAATATAATAGATACTGACCTTATTATATATTTTTTTTATATGTTGTACGATTATTTTACTATTTAATTATAAAATTAATTTAATATGCTAGGGTGTTTACTTATGTATTTCCGAGATTATCATTATTTTTTGTCGTTATTTTATTTGAGTGTATATCGCAAAAATATTTTATAATTATAATTTATTAATTTCCAGATGAATTAAAAATATATGTTAAAGTTGATAATACGAATACATCTGCACATATTCTGAAGATTAATGACACAGTGGAGGTATCTTGCGAAATTTACTATTATGCGATACAAGAGTCGAATATACTCAATGGCACTAAGGTTATAATCATTATTATAAATACATAATTATATTTATTATTAATAGATTAAATATATATATATATATAATATGTGTTTTTACCTATATATCTTTGTATATTTGTTATTTATGAAATAAATTATCACATTAATATCTATGATTAATAGGTGGAGATTCGTGTATTAAATGACATTTCTAAAAAATATAAGCATAACAAAATCGAAAACAAAAATGGCTTAATTTATGCTAAAATCTCACTAGTTAGTATTTTTTAATATGTCCGTTATTATTGATTTATTTTATATTAATTATCATACTATATTTATAAACAATGTATTTAATTAAATCACTAAAGTATATATATATATATATATATGCCAAACTATGAATATATGTAAAATAATAACAATATTATTAGTATATCTATTACAAATTTAGAGTTTAAATTACACGGTGATGAATACAGACTTTAACATAACTTTCGAAGTTATCGTAGATCTTGATCATTCTTCATTTATAGATTACAGATCATTATACTATCAGGTGGCAAGTTAGTATATACTAACCAATTATATAATTATTATTATATGTTAACCATAACGAAACGTGTATAATTGTTATTATTATTTTATTATATATTAGATAATACTTCACAAATTAAAAATTTCATTTAATTAATTAAATTAATAAAACATTGGATTGTATAAAAGTAATACGGATAATAATAATACTAGTATAGAAATACATTTTTTTTATTTAGTTGCTATTCACAAATTACCTTCTAAGGATAACAACATTTCTAAAATAATTCTAAAATTACTTTCATGAAACTAAATATAATATTCTTAAAAATGCAATAAAAAACTCAAAAATACTGGAATATATATAAATGACCATTTGACTAAAATACAAATCAGACATATTTTTCAAGGCTCGGGTACTTAGAAAAGATAAGTTAATTCATATCTGTTGTACAGCTAATGATATTACTTTCATAACATTACAAGAAAATAGTACTAACAAAATAATATTGAATTTAATTAAGTTTCCATCTTATGAATAAATTTAGTTTTGGTATATTATTTTCTTCTTTTTTGTCTTTTTTTCTATTTATTTTTATTGTACAGTTTATTTATTTAGTATATATTATTTAATATTGGATTTTAATAATACGTATATACCTTTTTACTATAAGCAATCAACTATAAATTCTAATAATACTTTATTAAATGATGTTAATACTTCTAATTTTAATTTAGATATAACAATTGATTCTAGATATTATACTTCAGATGAATTTAATTTAAATCATAAATATATTTTTTAACATACGGTATAATTTAATTAATATCAATGTTAAAAGTTTAAATTTTGTTTGATTTTGTCTTTATTATTAATTTTGTTTTCAATTTGTTTTAATATAATATCAGTAACCGAGTCTTGGTTAAATGTTGATAATAATTTTGTATTTGATGTTCCTGATTATAATACAGTATTATCTATTCGGGTTCATAAAAGAGGTGGAGGAGTTCTAATTTATGTTAAAAAATATCTCATTTAATATACTATCTTAAGTTTCTAATAAATTGTTTGATAGTATTATTATTGAATTATTATTAAATAATAATATACTGATTATTTGTAGTTCTATACATATAACTTCAAACATCGACAATTATTCATTAACTATATTTTCAATTTATAATTCCCAACTTTATTTAAATTTGTTGATAATAAAATGATAATTTGTGGTGATTACAATAATGATTTAAAAAATTTTAAGATTTGCAAAAATGCAGAAATATTTTTAGAAAAATGTAATGAGATAGGATGTTCTCCTATGATAAATAGGCCAACTAGAATTGATTTAAATAAATATTTACTATAATTGATAATTTTTTTACAAATCTTTATTGTGCAAAATTTTCTGGTATTATTATATCATTTTCCAATTATATTATTATTAGATATAAATAAAAGTAGTTGATTAAATATTGTTAATAAATATAATACTAAATATAATTTAATTATTGATGATACTGTTTATCATATTTCATAATTTTTTAAATCTGTCAACTTGCATTTTTTTAAAACTGATAATTCAGAAACTTTATAGTATTTATTTATTGATTTTTTTATTCATCAATTTAATATTTATTGCCCTATATATGAAAATATAAAATATAAAAAATATATCCCATGGCATACAAAAAAAAAATTTAGGATTAAACAAAAACTGTATTTTAATGGCATAAATAACACGAAGTATTATAATACAGGACCTATAACTAATATAATGTATATGCCAAATACACCGAATTACGAAGTAGGAGATAATATAACATGTATATCGGATGGTTTCCCAATGCCTATTTATCAATGGTCACGAATAAACTGTCCGGATTGCGGATCACTATCCACGGGAAATGTACTTATGGTTTGTATATATTTGTTGTATTATAATATGAAGTATTGGATATATTAACAAATAGTTGTTACAAATAAAAACTAATCTATTTTCTATCTATCGTTTTATGTTATACCATTTCGTATATAATGTTATAAATTCATACTTTTTTATATATATATATATATATATATTTATTCATTATATATATATATAAGATGATTAAATTATGATATACCAATATAAGTTAACAAATGAGAATATCGGATCTAATGAATATGAATGTATTTCCACTATAAATACCGTTATTTACTCCTCAAATAATATTACCGCAAATTTCATGATTGGTTAGTGCATATACAATACAATATTTAATATTATAACATGACGATATTTTAGATTTGTTTAAATATTTTCTAATGATTTATTTAATATTAATAAGAGTATTATGCAATATGTATTATATTTCCTATAAATATTTTCTTGAATGTACATTTCAGAATATTTAAATTTAAATTTGTGTATATAATATAAATTAAAAATAATATTTAGGTTATATAACTAAGCACAGCTTTATGACGGAAGTGGGCAAGGAAGCTAAACTAACTTGTCAATTGGATTCATATACGGACTTCATATGGTATAAGGGATCAAATAAATCGCAAGACTTTGTATCAATATATAGTAATAAATCTATAATAGATAAATATATAAATCATATGAATGTTAGTTTATACTGTGGTTTCTAGTTTCAATACAAAATAAATAGTAATATATCGCTAACTTTAAATATCAATATAATAATTATACAACGTCATTTTTAATTAAAATTATATATTATTATATTTAAATTAATTATATTTGTAGTGTTATATAAAAATAATCTTATTTATGTATTTCTACAATGTATATTTAAAATTTTATTTCATAAATATTTTAATAATTTAAATGTACACTTGTAATATAAGGTATATATTTCGATATATTTGTTATTATTATACTACATATATAATAAATCTAGTGATATTAAAAAAAAATATTAAATATTATAATAATTATATATATATATAGAATGATAATTCATTTACAATTTTAATTTATTTTTCAATTTAGTCTACAAATTAAATGCAATTTTTTAGTCCATATATTATTGTTTTTACTCAAATTTATCTAAATCTAAATGTAGATTAAAGTTTGCTATAACTGATATAATAATGTCAATTGATAATTTAAATCTATAGAAAATATTACTATAAAATATTATTAATATATTCATTATATTAATATTAAAATAATATTATATCACGTATCTAATTAGTTTACCAAATTGATATATTCATTTTAATATTTATCAAATATATTATCATTGATATTTTAATAATATTATATATATATATAAATAGGTAAATTCAGATAACGGTACATTAACCATACACAAAGTGAATTCATCTGATGTGGGTACATACGTATGTCAAGATGTATCTAAGAGTTATAACAAAAATAGAATACATCTACAATTGATCGGTAATCAAAAATATAATAGATACTGACCTTATTATATATTTTTTTTATATGTTGTACGATTATTTTACTATTTAATTATAAAATTAATTTAATATGCTAGGGTGTTTACTTATGTATTTCCGAGATTATCATTATTTTTTGTCGTTATTTTATTTGAGTGTATATCGCAAAAATATTTTATAATTATAATTTATTAATTTCCAGATGAATTAAAAATATATGTTAAAGTTGATAATACGAATACATCTGCACATATTCTGAAGATTAATGACACAGTGGAGGTATCTTGCGAAATTTACTATTATGCGATACAAGAGTCGAATATACTCAATGGCACTAAGGTTATAATCATTATTATAAATACATAATTATATTTATTATTAATAGATTAAATATATATATATATATAATATGTGTTTTTACCTATATATCTTTGTATATTTGTTATTTATGAAATAAATTATCACATTAATATCTATGATTAATAGGTGGAGATTCGTGTATTAAATGACATTTCTAAAAAATATAAGCATAACAAAATCGAAAACAAAAATGGCTTAATTTATGCTAAAATCTCACTAGTTAGTATTTTTTAATATGTCCGTTATTATTGATTTATTTTATATTAATTATCATACTATATTTATAAACAATGTATTTAATTAAATCACTAAAGTATATATATATATGCCAAACTATGAATATATGTAAAATAATAACAATATTATTAGTATATCTATTACAAATTTAGAGTTTAAATTACACGGTGATGAATACAGACTTTAACATAACTTTCGAAGTTATCGTAGATCTTGATCATTCTTCATTTATAGATTACAGATCATTATACTATCAGGTGGCAAGTTAGTATATACTAACCAATTATATAATTATTATTATATGTTAACCATAACGAAACGTGTATAATTGTTATTATTATTTTATTATATATTAGTTAAATACTTCACAAATTAAAAATTTCATTTAATTAATTAAATTAATAAAACATTGGATTGTATAAAAGTAATACGGATAATAATAATACTAGTATAGAAATAATTTTGTTTGATTTAGTTGCTATTCACAAATTACCTTCTAAGGATAACAACATTTCTAAAATAATTGTAAAATTACTTTCATGAAACTAAATATAATATTCTTAAAAATGCAATAAAAAACTCAAAAATACTGGAATATATATAAATGACCATTTGACTAAAATACAAATCAGACATATTTTTAAAGGCTCGGGTACTTAGAAAAGATAAGTTAATTCATATATGTTGTACAGCTAATGATATTACTTTCATAACATTACAAGAAAATAGTACTAACAAAATAATATTGAATTTAACTAATTTTCCATCTTATGAATAAATTTAGTTTTGGTATATTATTTTCTTCTTTTTTGTCTTTTTTTCTATTTATTTTTATTGTACAGTTTATTTATTTAGTATATATTATTTAATATTGGATTTTAATAATACGTATATACCTTTTTACTATAATCAATCAACTATAAATTCTAATAATACTTTATTAAATGATGTTAATACTTCTAATTTTAATTTAGATATAACAATTGATTCAAGATATTATACTTCAGATGAATTTAATTTAAACCATAAATACATTTTTTAACATGGGGTATAATTTAATTAATATCAATGTTAAAAATTTAAATTTTGTTTGATATATTGTCTTTATTATTAATTTTGTTTTCAATTTGTTTTAATATAATATCAGTAACCGAGTCTTAGTTAAATGTTGATAATAATTTTGTATTTGATGTTCCTGATTATAATACAGTATTATCTATTCGGGTTCATAAAAGAGGTGGAGGAGTTCTAATTTATGTTAAAAAATATCTCATTTAATATACTATCTTAAGTTTCTAATAAATTGTTTGATAGTATTATTATTGAATTATTATTAAATAATAATATACTGATTATTTGTAGTTCTATACATATAACTTCAAACATCGACAATTATTCATTAACTATATTTTCAATTTATAATTCCCAACTTTATTTAAATATGTTGATAAGAAAATGATAATTTGTGGTGATTACAATAATGATTTAACACATTTTAAGATTTGCAAAAATGCAGAAATATTTTTAGAAAAATGTAATGAGATAGGATGTTCTCCTATGATAAATAGGCCAACTAGAATTGATTTAAATAAATATTTACTATAATTGATAATTTTTTTACAAATCTTTATTGTGCAAAATTTTCTGGTATTATTATATCATTTTCCAATTATATTATTATTAGATATAAATAAAAGTAGTTGATTAAATATTGTTAATAAATATAATACTAAATATAATTTAATTATTGATGATACTGTTTATCATATTTCATAATTATTTAAATCTGTCAACTTGCATTTTTTTAAAACTGATAATTCAGAAACTTTATAGAATTTATTTATTGATTTTTTTATTCATCAATTTAATATTTATTTCCCTATATATGAAAATATAAAATATAAAAAATATATCCCATGGCATACAAAAAAAAAATTTAGGATTAAACAAAAACTGTATTTTAATGGCATAAATAACACGAAGTATTATAATACAGGACCTATAACTAATATTATGTATATGCCAAATACACCGAATTACGAAGTAGGAGATAATATAACATGTATATCGGATGGTTTCCCAATGCCTATTTATCAATGGTCACGAATAAACTGTCCGGATTGCGGATCACTATCCACGGGAAATGTACTTATGGTTTGTATATATTTGTTGTATTATAATATGAAGTATTGGATATATTAACAAATAGTTGTTACAAATAAAAACTAATCTATTTTCTATCTATCGTTTTATGTTATACCATTTCGTATATAATGTTATAAATTCATACTTTTTTATATATATATATATATATTTATTCATTATATATATATATAAGATGATTAAATTATGATATACCAATATAAGTTAACAAATGAGAATATCGGATCTAATGAATATGAATGTATTTCCACTATAAATACCGTTATTTACTCCTCAAATAATATTACCGCAAATTTCATGATTGGTTAGTGCGTATACAATACAATATTTAATATTATAACATGACGATATTTTAGATTTGTTTAAATATTTTCTAATGATTTATTTAATATTAATAAGAGTATTATGCAATATGTATTATATTTCCTATAAATATTTTCTTGAATGTACATTTCAGAATATTTAAATTTAAATTTGTGTATATAATATAAATTAAAAATGATATATAGGTTATATAACTAAGCACAGCTTTATGACGGAAGTGGGCAAGGAAGCTAAACTAACTTGTCAATTGGATTCATATACGGACTTCATATGGTATAAGGGATCAAATAAATCGCAAGACTTTGTATCAATATATAGTAATAAATCTATAATAGATAAATATATAAATCATATGAATGTTAGTTTATACTGTGGTTTCTAGTTTCAATACAAAATAAATAGTAATATATCGCTAACTTTAAATATCAATATAATAATTATACAACGTCATTTTTAATTAAAATTATATATTATTATATTTAAATTAATTATATTTGTAGTGTTATATAAAAATAATCTTATTTATATATTTCTACAATGTATATTTAAAATTTTATTTCATAAATATTTTAATAATTTAAATGTACACTTGTAATATAAGGTATATATTTTGATATATTTGTTATTATTATACTACATATATAATAAATCTAGTGATATTAAAAAAAAATATTAAATATTATAATAATTATATATATATATAGAATGATAATTCATTTACAATTTTAATTTATTTTTCAATTTAGTCTACAAATTAAATGCAATTTTTTAGTCCATATATTATTGTTTTTACTCAAATTTATCTAAATCTAAATGTAGATTAAAGTTTGCTATAACTGATATAATAATGTCAATTGATAATTTAAATCTATAGAAAATATTACTATAAAATATTATTAATATATTCATTATATTAATATTAAAATAATATTATATCACGTATCTAATTAGTTTACCAAATTGATATATTCATTTTAATATTTATCAAATATATTATCATTGATATTTTAATAATATTATATATATATATAAATAGGTAAATTCAGATAACGGTACATTAACCATACACAAAGTGAATTCATCTGATGTGGGTACATACGTATGTCAAGATGTATCTAAGAGTTATAACAAAAATAGAATACATCTACAATTGATCGGTAATCAAAAATATAATAGATACTGACCTTATTATATATTTTTTTTATATGTTGTACGATTATTTTACTATTTAATTATAAAATTAATTTAATATGCTAGGGTGTTTACTTATGTATTTCCGAGATTATCATTATTTTTTGTCGTTATTTTATTTGAGTGTATATCGCAAAAATATTTTATAATTATAATTTATTAATTTCCAGATGAATTAAAAATATATGTTAAAGTTGATAATACGAATACATCTGCACATATTCTGAAGATTAATGACACAGTGGAGGTATCTTGCGAAATTTACTATTATGCGATACAAGAGTCGAATATACTCAATGGCACTAAGGTTATAATCATTATTATAAATACATAATTATATTTATTATTAATAGATTAAATATATATATATATATATAATATGTGTTTTTACCTATATATCTTTGTATATTTGTTATTTATGAAATAAATTATCACATTAATATCTATGATTAATAGGTGGAGATTCGTGTATTAAATGACATTTCTAAAAAATATAAGCATAACAAAATCGAAAACAAAAATGGCTTAATTTATGCTAAAATCTCACTAGTTAGTATTTTTTAATATGTCCGTTATTATTGATTTATTTTATATTAATTATCATACTATATTTATAAACAATGTATTTAATTAAATCACTAAAGTATATATATATATATATATGCCAAACTATGAATATATGTAAAATAATAACAATATTATTAGTATATCTATTACAAATTTAGAGTTTAAATTACACGGTGATGAATACAGACTTTAACATAACTTTCGAAGTTATCGTAGATCTTGATCATTCTTCATTTATAGATTACAGATCATTATACTATCAGGTGGCAAGTTAGTATATACTAACCAATTATATAATTATTATTATATGTTAACCATAACGAAACGTGTATAATTGTTATTATTATTTTATTATATATTAGATAATACTTCACAAATTAAAAATTTCATTTAATTAATTAAATTAATAAAACATTGGATTGTATAAAAGTAATACGGATAATAATAATACTAGTATAGAAATACATTTTTTTTATTTAGTTGCTATTCACAAATTACCTTCTAAGGATAACAACATTTCTAAAATAATTCTAAAATTACTTTCATGAAACTAAATATAATATTCTTAAAAATGCAATAAAAAACTCAAAAATACTGGAATATATATAAATGACCATTTGACTAAAATACAAATCAGACATATTTTTCAAGGCTCGGGTACTTAGAAAAGATAAGTTAATTCATATCTGTTGTACAGCTAATGATATTACTTTCATAACATTACAAGAAAATAGTACTAACAAAATAATATTGAATTTAATTAAGTTTCCATCTTATGAATAAATTTAGTTTTGGTATATTATTTTCTTCTTTTTTGTCTTTTTTTCTATTTATTTTTATTGTACAGTTTATTTATTTAGTATATATTATTTAATATTGGATTTTAATAATACGTATATACCTTTTTACTATAAGCAATCAACTATAAATTCTAATAATACTTTATTAAATGATGTTAATACTTCTAATTTTAATTTAGATATAACAATTGATTCTAGATATTATACTTCAGATGAATTTAATTTAAATCATAAATATATTTTTTAACATACGGTATAATTTAATTAATATCAATGTTAAAAGTTTAAATTTTGTTTGATTTTGTCTTTATTATTAATTTTGTTTTCAATTTGTTTTAATATAATATCAGTAACCGAGTCTTGGTTAAATGTTGATAATAATTTTGTATTTGATGTTCCTGATTATAATACAGTATTATCTATTCGGGTTCATAAAAGAGGTGGAGGAGTTCTAATTTATGTTAAAAAATATCTCATTTAATATACTATCTTAAGTTTCTAATAAATTGTTTGATAGTATTATTATTGAATTATTATTAAATAATAATATACTGATTATTTGTAGTTCTATACATATAACTTCAAACATCGACAATTATTCATTAACTATATTTTCAATTTATAATTCCCAACTTTATTTAAATTTGTTGATAATAAAATGATAATTTGT
This sequence comes from Osedax fenrisi, assembly GCA_964019155.1. Taxonomy (NCBI): domain Eukaryota; kingdom Metazoa; phylum Annelida; class Polychaeta; order Sabellida; family Siboglinidae; genus Osedax; species Osedax fenrisi. The sequence continues at coordinate 66,014,585 of OZ025241.1, read as the reverse complement.
GGTGATTACAATAATGATTTAAAAAATTTTAAGATTTGCAAAAATGCAGAAATATTTTTAGAAAAATGTAATGAGATAGGATGTTCTCCTATGATAAATAGGCCAACTAGAATTGATTTAAATAAATATTTACTATAATTGATAATTTTTTTACAAATCTTTATTGTGCAAAATTTTCTGGTATTATTATATCATTTTCCAATTATATTATTATTAGATATAAATAAAAGTAGTTGATTAAATATTGTTAATAAATATAATACTAAATATAATTTAATTATTGATGATACTGTTTATCATATTTCATAATTTTTTAAATCTGTCAACTTGCATTTTTTTAAAACTGATAATTCAGAAACTTTATAGTATTTATTTATTGATTTTTTTATTCATCAATTTAATATTTATTGCCCTATATATGAAAATATAAAATATAAAAAATATATCCCATGGCATACAAAAAAAAAATTTAGGATTAAACAAAAACTGTATTTTAATGGCATAAATAACACGAAGTATTATAATACAGGACCTATAACTAATATAATGTATATGCCAAATACACCGAATTACGAAGTAGGAGATAATATAACATGTATATCGGATGGTTTCCCAATGCCTATTTATCAATGGTCACGAATAAACTGTCCGGATTGCGGATCACTATCCACGGGAAATGTACTTATGGTTTGTATATATTTGTTGTATTATAATATGAAGTATTGGATATATTAACAAATAGTTGTTACAAATAAAAACTAATCTATTTTCTATCTATCGTTTTATGTTATACCATTTCGTATATAATGTTATAAATTCATACTTTTTTATATATATATATATATATATATATTTATTCATTATATATATATATAAGATGATTAAATTATGATATACCAATATAAGTTAACAAATGAGAATATCGGATCTAATGAATATGAATGTATTTCCACTATAAATACCGTTATTTACTCCTCAAATAATATTACCGCAAATTTCATGATTGGTTAGTGCATATACAATACAATATTTAATATTATAACATGACGATATTTTAGATTTGTTTAAATATTTTCTAATGATTTATTTAATATTAATAAGAGTATTATGCAATATGTATTATATTTCCTATAAATATTTTCTTGAATGTACATTTCAGAATATTTAAATTTAAATTTGTGTATATAATATAAATTAAAAATAATATTTAGGTTATATAACTAAGCACAGCTTTATGACGGAAGTGGGCAAGGAAGCTAAACTAACTTGTCAATTGGATTCATATACGGACTTCATATGGTATAAGGGATCAAATAAATCGCAAGACTTTGTATCAATATATAGTAATAAATCTATAATAGATAAATATATAAATCATATGAATGTTAGTTTATACTGTGGTTTCTAGTTTCAATACAAAATAAATAGTAATATATCGCTAACTTTAAATATCAATATAATAATTATACAACGTCATTTTTAATTAAAATTATATATTATTATATTTAAATTAATTATATTTGTAGTGTTATATAAAAATAATCTTATTTATGTATTTCTACAATGTATATTTAAAATTTTATTTCATAAATATTTTAATAATTTAAATGTACACTTGTAATATAAGGTATATATTTCGATATATTTGTTATTATTATACTACATATATAATAAATCTAGTGATATTAAAAAAAAATATTAAATATTATAATAATTATATATATATATAGAATGATAATTCATTTACAATTTTAATTTATTTTTCAATTTAGTCTACAAATTAAATGCAATTTTTTAGTCCATATATTATTGTTTTTACTCAAATTTATCTAAATCTAAATGTAGATTAAAGTTTGCTATAACTGATATAATAATGTCAATTGATAATTTAAATCTATAGAAAATATTACTATAAAATATTATTAATATATTCATTATATTAATATTAAAATAATATTATATCACGTATCTAATTAGTTTACCAAATTGATATATTCATTTTAATATTTATCAAATATATTATCATTGATATTTTAATAATATTATATATATATATAAATAGGTAAATTCAGATAACGGTACATTAACCATACACAAAGTGAATTCATCTGATGTGGGTACATACGTATGTCAAGATGTATCTAAGAGTTATAACAAAAATAGAATACATCTACAATTGATCGGTAATCAAAAATATAATAGATACTGACCTTATTATATATTTTTTTTATATGTTGTACGATTATTTTACTATTTAATTATAAAATTAATTTAATATGCTAGGGTGTTTACTTATGTATTTCCGAGATTATCATTATTTTTTGTCGTTATTTTATTTGAGTGTATATCGCAAAAATATTTTATAATTATAATTTATTAATTTCCAGATGAATTAAAAATATATGTTAAAGTTGATAATACGAATACATCTGCACATATTCTGAAGATTAATGACACAGTGGAGGTATCTTGCGAAATTTACTATTATGCGATACAAGAGTCGAATATACTCAATGGCACTAAGGTTATAATCATTATTATAAATACATAATTATATTTATTATTAATAGATTAAATATATATATATATATAATATGTGTTTTTACCTATATATCTTTGTATATTTGTTATTTATGAAATAAATTATCACATTAATATCTATGATTAATAGGTGGAGATTCGTGTATTAAATGACATTTCTAAAAAATATAAGCATAACAAAATCGAAAACAAAAATGGCTTAATTTATGCTAAAATCTCACTAGTTAGTATTTTTTAATATGTCCGTTATTATTGATTTATTTTATATTAATTATCATACTATATTTATAAACAATGTATTTAATTAAATCACTAAAGTATATATATATATATGCCAAACTATGAATATATGTAAAATAATAACAATATTATTAGTATATCTATTACAAATTTAGAGTTTAAATTACACGGTGATGAATACAGACTTTAACATAACTTTCGAAGTTATCGTAGATCTTGATCATTCTTCATTTATAGATTACAGATCATTATACTATCAGGTGGCAAGTTAGTATATACTAACCAATTATATAATTATTATTATATGTTAACCATAACGAAACGTGTATAATTGTTATTATTATTTTATTATATATTAGTTAAATACTTCACAAATTAAAAATTTCATTTAATTAATTAAATTAATAAAACATTGGATTGTATAAAAGTAATACGGATAATAATAATACTAGTATAGAAATAATTTTGTTTGATTTAGTTGCTATTCACAAATTACCTTCTAAGGATAACAACATTTCTAAAATAATTGTAAAATTACTTTCATGAAACTAAATATAATATTCTTAAAAATGCAATAAAAAACTCAAAAATACTGGAATATATATAAATGACCATTTGACTAAAATACAAATCAGACATATTTTTAAAGGCTCGGGTACTTAGAAAAGATAAGTTAATTCATATATGTTGTACAGCTAATGATATTACTTTCATAACATTACAAGAAAATAGTACTAACAAAATAATATTGAATTTAACTAATTTTCCATCTTATGAATAAATTTAGTTTTGGTATATTATTTTCTTCTTTTTTGTCTTTTTTTCTATTTATTTTTATTGTACAGTTTATTTATTTAGTATATATTATTTAATATTGGATTTTAATAATACGTATATACCTTTTTACTATAATCAATCAACTATAAATTCTAATAATACTTTATTAAATGATGTTAATACTTCTAATTTTAATTTAGATATAACAATTGATTCAAGATATTATACTTCAGATGAATTTAATTTAAACCATAAATACATTTTTTAACATGGGGTATAATTTAATTAATATCAATGTTAAAAATTTAAATTTTGTTTGATATATTGTCTTTATTATTAATTTTGTTTTCAATTTGTTTTAATATAATATCAGTAACCGAGTCTTAGTTAAATGTTGATAATAATTTTGTATTTGATGTTCCTGATTATAATACAGTATTATCTATTCGGGTTCATAAAAGAGGTGGAGGAGTTCTAATTTATGTTAAAAAATATCTCATTTAATATACTATCTTAAGTTTCTAATAAATTGTTTGATAGTATTATTATTGAATTATTATTAAATAATAATATACTGATTATTTGTAGTTCTATACATATAACTTCAAACATCGACAATTATTCATTAACTATATTTTCAATTTATAATTCCCAACTTTATTTAAATATGTTGATAAGAAAATGATAATTTGTGGTGATTACAATAATGATTTAACACATTTTAAGATTTGCAAAAATGCAGAAATATTTTTAGAAAAATGTAATGAGATAGGATGTTCTCCTATGATAAATAGGCCAACTAGAATTGATTTAAATAAATATTTACTATAATTGATAATTTTTTTACAAATATTTATTGTGCAAAATTTTCTGGTATTATTACATCATTTTCCAATTATATTATTATTAGATATAAATAAAAGTAGTTGATTAAATATTGTTAATAAATATAATACTAAATATAATTTAATTATTGATGATACTGTTTATCATATTTCATAATTTTTTAAATCTGTCAACTTGCATTTTTTTAAAACTGATAATTCAGAATCTTTATAGAATTTATTTATTGATTTTTTTATGCATCAATTTAATATTTATTGCCCTATATATGAAAATATAAAATATAAAAAATATATCCCATGGCATACAAAAAAAAAAAATTTAGGATTAAACAAAAACTATACAAAATATATTATTAAAAAATAATAATATATTATTAAATTGTATTATAATTTATGAGATGTATAATATATTATATTCTTTACTATAACTAAGTGACATTTAAATGGCATAAATAACACGAAGTATTATAATACAGGACCTATAACTAATATAATGTATATGCCAAATACACCGAATTACGAAGTAGGAGATAATATAACATGTATATCGGATGGTTTCCCAATGCCTATTTATCAATGGTCACGAATAAACTGTCCAGATTGCGGATCACTATCCACGGGAAATGTACTTATGGTTTGTATATATTTGTTGTATTATAATATGAAGTATTGGATATATTAACAAATAGTTGTTACAAATAAAAACTAATCTATTTTCTATCTATCGTTTTATGTTATACCATTTCCTATGTAATGTTATAAATTCATACTTTATATATATATATATATATATATATATATATATATATATATTCATTATATATATAAGATGATTAAATTATGATATACCAATATAAGTTAACAAATGAGAATATCGGATCTAATGTATATGAATGTATTTCCACTATAAATACCGTTATTTACTCCTCAAATAATATTACCGCAAATTTCATGATTGGTTAGTGCGTATACAATACAATATTTAATATTATAACATGACGATATTTTAGATTTGTTTAAATATTTTCTAGTGATTTATTTAATATTAATAAGAGTATTATGCAATATGTATTATATTTCCTATAAATATTTTCTTGAATGTACATTTCAGAATATTTAAATTTAAATTTGTGTATATAATATAAATTAAAAATGATATTTAGGTTATATAACTAAGCACAGCTTTATGACGGAAGTGGGCAAGGAAGCTAAACTAACTTGTCAATTGGATTCATATACGGACTTCATATGGTATAAGGGATCAAATAAATCGCAAGACTTTGTATCAATATATAGTAATAAATCTATAATAGATAAATATATAAATCATATGAATGTTAGTTTATACTGTGGTTTCTAGTTTCAATACAAAATAAATAGTAATATATCGCTAACTTTAAATATCAATATAATAATTATACAACGTCATTTTTAATTAAAATTATATATTATTATATTTAAATTAATTATATTTGTAGTGTTATATAAAAATAATCTTATTTAAGTATTTCTACAATGTATATTTAAAATTTTATTTCATAAATATTTTAATAATTTAAATGTACACTTGTAATATAAGGTATATATTTCGATATATTTGTTATTATTATACTACATATATAATAAATCTAGTGATTTAAAAAAAATATTAAATATTATAATAATTATATATATATAGAATGATAATTCATTTACAATTTTATTTTATTTTTCAATTTAGTCTACAAATTAAATGCAATTTTTTAGTTCATATATTATTGTTTTTTACTAAATTTATCGATATCTAAATGTAGATTAAAGTTTGCTTTAACTGATATAATAATGTCAATTGATAATTTAAATCTATAGAAAATATTACAATATAATATTATTAATATATTCATTATATTAATATTAAAATAATATTATATCACGTATCTAATTAGTTTACCAAATTGATATATTCATTTTAATATTTATCAAATATATTATCATTGATATTTTAATAATATTATATATATATAAATAGGTAAATTCAGATAAAGGTACATTAACCATACACAAAGTGAATTCATCTGATGTGGATACATACGTATGTCAAGATGTATTTATGAGTTATAAAAAAAATAAAATACATCTACAATTGATTGGTAAGCAACAATATAATAGACAATGATATAATAACCTTATTATATATTTTCTCCTATGTTGTTCGATTATTTTACTATTTAATTATAAAATTAATTTAATATGCTAGGGTGTTTACTTGTGTATTTCCTAGATTATCCTTATGTTATGTCTAGTTATTTTATTTTAGTGTATATCGCAAGAAATATTTTATAATTTTATACTTATAATTTATTAATTTCTAGAAAAATTTCAAATCTCCGTTAAACTCGATAATATAAGTGGACCTACTATTTTGAAGATCAATGATACAGTAGCTGTATATTGCGAACTTTACTATTATGCGCCACAAGATCTAAGTATACTTAATATCACTAAGGTTATACAATGTATTATAAATAAATAATTATATTTATTATTAATAGATTAATATCATTAATCTATAAATTTATATATATATATATATATATATATATATATATAATATGTTTATATCCATGTATATTTGTGTATTTGATATTTATGTAATACATTGTCACGTTATTGCACATAATATAATCTCTATAACTAATAGATGGAGATTCGTGCATCAAATAAAAATGAAAACTCTACAACATATGAATCTATATCGATGGGAACCAATAATAGTTTATTAAATTTAAAAATCTCATTAGTTAGTATTTTTTAGATTATTGTCATTTTTGATTTATTTTCCAATAATAAACATACTATAATTATATTATTTAAAATAATTCATAAATATATATATATATATATATATATATATATATATATATATCAAGTATGGTGCAGTTGGCTTATCGGTCAGACGCACAGGTCGTAGTACTTAGCGGGTTCAATCACTGTCCAGACCATTAATTTCGGACTTAAAACAATATTTAGAAGTGATCTTATATAATTTTGTATAAATAAAGTATCGGTTCTCGTTAAAACCATGGATGCCTTAACATGAGAGCGGATTTGAAAATATATTAGAGCCATATGGTTATAAGTGCAAACTTCATCTAAATTCCTGGATGAAAGGAAATCACCAAATTAAATAAGAAAAAAAATAACATTATTTATATATGTAAATATAAAAATGATAACCTATGAATATATATATATATATATACAAATTATAACAATATCATTAGAATATTTATTACACATTTAGAATTTAAACTATACGGTGAAGCAGAACGATTTCGACATAACTTTCAAATGTTCAGTGGATGTTGGTAATGTTGAAAATGAATACTCCAAAGCGATATCTTACAAGATGACAAGTTAGTAGGTATAATAGTATATCATTATTATTTATATATTCTGTGATTGGTTAGTTATGCAATTAAAAAAATATATTAACCATATTGAAAGGTTTACAATTATATAGTATAAGTATACTTAAACTATAGTTTATTGAATTAATAAATGTTAAATTTATTTAGTTAAATTAATAAAAATACTTGACTTTATAACAGTTATAAGGTTAATAGGAAAACTAGTATAGAAATAAAAATAAATCAAAAATGTTAATTTTATTATGATAATATAAAAGAAGAAATCATTTTTTTTAATCACAATATAAAAAAACATTAATAATACAAATAGTATTGAATAAGTTGAGTTTTTTATATTACTAATTACAATGCATGCTCTCTCTGTGATAATTACTTTTTGTAATTTTAATGTTATATTTAATTATATTTCAATGATTTATATTAAATTAAATCTTTGCACCAAAGATATATAGGATCTTTATTTGTCAAATAAAATTACATCATATTTTTTAATTGTATTTCTAAATGTTATTAAAATTAAGAATTTTGTCATGAATTCGGTTTGAATTTAACGAACTTTCTATATAATGTATGTAAACATTCCAAATGATATGTATTATATTACATTATTATTTTAATATTATCATATTGAAATCATTAAAAAATAGTATTGTATTGAATTTTAATCAAATTCAAATGTGTACTCATGGATCATGATGTAATACGATAAAATCACTCAAGTAAAATAAAAATGCATAACATATTCCGTTAGCAGATATATTGTCCTTGATATATATTATAGTATATCATAGTTTATGATATGTTAATAGCCGATGGTATAATTATACAATATTAGTAGAAAATAATAACTAAAATAATTACTAAATAAATCACTAATGCTAACTATTACTGTAAATCATACATTATTTTCATTACCTAACATGTATTATATAGAGTTTAATTTATTAGCTATTATCAATAGATAATAGAACTATAGTTAACTTTCGCATATGAATTTTCAAATAAATAACATTTATTTAATAAATATTAATAATATTTACAAATTAATAAATTTATAATAATAATTGATAAATTATATTCATTGTAATAATAGTGTTAATGTTATTTAATATATTATATAAATCATCGTATTCAAATATATAAAACTATTAATATAAATGAATTATTTTAATATGAAAGTTCACTAATTTAAATGTGTTAAATGATGTATTTATTTATGATTAACTTGATGTGTCATTAAATATAAGAAACAGTCATAAATAAATGATAAAAAGTAAAAAAATGTTAATCATACTAACTTATTAATACCTATATTTATCATATTTATATATTTTAGATCCATTGAACAATTATACAATACAAGCAGTCATCAGTATTTCAATTTTCTCATTTGTTTTCATATTTATATGTTAGTAATTTGTATGATTTTATATAATTATTATATATTATTATTTCTAATTATAATTAATATTTAATTATTTATTTATAACAAAATTATTCATGTAATTGAATTTATTATAATTTTATAATTCAATTTTAATAGTTGCAATACGGAAACTAAATTCAAGAAGTAAATCTCGTTCGAATAAGAAAGCATCTAAATAATGTATGTAATATATTACAGATCATGATTACATCAATAAAATTGGTGAAGTAAATTTCTCTTATATTTTAATAGAATCTTACAAAATTATAAATAATAATCATATCAACGGTTTTCATTTATTTATCTATAACTTTATTGAATCATAGTAACATTATAATTATTACTTATTTTGTTACTTTTTTCGTGACGATGTCGTCGTCGGGGATAACATGAAAATGACGAATATAACTATCCTCCAATCTTCCCGATCATCAGTATTATTTGGGAGTTGGAGCAGAAGGGAAGACTAGACCACTTCGATATGTCATTCATCCTTCTTTGACCGTATCTCTATGAACGGCCTTTCTTGCTACTATCTTCAACTTAACCTTTCAATATCATCTTAGCTAACGATTCATGTCTAGATATATGCTTAAACAAATTCATTTTTCATGATACCATCATGTCTAATGAAGATCATAGTTTCTAATTACTTGTAATGCTAGTGGATGCGTAGCTGTTAGTTTTTCTTTGTATGCAAGTGATATTTAATAAACTTCTATGGGCTTTCGATTCTAATCAATATATCAACTTTTTAGACTATTTCAACAAGGTACAGGTTTCACAGCCAACTAGTAATATTGATAGTACTAAAGATGTGTAAAGCTTGTACTTGAGATTGAATTAAATTTGTTTAATGGGGCAAAGGAGGAAACAGGCATATTATATAATAACAAAGAACAATACTTAATATGATAGATTATAAATGAATTAATAAGGACATCACATATGATATATGATAACGTAAATATGTTTACGGATACATATGGTTCTAAATAAATAATAATAAGCAGCTTTAGAAATGTTAACAATATGGATAGATACAAATAAATTACGCCAAGTTTGAGGACTGAATTGGAAGGTGAAATAATAATCTTGATAATGTAAAAGGAAGGGAATTATATTATATTAAATATATTATATATATTATATTAAATTATATTGAGGATGGAAGTTGTTGATACATTTAGTTGAAGATTATTTGAGAGAAATCAGTATTTAATAGAGGAGGCACATGTCATTAGTTGAGAAGTATCTTAAATGGATATATGGAGGAAGGATTATAGTTGGATATCATCAGCATATATATGTTAGAAAACGCCAGGTAATTGGGATATAATATACCTTATTGGTGTTATATATAAAGAATATAGGTATATATATACCTATAGACCTATAGGCCTATAGGCCTAATACAGAATCTTGAATAGAAATAATAGAATTTAATATAGGATGATCTAGCTAGGATTTATGAGTTAAGTCATTTGAGGTCACTACCATTAATGCCCATTATCTCAAGTTTCAAAATAATAATATCATAGCGAAGAGAGTAAAATGCGCAAGTAGTATCAAGGAGAACCATTTGCAACAGAGAACCAATATAGTAACTTTGGCAGGAGAAACTTTGGCATATACCTTGTTCAATATTTTAAGGAGGATTTATCATTTGTGTGAATTTTACGAAATACACTTTTCAGGACATTATGAGAGGATTGATAAAAACAAATTATATTGTATGTAAATAATACATATAAATAAGTAAAAGTATAAAATTAAAAGTATACTACTTTGAATATAGATTAAGAAATAATGTCTGCCATCAGATGTGTATGAGAACACAAATTATCCTCTGACAATATTTAATATTACGGATATAACTAAGGTAGGTAATGTTACTGATGTAACTAAGGTAGGTAATGTTACGGATGTAACTAAGGTAGGTAATGTTACGGATGTAATTAATGTAGGTAATGTTACGGATGTAACTAAGGTAGGTAATGTTACGGATGTAACTAAGGTAGGTAATGTTACGCATATAACTAAGATAGGTAATGTTACGGATATAACTAAAGTAGGTAATATTACGGATGTAACTAAGGTAGGTAATGTTACGGATGTAACTAAGGTAGGTAATGTAACTAAGGTAGGTAATGTTACGGATGTAACTAAATTAAGTAATGTTACGGATGTAACTAAGGTAGGTAATGTTACGAATATAACTAAGGTAGGTAATGTTACGGATGTAACTAAGGTAGGTAATATTACGGATCTAACTAAGGTATGTAATGTTACGCATATAACTAAGGTAGGTAATGTTACGGATGTAACTAAGGTAGGTAATGTTACGGATGTAACTAAGGTAGGTAATGTTACGGATGTAACTAAGGTAGGTAATGTTACGGATATAACTAAGGTAGGTAATGTTACGGATATAACTAAGGTAGGTAATGTTACGGATATAACTAAGGTAGTTAATATTACGGATGTAACTAAGGTAGGTAGTGTTACGGATGTAACTAAGGTAGGTAATGTTACGGATATAATTAAGGTAGGTAATGTTACGGATATAACTAAGATAGGTAATGTTACGGATATAACTAAGGTAGGTAATGTTACGGATGTAACTAAGGTAGGTAATGTTATGGATGTAACTAAGGTAGGTAATGTTACGGATATAACTAAGGTAGGTAATGTTACGGATGTAACTAAGGTAGGTAATGTTACGGATGTAATTAAGGTAGGTAATTTTACGGATATAACTAAGGTAGGTAATGTTACGGATGTAACTAATGTAGGTAATGTTACGGATATAACTAAGGTAGATAATGTTACGGATATAACTAAGGTAGGTAATGTTACGGATGTAACTAAGGTAGGTCATATTACTAATGTAACTAAGGTAGGTAATATTACGGATATAACTAAGGTAGGTAATGTTACGGATGTAACTAAGGTAGGTAATATTACGGATGTAACTAAGGTATGTAATGTTACGCATATAACTAAGGTAGGTAATGTTACGGATGTAAATAAGGTAGGTAATGTTACGGATGTAACTAAGGTAGGTAATATTACGGATATAACTAAGGTAAGTAATATTACATATGTAACTAAGGTAGGTAATATTACGGATATAACTAAGGTAGGTCATATTACGGATGTAACTAAGGTAGGTAATGTTACGGATGTAACTAAGGTAGGTAATTTTATGGATGTAACTAAGGTAGGTCATATTACGGATGTAACTAAGGTAGGTAATGTTACGGATATAACTAAGGTAGGTAATGTTACGGATATAACTAAGGTAGGTAATGTTACGGATATAACTAAGGTAGGTAATATTACGGATGTAACTAAGGTAGGTAATGTTACGGATATAACTAAGGTAGGTAATGTTACGGATATAACTAAGGTAAGTAATGTTACGGATGTAACTAAGGTAGGTCATATTACGGATGTAACTAAGGTAGGTAATGTTATAGATATAACTAAGGTAGGTAATGTTACGGATGTAACTAAGGTAGGTAATGTTACGGATATAACTAAGGTAGGTAATGTTACGGATGTAACTAAGGTAGGTAATGTTACGGATGTAATTAAGGTAGGTAATTTTACGGATATAACTAAGGTAGGTAATGTTACGGATGTAACTAAGGTAGGTAATGTTACGGATATAACTAAGGTAGATAATGTTATGGATATAACTAAGGTCGATAATGTTACGGATATAACTAAGGTAGGTAATGTTACGGATGTAACTAAGGTAGGTCATATTACTGATGTAACTAAGGTAGGTAATATTACGGATATAACTAAGGTAGGTAATGTTACGGATATAACTAAGGTAGGTAATGTTACGGATATAACTAAGGTAGGTAATGTTACGGATGTAACTAAGGTAGGTAATGTTACGGATATAACTAAGGTAGGTAATGTTACGGATATAACTAAGGTAGGTAATGTTACGGATGTAACTAAGGTAGGTAATGTTACGGATATAACTAAGGTAGGTAATGTTACGGATGTAACTAAGGTAGGTAATGTTACGGATGTAACTAAGGTAGGTCATATTACGGATGTAACTAAGGTAGGTAATGTTACGGATATAACTAAGGTAGGTAATGTTACGGATATAACTAAGGTAGGTAATGTTACGGATGTAACTAAGGTAGGTAATGTTACGGATATAACTAAGGTAGGTAATGTTACGGATATAACTAAGGTAGGTAATGTTACGGATGTAACTAAGGTAGGTAATGTTACGGATATAACTAAAGTAGGTAATGTTACGGATATAACTAAGGTAGGTAATGTTACGGATGTAACTAAGGTAGGTAATGTTACGGATATAACTAAGGTAGGTAATGTTACGGATGTAACTAAGGTAGGTAATGTTACGGATGTAACTAAGGTAGGTCATATTACGGATGTAACTAAGGTAGGTAATGTTACGGATATAACTAAGGTAGGTAATGTTACGGATATAACTAAGGTAGGTAATGATACGGATATAACTAAGGTAGGTAATGTTACGGATGTAACTAAGGTAGGTAATGCTACGGATGTAACTAAGGTAGGTAATGTTACGGATATAACTAAGTTAGGTAATGTTACGGATATAACTAAGGTAGGTAATGTTACGGATGTAACTAAGGTAGGTAATGTTACGGATGTAACTAAGTTAGGTAATATTATGGATATAACTAAGGCAGGTAATGTTACGGATGTAACTAAGGTAGGTAATGTTACGGATGTAACTAAGGTAGGTAATATTACGGATATAACTAAGGTAGGTAATATTACATATGTAACTAAGGTAGGTAATATTACGGATATAACTAAGGTAGGTCATATTACGGATGTAACTAAGGTAGGTAATGTTACGGATGTAACTAAGGTAGGTAATTTTATGGATGTAACTAAGGTAGGTAATATTACGGATGTAACTAAGGTAGGTAATGTTACGGATATAACTAAGGTAGGTAATGTTACGGATATAACTAAGGTAAGTAATGTTACGGATGTAACTAAGGTAGGTCATATTACGGATGTAACTAAGGTAGGTAATGTTATAGATATAACTAAGGTAGGTAATGTTACGGATGTAAGTAAGGTAGGTAATGTTACGGATATAACTAAGGTAGGTAATGTTACGGATGTAACTAAGGTAGGTAATGTTACGGATGTAATTAAGGTAGGTAATTTTACGGATATAACTAAGGTAGGTAATGTTACGGATGTAACTAAGGTAGGTAATGTTACGGATATAACTAAGGTAGATAATGTTATGGATATAACTAAGGTCGATAATGTTACGGATATAACTAAGGTAGGTAATGTTACGGATGTAACTAAGGTAGGTCATATTACTGATGTAACTAAGGTAGGTAATATTACGGATATAACTAAGGTAGGTAATGTTACGGATATAACTAAGGTAGGTAATGTTACGGATATAACTAAGGTAGGTAATGTTACGGATGTAACTAAGGTAGGTAATGTTACGGATATAACTAAGGTAGGTAATGTTACGGATGTAACTAAGGTAGGTAATGTTACGGATGTAACTAAGGTAGGTCATATTACGGATGTAACTAAGGTAGGTAATGTTACGGATATAACTAAGGTAGGTAATGTTACGGATATAACTAAGGTAGGTAATGATACGGATATAACTAAGGTAGGTAATGTTACGGATGTAACTAAGGTAGGTAATGTTACGGATATAACTAAGGTAGGTAATGTTACGGATGTAACTAAGGTAGGTAATGTTACGGATGTAACTAAGGTAGGTAATGATACGGATATAACTAAGGTATGTAATGATACGGATATAACTAAGGTAGGTAATGTTACGGATATAACTAAGGTAGGTAATGTTACGGATATAACTAAGGTAAGTAATGTTACGGATGTAACTAACGTAGGTCATATTACGGATGTAACTAAGGTAGGTAATGTTACGGATATAACTAAGGTAGGTAATGTTACGGATATAACTAAGGTAGGTAATGTTATAGATATAACTAAGTTAGGTAATGTTACGGATGTAACTAAGGTAGGTAATGTTAAGGATATAACTAAGGTAGGTAATGTTATGGATATAACTAAGGTAGGTAATGTTACGGATGTAACTAAGGTAGGTAATGTTACGGATATAACTAAGTTAGGTAATGTTACGGATATAACTAAGGTAGGTAATGTTATGGATGTAACTAAGGTAGGTAATGTTACGGATGTAACTAAGTTAGGTAATATTATGGATATAACTAAGGTAGGTAATGTTACGGATGTAACTAAGGTAGGTAATGTTACGGATGTAACTAAGGTAGGTAATATTACGGATATAACTAAGGTAGGTAATATTACGGATATAACTAAGGTAGGTAATGTTACGGATGTAACTAAGGTAGGTAATGTTACGGATGTAATTAATGTAGGTAATGTTACGGATGTAACTAAGGTAGGTAATGTTACGGATGTAACTAAGGTAGGTAATGTTACGCATATAACTAAGATAGGTAATGTTACGGATATAACTAAAGTAGGTAATATTACGGATGTAACTAAGGTAGGTAATGTTACGGATGTAACTAAGGTAGGTAATGTAACTAAGGTAGGTAATGTTACGGATGTAACTAAATTAAGTAATGTTACGGATGTAACTAAGGTAGGTAATATTACGGATGTAACTAAGGTATGTAATGTTACGCATATAACTAAGGTAGGTAATGTTACGGATGTAACTAAGGTAGGTAATATTACGGATATAACTAAGGTAGGTAATGTTACGGATGTAACTAAGGTAGGTAATGTTACGGATATAACTAAGGTAGGTAATGTTACGGATATAACTAAGGTAGGTAATGATACGGATATAACTAAGGTAGGTAATGTTACGGATGTAACTAAGGTAGGTAATGTTACGGATATAACTAAGGTAGGTAATGTTACGGATGTAACTAAGGTAGGTAATGTTACGGATGTAACTAAGGTAGGTAATGATACGGATATAACTAAGGTATGTAATGATACGGATATAACTAAGGTAGGTAATGTTACGGATATAATTAAGGTAGGTAATGTTACGGATATAACTAAGGTAAGTAATGTTACGGATGTAACTAACGTAGGTCATATTACGGATGTAACTAAGGTAGGTAATGTTACGGATATAACTAAGGTAGGTAATGTTACGGATATAACTAAGGTAGGTAATGTTATAGATATAACTAAGTTAGGTAATGTTACGGATGTAACTAAGGTAGGTAATGTTAAGGATATAACTAAGGTAGGTAATGTTATGGATATAACTAAGGTAGGTAATGTTACGGATGTAACTAAGGTAGGTAATGTTACGGATATAACTAAGTTAGGTAATGTTACGGATATAACTAAGGTAGGTAATGTTACGGATGTAACTAAGGTAGGTAATGTTACGGATGTAACTAAGTTAGGTAATATTATGGATATAACTAAGGTAGGTAATGTTACGGATGTAACTAAGGTAGGTAATGTTACGGATGTAACTAAGGTAGGTAATATTACGGATATAACTAAGGTAGGTAATATTACGGATATAACTAAGGTAGGTAATGTTACGGATGTAACTAAGGTAGGTAATGTTACGGATGTAATTAATGTAGGTAATGTTACGGATGTAACTAAGGTAGGTAATGTTACGGATGTAACTAAGGTAGGTAATGTTACGCATATAACTAAGATAGGTAATGTTACGGATATAACTAAAGTAGGTAATATTACGGATGTAACTAAGGTAGGTAATGTTACGGATGTAACTAAGGTAGGTAATGTAACTAAGGTAGGTAATGTTACGGATGTAACTAAATTAAGTAATGTTACGGATATAACTAAGGTAGGTAATATTACGGATGTAACTAAGGTATGTAATGTTACGCATATAACTAAGGTAGGTAATGTTACGGATGTAACTAAGGTAGGTAATGTTACGGATGTAACTAAGGTAGGTAATGTTAAGGATATAACTAAGGTAGGTAATGTTACGGATATAACTAAGGTAGTTAATATTACGGATGTAACTAAGGTAGGTAATGTTACGGATGTAACTAAGGTAGGTAATATTACGGATATAATTAAGGTAGGTAATGTTACGGATATAACTAAGGTAGGTAATGTTACGGATATAACTAAGGTAGGTAATGTTACGGATGTAACTAAGGTAGGTAATGTTATGGATGTATCTAAGGTAGGTAATGTTACGGATATAACTAAGGTAGGTAATGTTACGGATGTTACTAAGGTAGGTAATGTTACGGATGTAATTAAGGTAGGTAATTTTACGGATATAACTAAGGTAGGTAATGTTACGGATGTAACTAAGGTAGGTAATGTTACGGATATAACTAAGGTAGATAATGTTACGGATATAACTAAGGTAGGTAATGTTACGGATGTAACTAAGGTAGGTCATATTACTGATGTAACTAAGGTAGGTAATATTACGGATATAACTAAGGTAGGTAATGTTACGGATATAACTAAGGTAGGTAATGTTACGGATATAACTAAGGTAGGTAATGTTACGGATGTAACTAAGGTAGGTAATGTTACGGATATAACTAAGGTAGGTAATGTTACGGATATAACTAAGGTAGGTAATGTTACGGATGTAACTAATGTAGGTAATGTTACGGATATTACTAAGGTAGGTAATGTTACGGATGTAACTAAGGTAGGTAATGTTACGGATGTAACTAAGATAGGTCATATTACGGATGTAACTAAGGTAGGTAATGTTACGGATATAACTAAGGTAGGTAATGTTACGGATATAACTAAGGTAGGTAATGTTACGGATATAACTAAGGTAGGTAATGTTACGGATATAACTAAGGTAGGTAATGTTACGGATATAACTAAGTTAGGTAATGTTACGGATATAACTAAGGTAAGTAATGTTACGGATGTAACTAAGGTAGGTCATATTACGGATGTAACTAAGGTAGGTAATGTTACGGATATAACTAAGGTAGGTAATGTTACGGATATAACTAAGGTAGGTAATGTTATAGATATAACTAAGTTAGGTAATGTTACGGATGTAACTAAGGTAGGTAATGTTAAGGATATAACTAAGGTAGGTAATGTTACGGATATAACTAAGGTAGGTAATGTTACGGATGTAACTAAGGTAGGTAATGTTACGGATATAACTAAGTTAGGTAATGTTACGGATATAACTAAGGTAGGTAATGTTACGGATGTAACTAAGCTAGGTAATGTTACGGATGTAACTAAGTTAGGTAATATTATGGATATAACTAAGGTAGGTAATGTTACGGATGTAACTAAGGTAGGTAATGTTACGGATGTAACTAAGGTAGGTAATATTACGGATATAACTAAGGTAGGTAATATTACGGATATAACTAAGGTAGGTAATATTACATATGTAACTAAGGTAGGTAATATTACGGATATAACTAAGGTAGGTCATATTACGGATGTAACTAAGGTAGGTAATGTTACGGATGTAACTAAGGTAGGAAATGTTACGGATGTAACTAAGGTAGGTCATATTACGGATGTAACTAAGGTAGGTAATGTTACGGATATAACTAAGGTAGGTAATGTTACGGATATACCTAAGGTAGGTAATGTTACGGATATAACTAAGGTAGGTAATGTTACGGATATAACTAAGGTAAGTAATATTACGGATGTAACTAAGGTAGGTCATATTACGGATGTAACTAAGGTAGGTAATGTTATAGATATAACTAAGGTAGGTAATATTACGGATGTAACTAAGGTAGGTAATGTTAAGGATATAACTAAGGTAGGTAATGTTACGGATATAACTAAGGTAGGTAATGTTACGGATGTAACTAAGGTAGGTAATGTTACGGATATAACTAAGTTAGGTAATGTTACGGATATAACTAAGGTAGGTAATGTTACGGATGTAACTAAGGTAGGTAATGTTACGGATGTAACTAAGGTAGGTAATATTACGGATATAACTAAGGTAGGTAATATTACGGATATAACTAAGGTAGGTAATATTACATATGTAACTAAGGTAGGTAATATTACGGATATAACTAAGGTAGGTCATATTACGGATGTAACTAAGGTAGGTAATGTTACGGATATAACTAAGGTAGGAAATGTTACGGATGTAACTAAGGTAGGTCATATTACGGATGTAACTAAGGTAGGTAATGTTACGGATATAACTAAGGTAGGTAATGTTACGGATATAACTAAGGTAGGTAATGTTACGGATATAACTAAGGTAAGTAATATTACGGATGTAACTAAGGTAGGTCATATTACGGATGTAACTAAGGTAGGTAATATTATGGATATAACTAAGGTAGGTAATGTTACGGATGTAACTAAGGTAGGTAATGTTACGGATGTAACTAAGGTAGATAATATTACGGATATAACTAAGGTAGGTAATGTTACGGATATAACTAAGGTAGTTAATATTACGGATGTAACTAAGGTAGGTAATGTTATAGATATAACTAAGGTAGGTAATGTTATGGATGTAACTAAGGTAGGTAATGTTAAGGATATAACTAAGGTAGGTAATGTTACGGATATAACTAAGGTAGGTAATGTTACGGATGTAACTAAGGTAGGTAATGTTACGGATATAACTAAGGTAGGTAATGTTACGGATATAATTAAGGTAGGTAATGTTACGGATGTAACTAAGGTAGGTAATGTTACGGATATAACTAAGGTAGGTAATGTTACGGATATAACTAAGGTAGGTAATGTTACGGATATAACTAAGGTAGGTAATGTTACGGATGTAACTAAGGTAGGTAATGTTACGGATATAACTAAGGTAGGTAATGTTACGGATATAACTAAGGTAGGTAATGTTACGGATGTAACTAAGGTAGGTAATGTTACGGATATAACTAAGGTAGGTAATGTTACGGATGTAACTAAGGTAGGTAATGTTACGGATGTAACTAAGGTAGGTCATATTACGGATGTAACTAAGGTAGGTAATGTTACGGATATAACTAAGGTAGGTAATGTTACGGATATAACTAAGGTAGGTAATGATACGGATATAACTAAGGTAGGTAATGTTACGGATGTAACTAAGGTAGGTAATGCTACGGATGTAACTAAGGTAGGTAATGTTACGGATATAACTAAGTTAGGTAATGTTACGGATATAACTAAGGTAGGTAATGTTACGGATGTAACTAAGGTAGGTAATGTTACGGATGTAACTAAGTTAGGTAATATTATGGATATAACTAAGGCAGGTAATGTTACGGATGTAACTAAGGTAGGTAATGTTACGGATGTAACTAAGGTAGGTAATATTACGGATATAACTAAGGTAGGTAATATTACATATGTAACTAAGGTAGGTAATATTACGGATATAACTAAGGTAGGTCATATTACGGATGTAACTAAGGTAGGTAATGTTACGGATGTAACTAAGGTAGGTAATTTTATGGATGTAACTAAGGTAGGTCATATTACGGATGTAACTAAGGTAGGTAATGTTACGGATATAACTAAGGTAGGTAATGTTACGGATATAACTAAGGTAGGTAATGTTACGGATATAACTAAGGTAGGTAATATTACGGATGTAACTAAGGTAGGTAATGTTACGGATATAACTAAGGTAGGTAATGTTACGGATATAACTAAGGTAAGTAATGTTACGGATGTAACTAAGGTAGGTCATATTACGGATGTAACTAAGGTAGGTAATGTTACGGATATAACTAAGGTAGGTAATGTTACGGATATAACTAAGGTAGGTAATGTTACGGATATAACTAAGGTAGGTAATGTTACGGATGTAACTAAGGTAGGTAATGTTACGGATATAACTAAGGTAGGTAATGTTACGGATATAACTAAGGTAGGTAATGTTACGGATGTAACTAAGGTAGGTAATGTTACGGATATAACTAAGGTAGGTAATGTTACGGATGTAACTAAGGTAGGTAATGTTACGGATGTAACTAAGGTAGGTCATATTACGGATGTAACTAAGGTAGGTAATGTTACGGATATAACTAAGGTAGGTAATGTTACGGATATAACTAAGGTAGGTAATGTTACGGATGTAACTAAGGTAGGTAATGTTACGGATATAACTAAGGTAGGTAATGTTACGGATATAACTAAGGTAGGTAATGTTACGGATGTAACTAAGGTAGGTAATGTTACGGATATAACTAAGGTAGGTAATGTTACGGATATAACTAAGGTAGGTAATGTTACGGATGTAACTAAGGTAGGTAATGTTACGGATATAACTAAGGTAGGTAATGTTACGGATGTAACTAAGGTAGGTAATGTTACGGATGTAACTAAGGTAGGTCATATTACGGATGTAACTAAGGTAGGTAATGTTACGGATATAACTAAGGTAGGTAATGTTACGGATATAACTAAGGTAGGTAATGATACGGATATAACTAAGGTAGGTAATGTTACGGATGTAACTAAGGTAGGTAATGCTACGGATGTAACTAAGGTAGGTAATGTTACGGATATAACTAAGTTAGGTAATGTTACGGATATAACTAAGGTAGGTAATGTTACGGATGTAACTAAGGTAGGTAATGTTACGGATGTAACTAAGTTAGGTAATATTATGGATATAACTAAGGCAGGTAATGTTACGGATGTAACTAAGGTAGGTAATGTTACGGATGTAACTAAGGTAGGTAATATTACGGATATAACTAAGGTAGGTAATATTACATATGTAACTAAGGTAGGTAATATTACGGATATAACTAAGGTAGGTCATATTACGGATGTAACTAAGGTAGGTAATGTTACGGATGTAACTAAGGTAGGTAATTTTATGGATGTAACTAAGGTAGGTCATATTACGGATGTAACTAAGGTAGGTAATGTTACGGATATAACTAAGGTAGGTAATGTTACGGATATAACTAAGGTAGGTAATGTTACGGATATAACTAAGGTAGGTAATATTACGGATGTAACTAAGGTAGGTAATGTTACGGATATAACTAAGGTAGGTAATGTTACGGATATAACTAAGGTAAGTAATGTTACGGATGTAACTAAGGTAGGTCATATTACGGATGTAACTAAGGTAGGTAATGTTATAGATATAACTAAGGTAGGTAATGTTACGGATGTAACTAAGGTAGGTAATGTTACGGATATAACTAAGGTAGGTAATGTTACGGATGTAACTAAGGTAGGTAATGTTACGGATGTAATTAAGGTAGGTAATTTTACGGATATAACTAAGGTAGGTAATGTTACGGATGTAACTAAGGTAGGTAATGTTACGGATATAACTAAGGTAGATAATGTTATGGATATAACTAAGGTCGATAATGTTACGGATATAACTAAGGTAGGTAATGTTACGGATGTAACTAAGGTAGGTCATATTACTGATGTAACTAAGGTAGGTAATATTACGGATATAACTAAGGTAGGTAATGTTACGGATATAACTAAGGTAGGTAATGTTACGGATATAACTAAGGTAGGTAATGTTACGGATGTAACTAAGGTAGGTAATGTTACGGATATAACTAAGGTAGGTAATGTTACGGATATAACTAAGGTAGGTAATGTTACGGATGTAACTAAGGTAGGTAATGTTACGGATATAACTAAGGTAGGTAATGTTACGGATGTAACTAAGGTAGGTAATGTTACGGATGTAACTAAGGTAGGTCATATTACGGATGTAACTAAGGTAGGTAATGTTACGGATGTAACTAAGGTAGGTAATGTTAAGGATATAACTAAGGTAGGTAATGTTATGGATATAACTAAGGTAGGTAATGTTACGGATGTAACTAAGGTAGGTAATGTTACGGATGTAACTAAGGTAGGTAATGATACGGATATAACTAAGGTATGTAATGATACTGATATAACTAAGGTAGGTAATGTTACGGATATAACTAAGGTAGGTAATGTTACGGATATAACTAAGGTAAGTAATGTTACGGATGTAACTAACGTAGGTCATATTACGGATGTAACTAAGGTAGGTAATGTTACGGATATAACTAAGGTAGGTAATGTTACGGATATAACTAAGGTAGGTAATGTTATAGATATAACTAAGTTAGGTAATGTTACGGATGTAACTAAGGTAGGTAATGTTAAGGATATAACTAAGGTAGGTAATGTTATGGATATAACTAAGGTAGGTAATGTTACGGATGTAACTAAGGTAGGTAATGTTACGGATATAACTAAGTTAGGTAATGTTACGGATATAACTAAGGTAGGTAATGTTACGGATGTAACTAAGGTAGGTAATGTTACGGATGTAACTAAGTTAGGTAATATTATGGATATAACTAAGGTAGGTAATGTTACGGATGTAACTAAGGTAGGTAATGTTACGGATGTAACTAAGGTAGGTAATATTACGGATATAACTAAGGTAGGTAATATTACGGATATAACTAAGGTAGGTAATGTTACGGATGTAACTAAGGTAGGTAATGTTACGGATGTAATTAATGTAGGTAATGTTACGGATGTAACTAAGGTAGGTAATGTTACGGATGTAACTAAGGTAGGTAATGTTACGCATATAACTAAGATAGGTAATGTTACGGATATAACTAAAGTAGGTAATATTACGGATGTAACTAAGGTAGGTAATGTTACGGATGTAACTAAGGTAGGTAATGTAACTAAGGTAGGTAATGTTACGGATGTAACTAAATTAAGTAATGTTACGGATGTAACTAAGGTAGGTAATGTTACGGATGTAACTAAGGTAGGTAATGTTACGGATATAACTAAGGTAGATAATGTTACGGATATAACTAAGGTAGGTAATGTTACGGATGTAACTAAGGTAGGTCATATTACTGATGTAACTAAGGTAGGTAATATTACGGATATAACTAAGGTAGGTAATGTTACGGATATAACTAAGGTAGGTAATGTTACGGATATAACTAAGGTAGGTAATGTTACGGATGTAACTAAGGTAGGTAATGTTACGGATATAACTAAGGTAGGTAATGTTACGGATATAACTAAGGTAGGTAATGTTACGGATGTAACTAATGTAGGTAATGTTACGGATATTACTAAGGTAGGTAATGTTACGGATGTAACTAAGGTAGGTAATGTTACGGATGTAACTAAGGTAGGTAATGTTACGGATATAACTAAGGTAGGTAATGTTACGGATATAACTAAGGTAGGTAATGTTACGGATGTAACTAAGGTAGGTAATGTTACGGATATAACTAAGGTAGGTAATGTTACGGATGTAACTAAGGTAGGTCATATTACTGATGTAACTAAGGTAGGTAATATTACGGATATAACTAAGGTAGGTAATGTTACGGATATAACTAAGGTAGGTAATGTTACGGATATAACTAAGGTAGGTAATGTTACGGATGTAACTAAGGTAGGTAATGTTACGGATATAACTAAGGTAGGTAATGTTACGGATATAACTAAGGTAGGTAATGTTACGGATGTAACTAAGGTAGGTAATGTTACGGATATAACTAAGGTAGGTAATGTTACGGATGTAACTAAGGTAGGTAATGTTACGGATGTAACTAAGGTAGGTCATATTACGGATGTAACTAAGGTAGGTAATGTTACGGATGTAACTAAGGTAGGTAATGTTAAGGATATAACTAAGGTAGGTAATGTTATGGATATAACTAAGGTAGGTAATGTTACGGATGTAACTAAGGTAGGTAATGTTACGGATGTAACTAAGGTAGGTAATGATACGGATATAACTAAGGTATGTAATGATACTGATATAACTAAGGTAGGTAATGTTACGGATATAACTAAGGTAGGTAATGTTACGGATATAACTAAGGTAAGTAATGTTACGGATGTAACTAACGTAGGTCATATTACGGATGTAACTAAGGTAGGTAATGTTACGGATATAACTAAGGTAGGTAATGTTACGGATATAACTAAGGTAGGTAATGTTATAGATATAACTAAGTTAGGTAATGTTACGGATGTAACTAAGGTAGGTAATGTTAAGGATATAACTAAGGTAGGTAATGTTATGGATATAACTAAGGTAGGTAATGTTACGGATGTAACTAAGGTAGGTAATGTTACGGATATAACTAAGTTAGGTAATGTTACGGATATAACTAAGGTAGGTAATGTTACGGATGTAACTAAGGTAGGTAATGTTACGGATGTAACTAAGTTAGGTAATATTATGGATATAACTAAGGTAGGTAATGTTACGGATGTAACTAAGGTAGGTAATGTTACGGATGTAACTAAGGTAGGTAATATTACGGATATAACTAAGGTAGGTAATATTACGGATATAACTAAGGTAGGTAATGTTACGGATGTAACTAAGGTAGGTAATGTTACGGATGTAATTAATGTAGGTAATGTTACGGATGTAACTAAGGTAGGTAATGTTACGGATGTAACTAAGGTAGGTAATGTTACGCATATAACTAAGATAGGTAATGTTACGGATATAACTAAAGTAGGTAATATTACGGATGTAACTAAGGTAGGTAATGTTACGGATGTAACTAAGGTAGGTAATGTAACTAAGGTAGGTAATGTTACGGATGTAACTAAATTAAGTAATGTTACGGATGTAACTAAGGTAGGTAATGTTACGGATGTAACTAAGGTAGGTAATGTTACGGATATAACTAAGGTAGATAATGTTACGGATATAACTAAGGTAGGTAATGTTACGGATGTAACTAAGGTAGGTCATATTACTGATGTAACTAAGGTAGGTAATATTACGGATATAACTAAGGTAGGTAATGTTACGGATATAACTAAGGTAGGTAATGTTACGGATATAACTAAGGTAGGTAATGTTACGGATGTAACTAAGGTAGGTAATGTTACGGATATAACTAAGGTAGGTAATGTTACGGATATAACTAAGGTAGGTAATGTTACGGATGTAACTAATGTAGGTAATGTTACGGATATTACTAAGGTAGGTAATGTTACGGATGTAACTAAGGTAGGTAATGTTACGGATGTAACTAAGATAGGTCATATTACGGATGTAACTAAGGTAGGTAATGTTACGGATATAACTAAGGTAGGTAATGTTACGGATATAACTAAGGTAGGTAATGTTACGGATATAACTAAGGTAGGTAATGTTACGGATATAACTAAGGTAGGTAATGTTACGGATATAACTAAGTTAGGTAATGTTACGGATATAACTAAGGTAAGTAATGTTACGGATGTAACTAAGGTAGGTCATATTACGGATGTAACTAAGGTAGGTAATGTTACGGATATAACTAAGGTAGGTAATGTTACGGATATAACTAAGGTAGGTAATGTTATAGATATAACTAAGTTAGGTAATGTTACGGATGTAACTAAGGTAGGTAATGTTAAGGATATAACTAAGGTAGGTAATGTTACGGATATAACTAAGGTAGGTAATGTTACGGATGTAACTAAGGTAGGTAATGTTACGGATATAACTAAGTTAGGTAATGTTACGGATATAACTAAGGTAGGTAATGTTACGGATGTAACTAAGCTAGGTAATGTTACGGATGTAACTAAGTTAGGTAATATTATGGATATAACTAAGGTAGGTAATGTTACGGATGTAACTAAGGTAGGTAATGTTACGGATGTAAATAAGGTAGGTAATATTACGGATATAACTAAGGTAGGTAATATTACGGATATAACTAAGGTAGGTAATATTACATATGTAACTAAGGTAGGTAATATTACGGATATAACTAAGGTAGGTCATATTACGGATGTAACTAAGGTAGGTAATGTTACGGATGTAACTAAGGTAGGAAATGTTACGGATGTAACTAAGGTAGGTCATATTACGGATGTAACTAAGGTAGGTAATGTTACGGATATAACTAAGGTAGGTAATGTTACGGATATACCTAAGGTAGGTAATGTTACGGATATAACTAAGGTAGGTAATGTTACGGATATAACTAAGGTAAGTAATATTACGGATGTAACTAAGGTAGGTCATATTACGGATGTAACTAAGGTAGGTAATGTTATAGATATAACTAAGGTAGGTAATATTACGGATGTAACTAAGGTAGGTAATGTTAAGGATATAACTAAGGTAGGTAATGTTACGGATATAACTAAGGTAGGTAATGTTACGGATGTAACTAAGGTAGGTAATGTTACGGATATAACTAAGTTAGGTAATGTTACGGATATAACTAAGGTAGGTAATGTTACGGATGTAACTAAGGTAGGTAATGTTACGGATGTAACTAAGGTAGGTAATATTACGGATATAACTAAGGTAGGTAATATTACGGATATAACTAAGGTAGGTAATATTACATATGTAACTAAGGTAGGTAATATTACGGATATAACTAAGGTAGGTCATATTACGGATGTAACTAAGGTAGGTAATGTTACGGATGTAACTAAGGTAGGAAATGTTACGGATGTAACTAAGGTAGGTCATATTACGGATGTAACTAAGGTAGGTAATGTTACGGATATAACTAAGGTAGGTAATGTTACGGATATAACTAAGGTAGGTAATGTTACGGATATAACTAAGGTAGGTAATGTTACGGATATAACTAAGGTAAGTAATATTACGGATGTAACTAAGGTAGGTCATATTACGGATGTAACTAAGGTAGGTAATATTATGGATATAACTAAGGTAGGTAATGTTACGGATGTAACTAAGGTAGGTAATGTTACGGATGTAACTAAGGTAGATAATATTACGGATATAACTAAGGTAGGTAATGTTACGGATATAACTAAGGTAGTTAATATTACGGATGTAACTAAGGTAGGTAATGTTATAGATATAACTAAGGTAGGTAATGTTACGGATGTAACTAAGGTAGGTAATGTTAAGGATATAACTAAGGTAGGTAATGTTACGGATATAACTAAGGTAGGTAATGTTACGGATGTAACTAAGGTAGGTAATGTTACGGATATAACTAAGGTAGGTAATGTTACGGATATAACTAATGTAGGTAATGTTACGGATGTAACTAAGGTAGGTAATGTTACGGATATAACTAAGGTATGTAATGTTACGGATGTAACTAAGGTAGGTCATATTACGGATGTAACTAAGGTAGGTAATATTACGGATATAACTAAGGTAGGTAATGTTACGGATATAACTAAGGTAGTTAATATTACGGATGTAACTAAGGTAGGTAATGTTACAGATATAACTAAGGTAGGTAATGTTACGGATATACCTAAGGTAGGTAATGTTACGGATATAACTAAGGTAGGTAATGTTACGGATATAACTAAGGTAAGTAATATTACGGATGTAACTAAGGTAGGTCATATTACGGATGTAACTAAGGTAGGTAATGTTATAGATATAACTAAGGTAAGTAATATTACGGATGTAACTAAGGTAGGTAATGTTAAGGATATAACTAAGGTAGGTAATGTTACGGATATAACTAAGGTAGGTAATGTTACGGATGTAACTAAGGTAGGTAATGTTACGGATATAACTAAGTTAGGTAATGTTACGGATATAACTAAGGTAGGTAATGTTACGGATGTAACTAAGGTAGGTAATGTTACGGATGTAACTAAGGTAGGTAATATTACGGATATAACTAAGGTAGGTAATATTACGGATATAACTAAGGTAGGTAATATTACATATGTAACTAAGGTAGGTAATATTACGGATATAACTAAGGTAGGTCATATTACGGATGTAACTAAGGTAGGTAATGTTACGGATGTAACTAAGGTAGGAAATGTTACGGATGTAACTAAGGTAGGTCATATTACGGATGTAACTAAGGTAGGTAATGTTACGGATATAACTAAGGTAGGTAATGTTACGGATATAACTAAGGTAGGTAATGTTACGGATATAACTAAGGTAGGTAATGTTACGGATATAACTAAGGTAAGTAATATTACGGATGTAACTAAGGTAGGTCATATTACGGATGTAACTAAGGTAGGTAATATTATGGATATAACTAAGGTAGGTAATGTTACGGATGTAACTAAGGTAGGTAATGTTACGGATGTAACTAAGGTAGATAATATTACGGATATAACTAAGGTAGGTAATGTTACGGATATAACTAAGGTAGTTAATATTACGGATGTAACTAAGGTAGGTAATGTTATAGATATAACTAAGGTAGGTAATGTTACGGATGTAACTAAGGTAGGTAATGTTAAGGATATAACTAAGGTAGGTAATGTTACGGATATAACTAAGGTAGGTAATGTTACGGATGTAACTAAGGTAGGTAATGTTACGGATATAACTAAGGTAGGTAATGTTACGGATATACTTAAGGTAGGTAATGTTACGGATATAACTAAGGTAGGTAATGTTACAGATATAAATAAGGTAGGTAATATTACGGATATAACTAAGGTAGGTAATGTTACGGATATAACTAAGGTAGGTAATATTACGGATATAACTAAGGTAGGTCATATTACGGATGTAACTAAGGTAGGTAATGTTACGGATATAACTAAGGTAGGTAATGTTACGGATATAACTAAGGTAGGTAATGTTACGGATATAACTAAGGTAGGTAATGTTACGGATATAACTAATGTAGATAATGTTACGGATGTAACTAAGGTAGGTAATGTTACGGATGTAACTAAGGTAGGTAATATTACGGTATAACTAAGGTAGTTAATATTACGGATGTAACTAAGGTAGGTAATGTTACGGATATAACTAAGGTAGTTAATATTACGGATGTAACTAAGGTAGGTAATGTTACAGATATAACTAAGGTATGTAATGTTACGGATGTAACTAAGGTAGGTCATATTACGGATGTAACTAAGGTAGGTAATATTACGGATATAACTAAGGTAGGTAATGTTACGGATATAACTAAGGTAGTTA
The DNA here is from genome assembly GCA_964019155.1 of Osedax fenrisi. NCBI lineage: Eukaryota > Metazoa > Annelida > Polychaeta > Sabellida > Siboglinidae > Osedax > Osedax fenrisi. The sequence goes on along the minus strand of OZ025241.1, from coordinate 65,984,441 downwards.
ATATTACGGATGTAACTAAGGTAGGTAATGTTACAGATATAACTAAGGTAGGTAATGTTACGGATGTAACTAAGGTAGGTCATATTACGGATGTAACTAAGGTAGGTAATATTACGGATATAACTAAGGTAGGTAATATTACATATGTAACTAAGGTAGGTAATATTACGGATATAACTAAGGTAGGTCATATTACGGATGTAACTAAGGTAGGTAATGTTACGGATGTAACTAAGGTAGGAAATGTTACGGATGTAACTAAGGTAGGTCATATTACGGATGTAACTAAGGTAGGTAATGTTACGGATATAACTAAGGTAGGTAATGTTACGGATATAACTAAGGTAGGTAATGTTACGGATATAACTAAGGTAGGTAATGTTACGGATATAACTAAGGTAAGTAATATTACGGATGTAACTAAGGTAGGTCATATTACGGATGTAACTAAGGTAGGTAATATTATGGATATAACTAAGGTAGGTAATGTTACGGATGTAACTAAGGTAGGTAATGTTACGGATGTAACTAAGGTAGATAATATTACGGATATAACTAAGGTAGGTAATGTTACGGATATAACTAAGGTAGTTAATATTACGGATGTAACTAAGGTAGGTAATGTTATAGATATAACTAAGGTAGGTAATGTTACGGATGTAACTAAGGTAGGTAATGTTAAGGATATAACTAAGGTAGGTAATGTTACGGATATAACTAAGGTAGGTAATGTTACGGATGTAACTAAGGTAGGTAATGTTACGGATATAACTAAGGTAGGTAATGTTACGGATATAACTAATGTAGGTAATGTTACGGATGTAACTAAGGTAGGTAATGTTACGGATATAACTAAGGTATGTAATGTTACGGATGTAACTAAGGTAGGTCATATTACGGATGTAACTAAGGTAGGTAATATTACGGATATAACTAAGGTAGGTAATGTTACGGATATAACTAAGGTAGTTAATATTACGGATGTAACTAAGGTAGGTAATGTTACAGATATAACTAAGGTAGGTAATGTTACGGATATACCTAAGGTAGGTAATGTTACGGATATAACTAAGGTAGGTAATGTTACGGATATAACTAAGGTAAGTAATATTACGGATGTAACTAAGGTAGGTCATATTACGGATGTAACTAAGGTAGGTAATGTTATAGATATAACTAAGGTAAGTAATATTACGGATGTAACTAAGGTAGGTAATGTTAAGGATATAACTAAGGTAGGTAATGTTACGGATATAACTAAGGTAGGTAATGTTACGGATGTAACTAAGGTAGGTAATGTTACGGATATAACTAAGTTAGGTAATGTTACGGATATAACTAAGGTAGGTAATGTTACGGATGTAACTAAGGTAGGTAATGTTACGGATGTAACTAAGGTAGGTAATATTACGGATATAACTAAGGTAGGTAATATTACGGATATAACTAAGGTAGGTAATATTACATATGTAACTAAGGTAGGTAATATTACGGATATAACTAAGGTAGGTCATATTACGGATGTAACTAAGGTAGGTAATGTTACGGATGTAACTAAGGTAGGAAATGTTACGGATGTAACTAAGGTAGGTCATATTACGGATGTAACTAAGGTAGGTAATGTTACGGATATAACTAAGGTAGGTAATGTTACGGATATAACTAAGGTAGGTAATGTTACGGATATAACTAAGGTAGGTAATGTTACGGATATAACTAAGGTAAGTAATATTACGGATGTAACTAAGGTAGGTCATATTACGGATGTAACTAAGGTAGGTAATATTATGGATATAACTAAGGTAGGTAATGTTACGGATGTAACTAAGGTAGGTAATGTTACGGATGTAACTAAGGTAGATAATATTACGGATATAACTAAGGTAGGTAATGTTACGGATATAACTAAGGTAGTTAATATTACGGATGTAACTAAGGTAGGTAATGTTATAGATATAACTAAGGTAGGTAATGTTACGGATGTAACTAAGGTAGGTAATGTTAAGGATATAACTAAGGTAGGTAATGTTACGGATATAACTAAGGTAGGTAATGTTACGGATGTAACTAAGGTAGGTAATGTTACGGATATAACTAAGGTAGGTAATGTTACGGATATACTTAAGGTAGGTAATGTTACGGATATAACTAAGGTAGGTAATGTTACAGATATAAATAAGGTAGGTAATATTACGGATATAACTAAGGTAGGTAATGTTACGGATATAACTAAGGTAGGTAATATTACGGATATAACTAAGGTAGGTCATATTACGGATGTAACTAAGGTAGGTAATGTTACGGATATAACTAAGGTAGGTAATGTTACGGATATAACTAAGGTAGGTAATGTTACGGATATAACTAAGGTAGGTAATGTTACGGATATAACTAATGTAGATAATGTTACGGATGTAACTAAGGTAGGTAATGTTACGGATGTAACTAAGGTAGGTAATATTACGGTATAACTAAGGTAGTTAATATTACGGATGTAACTAAGGTAGGTAATGTTACGGATATAACTAAGGTAGTTAATATTACGGATGTAACTAAGGTAGGTAATGTTACAGATATAACTAAGGTATGTAATGTTACGGATGTAACTAAGGTAGGTCATATTACGGATGTAACTAAGGTAGGTAATATTACGGATATAACTAAGGTAGGTAATGTTACGGATATAACTAAGGTAGTTAATATTACGGATGTAACTAAGGTAGGTAATGTTACAGATATAACTAAGGTAGGTAATGTTACGGATGTAACTAAGGTAGGTCATATTACGGATGTAACTAAGGTAGGTAATATTACGGATATAACTAAGGTAGGTAATATTACGGATATAACTAAGGTAGGTAATGTTACGGATGTAACTAAGGTAGGTAATGTTACGGATATAACTAAGATAAGTAATGTTACGGATATAACTAAGGTAGGTAATGTTATGGATGTATCTAAGGTAGGTAATGTTACGGATGTAACTAAGGTAGGTAATGTTACGGATGTAACTAAGGTAGGTAATGTAACTAAGGTAGGTAATGTTACGGATATAACTAAGGTAGGTAATGTTACGGATATAACTAAGGTAGGTAATGTTACGGATGTAACTAAGGTAGGTAATGTTATGGATGTAATTAAGGTAGGTAATGTTACGGATGTAACTAAGGTAGGTAATGTTACGGATGTAACTAAGGTAGGAAATTTTACGGATATAACTAAGGTAGGTAATGTTACGGATGTAACTAAGGTAGGTCATATTACGGATGTAACTAAGGTAGGTAATATTATAGATATAACTAATGTAGGTAATGTTACGGATGTAACTAAGGTAGGTAATGTTAAGGATATAACTAAGGTAGGTAATGTTACGGATATAACTAAGGTAGGTAATGTTACGGATGTAACTAAGGTAGGTAATGTTACGGATATAACTAAGTTAGGTAATGTTACGGATATAACTAAGGTAGGTAATGTTACGGATGTAACTAAGGTAGGTAATGTTACGGATGTAACTAAGGTAGGTAATATTATGGATATAACTAAGGTAGGTAATGTTACGGATGTAACTAAGGTAGGTAATGTTACGGATGTAACTAAGGTAGGTAATATTACGGATATAACTAAGGTAGGTAATGTTAATAATATAACTAAGGTAGTTAATATTACGGATGTAACTAAGGTAGGTAATGTTACAGATATAACTAAGGTAGGTAATGTTACGGATGTAACTAAGGTAGGTCATATTACGGATGTAACTAAGGTAGGTAATATTACGGATATAACTAAGGTAGGTAATATTACGGATATAACTAAGGTAGTTAATGTTACGGATGTAACTAAGGTAGGTAATGTTACGGATATAACTAAGATAGGTAATGTTACGGATATAACTAAGGTAAGTAATATTACGGATATAACTAAGGTAGGTAATGTTACGGATATAACTAAGGTAAGTAATGTTACGGATGTAACTAAGGTAGGTCATATTACGGATGTAACTAAGGTAGGTAATGTTATAGATATAACTAATGTAGGTAATGTTACGGATGTAACTAAGGTAGGTAATGTTAAGGATATAACTAAGGTAGGTAATGTTACGGATATAACTAAGGTAGGTAATGTTACGGATGTAACTAAGGTAGGTAATGTTACGGATATAACTAAGTTAGGTAATGTTACGGATATAACTAAGGTAGGTAATGTTACGGATGTAACTAAGGTAGGTAATGTTACGGATGTAACTAAGGTAGGTAATATTATGGATATAACTAAGGTAGGTAATGTTACGGATGTAACTAAGGTAGGTAATGTTACGGATGTAACTAAGGTAGGTAATATTACGGATATAACTAAGGTAGGTAATGTTACGGATATAACTAAGGTAGTTAATATTACGGATGTAACTAAGGTAGGTAATGTTACAGATATAACTAAGGTAGGTAATGTTACGGATGTAACTAAGGTAGGTAATGTTACGGATATAACTAAGATAGGTAATGTTACGGATATAACTAAGGTAGGTAATGTTATGGATGTATCTAAGGTAGGTAATGTTACGGATGTAACTAAGGTAGGTAATGTTACGGATGTAACTAAGGTAGGTAATGTAACTAAGGTAGGTAATGTTACGGATATAACTAAGGTAGGTAATGTTACGGATATAACTAAGGTATATAATGTTACGGATATAACTAAGGTAGGTAATGTTACGGATGTAACTAAGGTAGGTAATGTTACAGATATAAATAAGGTAGGTAATATTACGGATATAACTAAGGTAGGTAATGTTACGGATATAACTAAGGTAAGTAATGTTACGGATGTAACTAAGGTAGGTCATATTACGGATGTAACTAAGGTAGGTAATGTTACGGATATAACTAAGGTAGGTAATGTTACGGATATAACTAAGGTAGGTAATGTTATAGATATAACTAAGTTAGGTAATGTTACGGATGTAACTAATGTAGGTAATGTTAAGGATATAACTAAGGTAGGTAATGTTATGGATATAACTAAGGTAGGTAATATTACGGATATAACTAAGGTAGGTCATATTACGGATGTAACTAAGGTAGGTAATGTTACGGATATAACTAAGGTAGGTAATGTTACGGATATAACTAAGGTAGGTAATGTTACGGATATAACTAAGGTAGGTAATGTTACGGATATAACTAATGTAGGTAATGTTACGGATGTAACTAAGGTAGGTAATGTTACGGATGTAACTAAGGTAGGTAATATTACGGATATAACTAAGGTAGTTAATATTACGGATATAACTAAGGTAGTTAATATTACGGATATAACTAAGGTAGGTAATGTTACAGATATAACTAAGGTATGTAATGTTACGGATGTAACTAAGTTAGGTCATATTACGGATGTAACTAAGGTAGGTAATGTTACGGATGTAACTAAGGTAGGTAATGTAACTAAGGTAGGTAATATTACGGATATAACTAAGGTAGGTAATGTTACGGATGTAACTAAGGTAGGTAATGTTACGGATATAACTAAGATAAGTAATGTTACGGATATAACTAAGGTAGGTAATGTTATGGATGTATCTAAGGTAGGTAATGTTACGGATGTAACTAAGGTAGGTAATGTTACGGATGTAACTAAGGTAGGTAATGTAACTAAGGTAGGTAATGTTACGGATATAACTAAGGTAGGTAATGTTACGGATATAACTAAGGTAGGTAATGTTACGGATGTAACTAAGGTAGGTAATGTTATGGATGTAACTAAGGTAGGTAATGTTACGGATGTAACTAAGGTAGGTAATGTTACGGATGTAACTAAGGTAGGAAATTTTACGGATATAACTAAGGTAGGTAATGTTACGGATGTAACTAAGGTAGGTCATATTACGGATGTAACTAAGGTAGGTAATATTATAGATATAACTAATGTAGGTAATGTTACGGATGTAACTAAGGTAGGTAATGTTAAGGATATAACTAAGGTAGGTAATGTTACGGATATAACTAAGTTAGGTAATGTTACGGATATAACTAAGGTAGGTAATGTTACGGATGTAACTAAGGTAGGTAATGTTACGGATGTAACTAAGTTAGGTAATATTATGGATATAACTAAGGTAGGTAATGTTACGGATGTAACTAAGGTAGGTAATGTTACGGATGTAACTAAGGTAGGTAATATTACGGATATAACTAAGGTAGGTAATATTACGGATATAACTAAGGTAGGTAATGTTACGGATGTAACTAAGGTAGGTAATGTTACGGATGTAATTAATGTAGGTAATGTTACGGATGTAACTAAGGTAGGTAATGTTACGGATGTAACTAAGGTAGGTAATGTTACGCATATAACTAAGATAGGTAATGTTACGGATATAACTAAAGTAGGTAATATTACGGATGTAACTAAGGTAGGTAATGTTACGGATGTAACTAAGGTAGGTAATGTAACTAAGGTAGGTAATGTTACGGATGTAACTAAATTAAGTAATGTTACGGATGTAACTAAGGTAGGTAATGTTACGAATATAACTAAGGTAGGTAATGTTACGGATGTAACTAAGGTAGGTAATATTACGGATGTAACTAAGGTATGTAATGTTACGCATATAACTAAGGTAGGTAATGTTACGGATGTAACTAAGGTAGGTAATGTTACGGATGTAACTAAGGTAGGTAATGTTACGGATGTAACTAAGGTAGGTAATGTTACGGATATAACTAAGGTAGGTAATGTTACGGATATAACTAAGGTAGGTAATGTTACGGATATAACTAAGGTAGTTAATATTACGGATGTAACTAAGGTAGGTAATGTTACGGATGTAACTAAGGTAGGTAATGTTACGGATATAATTAAGGTAGGTAATGTTACGGATATAACTAAGGTAGGTAATGTTACGGATATAACTAAGGTAGGTAATGTTACGGATGTAACTAAGGTAGGTAATGTTATGGATGTATCTAAGGTAGGTAATGTTACGGATATAACTAAGGTAGGTAATGTTACGGATGTTACTAAGGTAGGTAATGTTACGGATGTAATTAAGGTAGGTAATTTTACGGATATAACTAAGGTAGGTAATGTTACGGATGTAACTAAGGTAGGTAATGTTACGGATATAACTAAGGTAGATAATGTTACGGATATAACTAAGGTAGGTAATGTTACGGATGTAACTAAGGTAGGTCATATTACTGATGTAACTAAGGTAGGTAATATTACGGATATAACTAAGGTAGGTAATGTTACGGATATAACTAAGGTAGGTAATGTTACGGATATAACTAAGGTAGGTAATGTTACGGATGTAACTAAGGTAGGTAATGTTACGGATATAACTAAGGTAGGTAATGTTACGGATATAACTAAGGTAGGTAATGTTACGGATGTAACTAAGGTAGGTAATGTTACGGATATTACTAAGGTAGGTAATGTTACGGATGTAACTGAGGTAGGTAATGTTACGGATGTAACTAAGGTAGGTAATGATACGGATATAACTAAGGTAGGTAATGATACGGATATAACTAAGGTAGGTAATGTTACGGATATAACTAAGGTAGGTAATGTTACGGATATAACTAAGGTAAGTAATGTTACGGATGTAACTAACGTAGGTCATATTACGGATGTAACTAAGGTAGGTAATGTTACGGATATAACTAAGGTAGGTAATGTTACGGATATAACTAAGGTAGGTAATGTTATAGATATAACTAAGTTAGGTAATGTTACGGATGTAACTAAGGTAGGTAATGTTAAGGATATAACTAAGGTAGGTAATGTTATGGATATAACTAAGGTAGGTAATGTTACGGATGTAACTAAGGTAGGTAATGTTACGGATATAACTAAGTTAGGTAATGTTACGGATATAACTAAGGTAGGTAATGTTACGGATGTAACTAAGGTAGGTAATGTTACGGATGTAACTAAGTTAGGTAATATTATGGATATAACTAAGGTAGGTAATGTTACGGATGTAACTAAGGTAGGTAATGTTACGGATGTAACTAAGGTAGGTAATATTACGGATATAACTAAGGTAGGTAATATTACGGATATAACTAAGGTAGGTAATGTTACGGATGTAACTAAGGTAGGTAATGTTACGGATGTAATTAATGTAGGTAATGTTACGGATGTAACTAAGGTAGGTAATGTTACGGATGTAACTAAGGTAGGTAATGTTACGCATATAACTAGATAGGTAATGTTACGGATATAACTAAAGTAGGTAATATTACGGATGTAACTAAGGTAGGTAATGTTACGGATGTAACTAAGGTAGGTAATGTAACTAAGGTAGGTAATGTTACGGATGTAACTAAATTAAGTAATGTTACGGATGTAACTAAGGTAGGTAATGTTACGAATATAACTAAGGTAGGAAATGTTACGGATGTAACTAAGGTAGGTAATATTACGGATGTAACTAAGGTATGTAATGTTACGCATATAACTAAGGTAGGTAATGTTACGGATGTAACTAAGGTAGGTAATGTTACGGATGTAACTAAGGTAGGTAATGTTACGGATGTAACTAAGGTAGGTAATGTTACGGATATAACTAAGGTAGGTAATGTTACGGATATAACTAAGGTAGGTAATGTTACGGATATAACTAAGGTAGTTAATATTACGGATGTAACTAAGGTAGGTAATGTTACGGATGTAACTAAGGTAGGTAATGTTACGGATATAATTAAGGTAGGTAATGTTACGGATATAACTAAGGTAGGTAATGTTACGGATATAACTAAGGTAGGTAATGTAACGGATGTAACTAAGGTAGGTAATGTTATGGATGTATCTAAGGTAGGTAATGTTACGGATATAACTAAGGTAGGTAATGTTACGGATGTTACTAAGGTAGGTAATGTTACGGATATAACTAAGGTAGATAATGTTACGGATATAACTAAGGTAGGTAATGTTGTGGATGTAACTAAGGTAGGTCATATTACTGATGTAACTAAGGTAGGTAATATTACGGATATAACTAAGGTAGGTAATGTTACGGATATAACTAAGGTAGGTAATGTTACGGATATAACTAAGGTAGGTAATGTTACGGATGTAACTAAGGTAGGTAATGTTACGGATATAACTAAGGTAGGTAATGTTACGGATATAACTAAGGTAGGTAATGTTACGGATGTAACTAAGGTAGGTAATGTTACGGATATTACTAAGGTAGGTAATGTTACGGATGTAACTGAGGTAGGTAATGTTACGGATGTAACTAAGGTAGGTAATGATACGGATATAACTAAGGTAGGTAATGATACGGATATAACTAAGGTAGGTAATGTTACGGATATAACTAAGGTAGGTAATGTTACGGATATAACTAAGGTAAGTAATGTTACGGATGTAACTAACGTAGGTCATATTACGGATGTAACTAAGGTAGGTAATGTTACGGATATAACTAAGGTAGGTAATGTTACGGATATAACTAAGGTAGGTAATGTTATAGATATAACTAAGTTAGGTAATGTTACGGATGTAACTAAGGTAGGTAATGTTAAGGATATAACTAAGGTAGGTAATGTTATGGATATAACTAAGGTAGGTAATGTTACGGATGTAACTAAGGTAGGTAATGTTACGGATATAACTAAGTTAGGTAATGTTACGGATATAACTAAGGTAGGTAATGTTACGGATGTAACTAAGGTAGGTAATGTTACGGATGTAACTAAGTTAGGTAATATTATGGATATAACTAAGGTAGGTAATGTTACGGATGTAACTAAGGTAGGTAATGTTACGGATGTAACTAAGGTAGGTAATATTACGGATATAACTAAGGTAGGTAATATTACGGATATAACTAAGGTAGGTAATGTTACGGATGTAACTAAGGTAGGTAATGTTACGGATGTAATTAATGTAGGTAATGTTACGGATGTAACTAAGGTAGGTAATGTTACGGATGTAACTAAGGTAGGTAATGTTACGCATATAACTAAGATAGGTAATGTTACGGATATAACTAAAGTAGGTAATATTACGGATGTAACTAAGGTAGGTAATGTTACGGATGTAACTAAGGTAGGTAATGTATCTAAGGTAGGTAATGTTACGGATGTAACTAAATTAAGTAATGTTACGGATGTAACTAAGGTAGGTAATGTTACGAATATAACTAAGGTAGGTAATGTTACGGATGTAACTAAGGTAGGTAATATTACGGATGTAACTAAGGTATGTAATGTTACGCATATAACTAAGGTAGGTAATGTTACGGATGTAACTAAGGTAGGTAATGTTACGGATGTAACTAAGGTAGGTAATGTTACGGATGTAACTAAGGTAGGTAATGTTACGGATATAACTAAGGTAGGTAATATTACGGATATAACTAAGGTAGGTAATGTTACGGATATAAATAAGGTAGTTAATATTACGGATGTAACTAAGGTAGGTAATGTTACGGATGTAACTAAGGTAGGTAATGTTACGGATATAATTAAGGTAGGTAATGTTACGGATATAACTAAGGTAGGTAATGTTACGGATATAACTAAGGTAGGTAATGTTACGGATGTAACTAAGGTAGGTAATGTTACGGATATTACTAAGGTAGGTAATGTTACGGATGTAACTAAGGTAGGTAATGTTACGGATGTAACTAAGGTAGGTAATGATACGGATATAACTAAGGTAGGTAATGATACGGATATAACTAAGGTAGGTAATGTTACGGATATAACTAAGGTAGGTAATGTTACGGATATAACTAAGGTAAGTAATGTTACGGATGTAACTAACGTAGGTCATATTACGGATGTAACTAAGGTAGGTAATGTTACGGATATAACTAAGGTAGGTAATGTTACGGATATAACTAAGGTAGGTAATGTTATAGATATAACTAAGTTAGGTAATGTTACGGATGTAACTAAGGTAGGTAATGTTAAGGATATAACTAAGGTAGGTAATGTTATGGATATAACTAAGGTAGGTAATGTTACGGATGTAACTAAGGTAGGTAATGTTACGGATATAACTAAGTTAGGTAATGTTACGGATATAACTAAGGTAGGTAATGTTACGGATGTAACTAAGGTAGGTAATGTTACGGATGTAACTAAGTTAGGTAATATTATGGATATAACTAAGGTAGGTAATGTTACGGATGTAACTAAGGTAGGTAATGTTACGGATGTAACTAAGGTAGGTAATATTACGGATATAACTAAGGTAGGTAATATTACGGATATAACTAAGGTAGGTAATGTTACGGATGTAACTAAGGTAGGTAATGTTACGGATGTAATTAATGTAGGTAATGTTACGGATGTAACTAAGGTAGGTAATGTTACGGATGTAACTAAGGTAGGTAATGTTACGCATATAACTAAGATAGGTAATGTTACGGATATAACTAAAGTAGGTAATATTACGGATGTAACTAAGGTAGGTAATGTTACGGATGTAACTAAGGTAGGTAATGTAACTAAGGTAGGTAATGTTACGGATGTAACTAAATTAAGTAATGTTACGGATGTAACTAAGGTAGGTAATGTTACGAATATAACTAAGGTAGGTAATGTTACGGATGTAACTAAGGTAGGTAATATTACGGATGTAACTAAGGTATGTAATGTTACGCATATAACTAAGGTAGGTAATGTTACGGATGTAACTAAGGTAGGTAATGTTACGGATGTAACTAAGGTAGGTAATGTTACGGATGTAACTAAGGTAGGTAATGTTACGGATATAACTAAGGTAGGTAATGTTACGGATATAACTAAGGTAGGTAATGTTACGGATATAACTAAGGTAGTTAATATTACGGATGTAACTAAGGTAGGTAATGTTACGGATGTAACTAAGGTAGGTAATGTTACGGATATAACTAAGGTAGGTAATGTTACGGATATAACTAAGGTAGGTAATGTTACGGATGTAACTAAGGTAGGTAATGTTATGGATGTATCTAAGGTAGGTAATGTTACGGATATAACTAAGGTAGGTAATGTTACGGATGTTACTAAGGTAGGTAATGTTACGGATGTAATTAAGGTAGGTAATTTTACGGATATAACTAAGGTAGGTAATGTTACGGATGTAACTAAGGTAGGTAATGTTACGGATATAACTAAGGTAGATAATGTTACGGATATAACTAAGGTAGGTAATGTTACGGATGTAACTAAGGTAGGTCATATTACTGATGTAACTAAGGTAGGTAATATTACGGATATAACTAAGGTAGGTAATGTTACGGATATAACTAAGGTAGGTAATGTTACGGATATAACTAAGGTAGGTAATGTTACGGATGTAACTAAGGTAGGTAATGTTATGGATGTATCTAAGGTAGGTTATGTTACGGATATAACTAAGGTAGGTAATGTTACGGATATAACTAAGGTAGGTAATGTTACGGATGTAACTAAGGTAGGTAATGTTACGGATATTACTAAGGTAGGTAATGTTACGGATGTAACTAAGGTAGGTAATGTTACGGATGTAACTAAGATAGGTCATATTACGGATGTAACTAAGGTAGGTAATGTTACGGATATAACTAAGGTAGGTAATGTTACGGATATAACTAAGGTAGGTAATGTTACGGATATAACTAAGGTAGGTAATGTTACGGATATAACTAAGGTAGGTAATGTTACGGATATAACTAAGTTAGGTAATGTTACGGATATAACTAAGGTAAGTAATGTTACGGATGTAACTAAGGTAGGTCATATTACGGATGTAACTAAGGTAGGTAATGTTACGGATATAACTAAGGTAGGTAATGTTACGGATATAACTAAGGTAGGTAATGTTATAGATATAACTAAGTTAGGTAATGTTACGGATGTAACTAAGGTAGGTAATGTTAAGGATATAACTAAGGTAGGTAATGTTATGGATATAACTAAGGTAGGTAATGTTACGGATGTAACTAAGGTAGGTAATGTTACGGATATAACTAAGTTAGGTAATGTTACGGATATAACTAAGGTAGGTAATGTTACGGATGTAACTAAGGTAGGTAATGTTACGGATGTAACTAAGTTAGGTAATATTATGGATATAACTAAGGTAGGTAATGTTACGGATGTAACTAAGGTAGGTAATGTTACGGATGTAACTAAGGTAGGTAATATTACGGATATAACTAAGGTAGGTAATATTACGGATATAACTAAGGTAGGTAATGTTACGGATGTAACTAAGGTAGGTAATGTTACGGATGTAATTAATGTAGGTAATGTTACGGATGTAACTAAGGTAGGTAATGTTACGGATGTAACTAAGGTAGGTAATGTTACGCATATAACTAAGATAGGTAATGTTACGGATATAACTAAAGTAGGTAATATTACGGATGTAACTAAGGTAGGTAATGTTACGGATGTAACTAAGGTAGGTAATGTAACTAAGGTAGGTAATGTTACGGATGTAACTAAATTAAGTAATGTTACGGATGTAACTAAGGTAGGTAATGTTACGAATATAACTAAGGTAGGTAATGTTACGGATGTAACTAAGGTAGGTAATATTACGGATGTAACTAAGGTATGTAATGTTACGCATATAACTAAGGTAGGTAATGTTACGGATGTAACTAAGGTAGGTAATGTTACGGATGTAACTGCGGTAGGTAATGTTACGGATGTAACTAAGGTAGGTAATGTTACGGATATAACTAAGGTAGGTAATGTTACGGATATAACTAAGGTAGGTAATGTTACGGATATAACTAAGGTAGTTAATATTACGGATGTAACTAAGGTAGGTAATGTTACGGATGTAACTAAGGTAGGTAATGTTACGGATATAACTAAGGTAGGTAATGTTACGGATATAACTAAGGTAGGTAATGTTACGGATGTAACTAAGGTAGGTAATGTTATGGATGTATCTAAGGTAGGTAATGTTACGGATATAACTAAGGTAGGTAATGTTACGGATATAACTAAGGTAGGTAATGTTACGGATGTAACTAAGGTAGGTAATGTTACGGATATTACTAAGGTAGGTAATGTTACGGATGTAACTAAGGTAGGTAATGTTACGGATGTAACTAAGATAGGTCATATTACGGATGTAACTAAGGTAGGTAATGTTACGGATATAACTAAGGTAGGTAATGTTACGGATATAACTAAGGTAGGTAATGTTACGGATATAACTAAGGTAGGTAATGTTACGGATATAACTAAGGTAGGTAATGTTACGGATATAACTAAGTTAGGTAATGTTACGGATATAACTAAGGTAGGTAATGTTACGGATATAACTAAGGTAGGTAATGTTACGGATGTAACTAAGGTAGGTAATGTTACGGATATAACTAAGGTAGGTAATGTTACGGATATAACTAAGGTAAGTAATATTACGGATGTAACTAAGGTAGGTCATATTACGGATGTAACTAAGGTAGGTAATGTTATAGATATAACTAAGGTAGGTAATATTACGGATGTAACTAAGGTAGGTAATGTTAAGGATATAACTAAGGTAGGTAATGTTACGGATATAACTAAGGTAGGTAATGTTACGGATGTAACTAAGGTAGGTAATGTTACGGATATAACTAAGTTAGGTAATGTTACGGATATAACTAAGGTAGGTAATATTACGGATATAACTAAGGTAGGTAATGTTATGGATATAACTAAGGTAGTTAATATTACGGATGTAACTAAGGTAGGTAATGTTATAGATATAACTAAGGTAGGTAATGTTACGGATGTAACTAAGGTAGGTAATGTTAAGGATATAACTAAGGTAGGTAATGTTACGGATATAACTAAGGTAGGTAATGTTACGGATATAACTAAGGTAGGTAATGTTACAGATATAAATAAGGTAGGTAATATTACGGATATAACCAAGGTAGGTAATGTTACGGATATAACTAAGGTAAGTAATGTTACGGATGTAACTAAGGTAGGTCATATTACGGATGTAACTAAGGTAGGTAATGTTACGGATATAACTAAGGTAGGTAATGTTACGGATATAACTAAGGTAGGTAATGTTATAGATATAACTAAGTTAGGTAATGTTACGGATGTAACTAAGGTAGGTAATGTTAAGGATATAACTAAGGTAGGTAATGTTACGGATATAACTAAGGTAGGTAATATTACGGATATAACTAAGGTAGGTCATATTACGGATGTAACTAAGGTAGGTAATGTTACGGATATAACTAAGGTAGGTAATGTTACGGATATAACTAAGGTAGGTAATGTTACGGATATAACTAAGGTAGGTAATGTTACGGATATAACTAATGTAGGTAATGTTACGGATGTAACTAAGGTAGGTAATGTTACGGATGTAACTAAAGTAGGTAATATTACGGTATAACTAAGGTAGGTAATGTTACGGATATAACTAAGGTAGGTAATGTTACGGATATAATTAAGGTAGGTAATGTTACGGATATAACTAAGGTAGGTAATGTTACAGATATAAATAAGGTAGGTAATATTACGGATATAACTAAGGTAGGTAATGTTACGGATATAACTAAGGTAAGTAATGTTACGGATGTAACTAAGGTAGGTCATATTACGGATGTAACTAAGGTAGGTAATGTTACGGATATAACTAAGGTAGGTAATGTTACGGATATAACTAAGGTAGGTAATGTTATAGATATAACTAAGTTAGGTAATGTTACGGATGTAACTAAGGTAGGTAATGTTAAGGATATAACTAAGGTAGGTAATGTTACGGATATAACTAAGGTAGGTAATATTACGGATATAACTAAGGTAGGTCATATTACGGATGTAACTAAGGTAGGTAATGTTACGGATATAACTAAGGTAGGTAATGTTACGGATATAACTAAGGTAGGTAATGTTACGGATATAACTAAGGTAGGTAATGTTACGGATATAACTAATGTAGGTAATGTTACGGATGTAACTAAGGTAGGTAATGTTACGGATGTAACTAAAGTAGGTAATATTACGGTATAACTAAGGTAGTTAATATTACGGATGTAACTAAGGTAGTTAATATTACAGATGTAACTAAGGTAGGTAATGTTACGGATATAACTAAGGTAGTTAATATTACGGATGTAACTAAGGTAGGTAATGTTACAGTAATAACTAAGATATGTAATGTTACGGATGTAACTAAGGTAGGTCATATTACGGATGTAACTAAGGTAGGTAATATTACGGATATAACTAAGGTAGGTAATGTTACGGATATAACTAAGGTAGGTAATGTTACGGATATAACTAATGTAGGTAATGTTACGGATGTAACTAAGGTAGGTAATGTTACGGATGTAACTAAAGTAGGTAATATTACGGTATAACTAAGGTAGGTAATGTTACGGATATAACTAAGGTAGGTAATGTTACGGATATAATTAAGGTAGGTAATGTTACGGATATAACTAAGGTAGGTAATGTTACAGATATAAATAAGGTAGGTAATATTACGGATATAACTAAGGTAGGTAATGTTACGGATATAACTAAGGTAAGTAATGTTACGGATGTAACTAAGGTAGGTAATGTTACGGATATAACTAAGGTAGGTAATGTTACGGATATAACTAAGGTAGGTAATGTTACGGATATAACTAAGGTAGGTAATGTTACGGATATAACTAATGTAGGTAATGTTACGGATGTAACTAAGGTAGGTAATGTTACGGATGTAACTAAAGTAGGTAATATTACGGTATAACTAAGGTAGTTAATATTACGGATGTAACTAAGGTAGTTAATATTACGGATGTAACTAAGGTAGGTAATGTTACAGTAATAACTAAGATATGTAATGTTACGGATGTAACTAAGGTAGGTCATATTACGGATGTAACTAAGGTAGGTAATATTACGGATATAACTAAGGTAGGTAATGTTACGGATATAACTAAGGTAGGTAATGTTACGGATATAACTAATGTAGGTAATGTTACGGATGTAACTAAGGTAGGTAATGTTACGGATGTAACTAAAGTAGGTAATATTACGGTATAACTAAGGTAGGTAATGTTACGGATATAACTAAGGTAGGTAATGTTACGGATATAATTAAGGTAGGTAATGTTACGGATATAACTAAGGTAGGTAATGTTACAGATATAAATAAGGTAGGTAATATTACGGATATAACTAAGGTAGGTAATGTTACGGATATAACTAAGGTAGGTAATGTTACGGATGTAACTAAAGTAGGTAATATTAAGGTATAACTAAGGTAGGTAATGTTACGGATATAACTAAGGTAGGTAATGTTATAGATATAACTAAGTTAGGTAATGTTACGGATGTAACTAAGGTAGGTAATGTTAAGGATATAACTAAGGTAGGTAATGTTACGGATATAACTAAGGTAGGTAATATTACGGATATAACTAAGGTAGGTCATATTACGGATGTAACTAAGGTAGGTAATGTTACGGATATAACTAAGGTAGGTAATGTTACGGATATAACTAAGGTAGGTAATGTTACGGATATAACTAAGGTAGGTAATGTTACGGATATAACTAATGTAGGTAATGTTACGGATGTAACTAAGGTAGGTAATGTTACGGATGTAACTAAAGTAGGTAATATTACGGTATAACTAAGGTAGTTAATATTACGGATGTAACTAAGGTAGTTAATATTACAGATGTAACTAAGGTAGGTAATGTTACGGATATAACTAAGGTAGTTAATATTACGGATGTAACTAAGGTAGGTAATGTTACAGTAATAACTAAGATATGTAATGTTACGGATGTAACTAAGGTAGGTCATATTACGGATGTAACTAAGGTAGGTAATATTACGGATATAACTAAGGTAGGTAATGTTACGGATATAACTAAGGTAGGTAATGTTACGGATATAACTAATGTAGGTAATGTTACGGATGTAACTAAGGTAGGTAATGTTACGGATGTAACTAAAGTAGGTAATATTACGGTATAACTAAGGTAGGTAATGTTACGGATATAACTAAGGTAGGTAATGTTACGGATATAATTAAGGTAGGTAATGTTACGGATATAACTAAGGTAGGTAATGTTACAGATATAAATAAGGTAGGTAATATTACGGATATAACTAAGGTAGGTAATGTTACGGATATAACTAAGGTAAGTAATGTTACGGATGTAACTAAGGTAGGTCATATTACGGATGTAACTAAGGTAGGTAATGTTACGGATATAACTAAGGTAGGTAATGTTACGGATATAACTAAGGTAGGTAATGTTATAGATATAACTAAGTTAGGTAATGTTACGGATGTAACTAAGGTAGGTAATGTTAAGGATATAACTAAGGTAGGTAATGTTACGGATATAACTAAGGTAGGTAATATTACGGATATAACTAAGGTAGGTCATATTACGGATGTAACTAAGGTAGGTAATGTTACGGATATAACTAAGGTAGGTAATGTTACGGATATAACTAAGGTAGGTAATGTTACGGATATAACTAAGGTAGGTAATGTTACGGATATAACTAATGTAGGTAATGTTACGGATGTAACTAAGGTAGGTAATGTTACGGATGTAACTAAAGTAGGTAATATTACGGTATAACTAAGGTAGTTAATATTACGGATGTAACTAAGGTAGTTAATATTACAGATGTAACTAAGGTAGGTAATGTTACGGATATAACTAAGGTAGTTAATATTACGGATGTAACTAAGGTAGGTAATGTTACAGTAATAACTAAGATATGTAATGTTACGGATGTAACTAAGGTAGGTCATATTACGGATGTAACTAAGGTAGGTAATATTACGGATATAACTAAGGTAGGTAATGTTACGGATATAACTAAGGTAGTTAATATTACGGATGTAACTAAGGTAGGTAATGTTACAGATATAACTAAGGTAGGTAATGTTACGGATGTAACTAAGGTAGGTCATATTACGGATGTAACTAAGGTAGGTAATATTACGGATATAACTAAGGTAGGTAATATTACGGATATAACTAAGGTAGGTAATGTTACGGATGTAACTAAGGTAGGTAATGTTACGGATATAACTAAGATAAGTAATGTTACGGATATAACTAAGGTAGGTAATGTTATGGATGTATCTAAGGTAGGTAATGTTACGGATGTAACTAAGGTAGGTAATGTTACGGATGTAACTAAGGTAGGTAATGTAACTAAGGTAGGTAATGTTACGGATATAACTAAGGTAGGTAATGTTACGGATATAACTAAGGTAGGTAATGTTACGGATATAACTAAGGTAGGTAATGTTACGGATGTAACTAAGGTAGGTAATGTTATGGATGTAACTAAGGTAGGTAATGTTACGGATGTAACTAAGGTAGGTAATGTTACGGATGTAACTAAGGTAGGAAATTTTACGGATATAACTAAGGTAGGTAATGTTACGGATGTAACTAAGGTAGGTCATATTACGGATGTAACTAAGGTAGGTAATATTATAGATATAACTAATGTAGGTAATGTTACGGATGTAACTAAGGTAGGTAATGTTAAGGATATAACTAAGGTAGGTAATGTTACGGATATAACTAAGGTAGGTAATGTTACGGATGTAACTAAGGTAGGTAATGTTACTGATATAACTAAGTTAGGTAATGTTACGGATATAACTAAGATAGGTAATGTTACGGATGTAACTAAGGTAGGTAATGTTACGGATGTAACTAAGGTAGGTAATATTATGGATATAACTAAGGTAGGTAATGTTACGGATGTAACTAAGGTAGGTAATGTTACGGATGTAACTAAGGTAGGTAATATTACGGATATAACTAAGGTAGGTAATGTTAATAATATAACTAAGGTAGTTAATATTACGGATGTAACTAAGGTAGGTAATGTTACAGATATAACTAAGGTAGGTAATGTTACGGATGTAACTAAGGTAGGTCATATTACGGATGTAACTAAGGTAGGTAATATTACGGATATAACTAAGGTAGGTAATATTACGGATATAACTAAGGTAGTTAATGTTACGGATGTAACTAAGGTAGGTAATGTTACGGATATAACTAAGATAGGTAATGTTACGGATATAACTAAGGTAGGTAATATTACGGATATAACTAAGGTAGGTAATGTTACGGATATAACTAAGGTAAGTAATGTTACGGATGTAACTAAGGTAGGTCATATTACGGATGTAACTAAGGTAGGTAATGTTATAGATATAACTAATGTAGGTAATGTTACGGATGTAACTAAGGTAGGTAATGTTAAGGATATAACTAAGGTAGGTAATGTTACGGATATAACTAAGGTAGGTAATGTTACGGATGTAACTAAGGTAGGTAATGTTACGGATATAACTAAGTTAGGTAATGTTACGGATATAACTAAGGTAGGTAATGTTACGGATGTAACTAAGGTAGGTAATGTTACGGATGTAACTAAGGTAGGTAATATTATGGATATAACTAAGGTAGGTAATGTTACGGATGTAACTAAGGTAGGTAATGTTACGGATGTAACTAAGGTAGGTAATATTACGGATATAACTAAGGTAGGTAATGTTACAGATATAACTAAGGTAGGTAATGTTACGGATGTAACTAAGGTAGGTAATGTTACGGATATAACTAAGATAGGTAATGTTACGGATATAACTAAGGTAGGTAATGTTATGGATGTATCTAAGGTAGGTAATGTTACGGATGTAACTAAGGTAGGTAATGTTACGGATGTAACTAAGGTAGGTAATGTAACTAAGGTAGGTAATGTTACGGATATAACTAAGGTAGGTAATGTTACGGATATGACTAAGGTATATAATGTTACGGATATAACTAAGGTAGGTAATGTTACGGATGTAACTAAGGTAGGTAATGTTACAGATATAAATAAGGTAGGTAATATTACGGATATAACTAAGGTAGGTAATGTTACGGATATAACTAAGGTAAGTAATGTTACGGATGTAACTAAGGTAGGTCATATTACGGATGTAACTAAGGTAGGTAATGTTACGGATATAACTAAGGTAGGTAATGTTACGGATATAACTAAGGTAGGTAATGTTATAGATATAACTAAGTTAGGTAATGTTACGGATGTAACTAAGGTAGGTAATGTTAAGGATATAACTAAGGTAGGTAATGTTACGGATATAACTAAGGTAGGTAATATTACGGATATAACTAAGGTAGGTCATATTACGGATGTAACTAAGGTAGGTAATGTTACGGATATAACTAAGGTAGGTAATGTTACGGATATAACTAAGGTAGGTAATGTTACGGATATAACTAAGGTAGGTAATGTTACGGATATAAC
The DNA here is from genome assembly GCA_964019155.1 of Osedax fenrisi. NCBI lineage: Eukaryota > Metazoa > Annelida > Polychaeta > Sabellida > Siboglinidae > Osedax > Osedax fenrisi. Next base: position 65,963,178 of record OZ025241.1, on the reverse strand, counting down.
TAATGTAGGTAATGTTACGGATGTAACTAAGGTAGGTAATGTTACGGATGTAACTAAGGTAGGTAATATTACGGATATAACTAAGGTAGTTAATATTACGGATATAACTAAGGTAGTTAATATTACGGATATAACTAAGGTAGGTAATGTTACAGATATAACTAAGGTATGTAATGTTACGGATGTAACTAAGGTAGGTCATATTACGGATGTAACTAAGGTAGGTAATATTACGGATATAACTAAGGTAGGTAATGTTACGGATATAACTAAGGTAGTTAATATTACGGATGTAACTAAGGTAGGTAATGTTACAGATATAACTAAGGTAGGTAATGTTACGGATGTAACTAAGGTAGGTCATATTACGGATGTAACTAAGGTAGGTAATATTACGGATATAACTAAGGTAGGTAATATTACGGATATAACTAAGGTAGGTAATGTTACGGATGTAACTAAGGTAGGTAATGTTACGGATATAACTAAGATAAGTAATGTTACGGATATAACTAAGGTAGGTAATGTTATGGATGTATCTAAGGTAGGTAATGTTACGGATGTAACTAAGGTAGGTAATGTTACGGATGTAACTAAGGTAGGTAATGTAACTAAGGTAGGTAATGTTACGGATATAACTAAGTTAGGTAATGTTACGGATGTAACTAAGGTAGGTAATGTTACGGATATAACTAAGTTAGGTAATGTTACGGATATAACTAAGGTAGGTAATGTTACGGATGTAACTAAGCTAGGTAATGTTACGGATGTAACTAAGTTAGGTAATATTATGGATATAACTAAGGTAGGTAATGTTACGGATGTAACTAAGGTAGGTAATGTTACGGATGTAACTAAGGTAGGTAATATTACGGATATAACTAAGGTAGGTAATATTACGGATATAACTAAGGTAGGTAATATTACATATGTAACTAAGGTAGGTAATATTACGGATATAACTAAGGTAGGTCATATTACGGATGTAACTAAGGTAGGTAATGTTACGGATGTAACTAAGGTAGGAAATGTTACGGATGTAACTAAGGTAGGTCATATTACGGATGTAACTAAGGTAGGTAATGTTACGGATATAACTAAGGTAGGTAATGTTACGGATATAACTAAGGTAGGTAATGTTACGGATATAACTAAGAAAGGTAATGTTACGGATGTAACTAAGGTAGGTAATGTTACGGATATAACTAAGGTAGGTAATGTTACGGATATAACTAAGGTAAGTAATATTACGGATGTAACTAAGGTAGGTCATATTACGGATGTAACTAAGGTAGGTAATGTTATAGATATAACTAAGGTAGGTAATATTACGGATGTAACTAAGGTAGGTAATGTTAAGGATATAACTAAGGTAGGTAATGTTACGGATATAACTAAGGTAGGTAATGTTACGGATGTAACTAAGGTAGGTAATGTTACGGATATAACTAAGTTAGGTAATGTTACGGATATAACTAAGGTAGGTAATATTACGGATATAACTAAGGTAGGTAATGTTATGGATATAACTAAGGTAGTTAATATTACGGATGTAACTAAGGTAGGTAATGTTATAGATATAACTAAGGTAGGTAATGTTACGGATGTAACTAAGGTAGGTAATGTTAAGGATATAACTAAGGTAGGTAATGTTACGGATATAACTAAGGTAGGTAATGTTACGGATGTAACTAAGGTAGGTAATGTTACGGATATAACTAAGGTAGGTAATGTTACGGATATAATTAAGGTAGGTAATGTTACGGATGTAACTAAGGTAGGTAATGTTACGGATATAACTAAGGTAGGTAATGTTACGGATATAACTAAGGTAGGTAATGTTACGGATATAACTAAGGTAGGTAATGTTACGGATATAACTAATGTAGGTAATGTTACGGATGTAACTAAGGTAGGTAATGTTACGGATGTAACTAAAGTAGGTAATATTACGGTATAACTAAGGTAGTTAATATTACGGATGTAACTAAGGTAGTTAATATTACAGATGTAACTAAGGTAGGTAATGTTACGGATATAACTAAGGTAGTTAATATTACGGATGTAACTAAGGTAGGTAATGTTACAGTAATAACTAAGATATGTAATGTTACGGATGTAACTAAGGTAGGTCATATTACGGATGTAACTAAGGTAGGTAATATTACGGATATAACTAAGGTAGGTAATGTTACGGATATAACTAAGGTAGTTAATATTACGGATGTAACTAAGGTAGGTAATGTTACAGATATAACTAAGGTAGGTAATGTTACGGATGTAACTAAGGTAGGTCATATTACGGATGTAACTAAGGTAGGTAATATTACGGATATAACTAAGGTAGGTAATATTACGGATATAACTAAGGTAGGTAATGTTACGGATGTAACTAAGGTAGGTAATGTTACGGATATAACTAAGATAAGTAATGTTACGGATATAACTAAGGTAGGTAATGTTATGGATGTATCTAAGGTAGGTAATGTTACGGATGTAACTAAGGTAGGTAATGTTACGGATGTAACTAAGGTAGGTAATGTAACTAAGGTAGGTAATGTTACGGATATAACTAAGGTAGGTAATGTTACGGATATAACTAAGGTAGGTAATGTTACGGATATAACTAAGGTAGGTAATGTTACGGATGTAACTAAGGTAGGTAATGTTATGGATGTAACTAAGGTAGGTAATGTTACGGATGTAACTAAGGTAGGTAATGTTACGGATGTAACTAAGGTAGGAAATTTTACGGATATAACTAAGGTAGGTAATGTTACGGATGTAACTAAGGTAGGTCATATTACGGATGTAACTAAGGTAGGTAATATTATAGATATAACTAATGTAGGTAATGTTACGGATGTAACTAAGGTAGGTAATGTTAAGGATATAACTAAGGTAGGTAATGTTACGGATATAACTAAGGTAGGTAATGTTACGGATGTAACTAAGGTAGGTAATGTTACTGATATAACTAAGTTAGGTAATGTTACGGATATAACTAAGATAGGTAATGTTACGGATGTAACTAAGGTAGGTAATGTTACGGATGTAACTAAGGTAGGTAATATTATGGATATAACTAAGGTAGGTAATGTTACGGATGTAACTAAGGTAGGTAATGTTACGGATGTAACTAAGGTAGGTAATATTACGGATATAACTAAGGTAGGTAATGTTAATAATATAACTAAGGTAGTTAATATTACGGATGTAACTAAGGTAGGTAATGTTACAGATATAACTAAGGTAGGTAATGTTACGGATGTAACTAAGGTAGGTCATATTACGGATGTAACTAAGGTAGGTAATATTACGGATATAACTAAGGTAGGTAATATTACGGATATAACTAAGGTAGTTAATGTTACGGATGTAACTAAGGTAGGTAATGTTACGGATATAACTAAGATAGGTAATGTTACGGATATAACTAAGGTAGGTAATATTACGGATATAACTAAGGTAGGTAATGTTACGGATATAACTAAGGTAAGTAATGTTACGGATGTAACTAAGGTAGGTCATATTACGGATGTAACTAAGGTAGGTAATGTTATAGATATAACTAATGTAGGTAATGTTACGGATGTAACTAAGGTAGGTAATGTTAAGGATATAACTAAGGTAGGTAATGTTACGGATATAACTAAGGTAGGTAATGTTACGGATGTAACTAAGGTAGGTAATGTTACGGATATAACTAAGTTAGGTAATGTTACGGATATAACTAAGGTAGGTAATGTTACGGATGTAACTAAGGTAGGTAATGTTACGGATGTAACTAAGGTAGGTAATATTATGGATATAACTAAGGTAGGTAATGTTACGGATGTAACTAAGGTAGGTAATGTTACGGATGTAACTAAGGTAGGTAATATTACGGATATAACTAAGGTAGGTAATGTTACAGATATAACTAAGGTAGGTAATGTTACGGATGTAACTAAGGTAGGTAATGTTACGGATATAACTAAGATAGGTAATGTTACGGATATAACTAAGGTAGGTAATGTTATGGATGTATCTAAGGTAGGTAATGTTACGGATGTAACTAAGGTAGGTAATGTTACGGATGTAACTAAGGTAGGTAATGTAACTAAGGTAGGTAATGTTACGGATATAACTAAGGTAGGTAATGTTACGGATATGACTAAGGTATATAATGTTACGGATATAACTAAGGTAGGTAATGTTACGGATGTAACTAAGGTAGGTAATGTTACAGATATAAATAAGGTAGGTAATATTACGGATATAACTAAGGTAGGTAATGTTACGGATATAACTAAGGTAAGTAATGTTACGGATGTAACTAAGGTAGGTCATATTACGGATGTAACTAAGGTAGGTAATGTTACGGATATAACTAAGGTAGGTAATGTTACGGATATAACTAAGGTAGGTAATGTTATAGATATAACTAAGTTAGGTAATGTTACGGATGTAACTAAGGTAGGTAATGTTAAGGATATAACTAAGGTAGGTAATGTTACGGATATAACTAAGGTAGGTAATATTACGGATATAACTAAGGTAGGTCATATTACGGATGTAACTAAGGTAGGTAATGTTACGGATATAACTAAGGTAGGTAATGTTACGGATATAACTAAGGTAGGTAATGTTACGGATATAACTAAGGTAGGTAATGTTACGGATATAACTAATGTAGGTAATGTTACGGATGTAACTAAGGTAGGTAATGTTACGGATGTAACTAAGGTAGGTAATATTACGGATATAACTAAGGTAGTTAATATTACGGATATAACTAAGGTAGTTAATATTACGGATATAACTAAGGTAGGTAATGTTACAGATATAACTAAGGTATGTAATGTTACGGATGTAACTAAGGTAGGTCATATTACGGATGTAACTAAGGTAGGTAATATTACGGATATAACTAAGGTAGGTAATGTTACGGATATAACTAAGGTAGTTAATATTACGGATGTAACTAAGGTAGGTAATGTTACAGATATAACTAAGGTAGGTAATGTTACGGATGTAACTAAGGTAGGTCATATTACGGATGTAACTAAGGTAGGTAATATTACGGATATAACTAAGGTAGGTAATATTACGGATATAACTAAGGTAGGTAATGTTACGGATGTAACTAAGGTAGGTAATGTTACGGATATAACTAAGATAAGTAATGTTACGGATATAACTAAGGTAGGTAATGTTATGGATGTATCTAAGGTAGGTAATGTTACGGATGTAACTAAGGTAGGTAATGTTACGGATGTAACTAAGGTAGGTAATGTAACTAAGGTAGGTAATGTTACGGATATAACTAAGTTAGGTAATGTTACGGATGTAACTAAGGTAGGTAATGTTACGGATATAACTAAGTTAGGTAATGTTACGGATATAACTAAGGTAGGTAATGTTACGGATGTAACTAAGCTAGGTAATGTTACGGATGTAACTAAGTTAGGTAATATTATGGATATAACTAAGGTAGGTAATGTTACGGATGTAACTAAGGTAGGTAATGTTACGGATGTAACTAAGGTAGGTAATATTACGGATATAACTAAGGTAGGTAATATTACGGATATAACTAAGGTAGGTAATATTACATATGTAACTAAGGTAGGTAATATTACGGATATAACTAAGGTAGGTCATATTACGGATGTAACTAAGGTAGGTAATGTTACGGATGTAACTAAGGTAGGAAATGTTACGGATGTAACTAAGGTAGGTCATATTACGGATGTAACTAAGGTAGGTAATGTTACGGATATAACTAAGGTAGGTAATGTTACGGATATAACTAAGGTAGGTAATGTTACGGATATAACTAAGAAAGGTAATGTTACGGATGTAACTAAGGTAGGTAATGTTACGGATATAACTAAGGTAGGTAATGTTACGGATATAACTAAGGTAAGTAATATTACGGATGTAACTAAGGTAGGTCATATTACGGATGTAACTAAGGTAGGTAATGTTATAGATATAACTAAGGTAGGTAATATTACGGATGTAACTAAGGTAGGTAATGTTAAGGATATAACTAAGGTAGGTAATGTTACGGATATAACTAAGGTAGGTAATGTTACGGATGTAACTAAGGTAGGTAATGTTACGGATATAACTAAGTTAGGTAATGTTACGGATATAACTAAGGTAGGTAATATTACGGATATAACTAAGGTAGGTAATGTTATGGATATAACTAAGGTAGTTAATATTACGGATGTAACTAAGGTAGGTAATGTTATAGATATAACTAAGGTAGGTAATGTTACGGATGTAACTAAGGTAGGTAATGTTAAGGATATAACTAAGGTAGGTAATGTTACGGATATAACTAAGGTAGGTAATGTTACGGATGTAACTAAGGTAGGTAATGTTACGGATATAACTAAGGTAGGTAATGTTACGGATATAATTAAGGTAGGTAATGTTACGGATATAACTAAGGTAGGTAATGTTACAGATATAAATAAGGTAGGTAATATTACGGATATAACTAAGGTAGGTAATGTTACGGATATAACTAAGGTAAGTAATGTTACGGATGTAACTAAGGTAGGTCATATTACGGATGTAACTAAGGTAGGTAATGTTACGGATATAACTAAGGTAGGTAATGTTACGGATGTAACTAAGGTAGGTAATGTTACAGATATAACTAAGGTAGGTAATGTTACGGATGTAACTAAGGTAGGTCATATTACGGATGTAACTAAGTTAGGTAATGTTACGGATGTAACTAAGGTAGGTAATGTTAAGGATATAACTAAGGTAGGTAATGTTACGGATATAACTAAGGTAGGTAATATTACGGATATAACTAAGGTAGGTCATATTACGGATGTAACTAAGGTAGGTAATGTTACGGATATAACTAAGGTAGGTAATGTTACGGATATAACTAAGGTAGGTAATGTTACGGATATAACTAAGGTAGGTAATGTTACGGATATAACTAATGTAGGTAATGTTACGGATGTAACTAAGGTAGGTAATGTTACGGATGTAACTAAAGTAGGTAATATTACGGTATAACTAAGGTAGGTAATGTTACGGATATAACTAAGGTAGGTAATGTTACGGATATAATTAAGGTAGGTAATGTTACGGATATAACTAAGGTAGGTAATGTTACAGATATAAATAAGGTAGGTAATATTACGGATATAACTAAGGTAGGTAATGTTACGGATATAACTAAGGTAAGTAATGTTACGGATGTAACTAAGGTAGGTCATATTACGGATGTAACTACGTTAGGTAATGTTACGGATGTAACTAAGGTAGGTAATGTTAAGGATATAACTAAGGTAGGTAATGTTACGGATATAACTAAGGTAGGTAATATTACGGATATAACTAAGGTAGGTCATATTACGGATGTAACTAAGGTAGGTAATGTTACGGATATAACTAAGGTAGGTAATGTTACGGATATAACTAAGGTAGGTAATGTTATAGATATAACTAAGTTAGGTAATGTTACGGATGTAACTAAGGTAGGTAATGTTAAGGATATAACTAAGGTAGGTAATGTTACGGATATAACTAAGGTAGGTAATATTACGGATATAACTAAGGTAGGTCATATTACGGATGTAACTAAGGTAGGTAATGTTACGGATATAACTAAGGTAGGTAATGTTACGGATATAACTAAGGTAGGTAATGTTACGGATATAACTAAGGTAGGTAATGTTACGGATATAACTAATGTAGGTAATGTTACGGATGTAACTAAGGTAGGTAATGTTACGGATGTAACTAAAGTAGGTAATATTACGGTATAACTAAGGTAGTTAATATTACGGATGTAACTAAGGTAGTTAATATTACAGATGTAACTAAGGTAGGTAATGTTACGGATATAACTAAGGTAGTTAATATTACGGATGTAACTAAGGTAGGTAATGTTACAGTAATAACTAAGATATGTAATGTTACGGATGTAACTAAGGTAGGTCATATTACGGATGTAACTAAGGTAGGTAATATTACGGATATAACTAAGGTAGGTAATGTTACGGATATAACTAAGGTAGTTAATATTACGGATGTAACTAAGGTAGGTAATGTTACAGATATAACTAAGGTAGGTAATGTTACGGATGTAACTAAGGTAGGTCATATTACGGATGTAACTAAGGTAGGTAATATTACGGATATAACTAAGGTAGGTAATATTACGGATATAACTAAGGTAGGTAATGTTACGGATGTAACTAAGGTAGGTAATGTTACGGATATAACTAAGATAAGTAATGTTACGGATATAACTAAGGTAGGTAATGTTATGGATGTATCTAAGGTAGGTAATGTTACGGATGTAACTAAGGTAGGTAATGTTACGGATGTAACTAAGGTAGGTAATGTAACTAAGGTAGGTAATGTTACGGATATAACTAAGGTAGGTAATGTTACGGATATAACTAAGGTAGGTAATGTTACGGATATAACTAAGGTAGGTAATGTTACGGATGTAACTAAGGTAGGTAATGTTATGGATGTAACTAAGGTAGGTAATGTTACGGATGTAACTAAGGTAGGTAATGTTACGGATGTAACTAAGGTAGGAAATTTTACGGATATAACTAAGGTAGGTAATGTTACGGATGTAACTAAGGTAGGTCATATTACGGATGTAACTAAGGTAGGTAATATTATAGATATAACTAATGTAGGTAATGTTACGGATGTAACTAAGGTAGGTAATGTTAAGGATATAACTAAGGTAGGTAATGTTACGGATATAACTAAGGTAGGTAATGTTACGGATATAACTAAGGTAGTTAATGTTACGGATGTAACTAAGGTAGGTAATGTTACGGATATAACTAAGATAGGTAATGTTACGGATATAACTAAGGTAGGTAATATTACGGATATAACTAAGGTAGGTAATGTTACGGATATAACTAAGGTAAGTAATGTTACGGATGTAACTAAGGTAGGTCATATTACGGATGTAACTAAGGTAGGTAATGTTATAGATATAACTAATGTAGGTAATGTTACGGATGTAACTAAGGTAGGTAATGTTAAGGATATAACTAAGGTAGGTAATGTTACGGATATAACTAAGGTAGGTAATGTTACGGATGTAACTAAGGTAGGTAATGTTACGGATATAACTAAGTTAGGTAATGTTACGGATATAACTAAGGTAGGTAATGTTACGGATGTAACTAAGGTAGGTAATGTTACGGATGTAACTAAGGTAGGTAATATTATGGATATAACTAAGGTAGGTAATGTTACGGATGTAACTAAGGTAGGTAATGTTACGGATGTAACTAAGGTAGGTAATATTACGGATATAACTAAGGTAGGTAATGTTACAGATATAACTAAGGTAGGTAATGTTACGGATGTAACTAAGGTAGGTAATGTTACGGATATAACTAAGATAGGTAATGTTACGGATATAACTAAGGTAGGTAATGTTATGGATGTATCTAAGGTAGGTAATGTTACGGATGTAACTAAGGTAGGTAATGTTACGGATGTAACTAAGGTAGGTAATGTTACGGATATAACTAAGGTATATAATGTTACGGATATAACTAAGGTAGGTAATGTTACGGATGTAACTAAGGTAGGTAATGTTACAGATATAAATAAGGTAGGTAATATTACGGATATAACTAAGGTAGGTAATGTTACGGATATAACTAAGGTAAGTAATGTTACGGATGTAACTAAGGTAGGTCATATTACGGATGTAACTAAGGTAGGTAATGTTACGGATATAACTAAGGTAGGTAATGTTACGGATATAACTAAGGTAGGTAATGTTATAGATATAACTAAGTTAGGTAATGTTACGGATGTAACTAAGGTAGGTAATGTTAAGGATATAACTAAGGTAGGTAATGTTACGGATATAACTAAGGTAGGTAATATTACGGATATAACTAAGGTAGGTCATATTACGGATGTAACTAAGGTAGGTAATGTTACGGATATAACTAAGGTAGGTAATGTTACGGATATAACTAAGGTAGGTAATGTTACGGATATAACTAAGGTAGGTAATGTTACGGATATAACTAATGTAGGTAATGTTACGGATGTAACTAAGGTAGGTAATGTTACGGATGTAACTAAGGTAGGTAATATTACGGATATAACTAAGGTAGTTAATATTACGGATATAACTAAGGTAGTTAATATTACGGATATAACTAAGGTAGGTAATGTTACAGATATAACTAAGGTATGTAATGTTACGGATGTAACTAAGGTAGGTCATATTACGGATGTAACTAAGGTAGGTAAATTACGGATATAACTAAGGTAGGTAATGTTACGGATATAACTAAGGTAGTTAATATTACGGATGTAACTAAGGTAGGTAATGTTACAGATATAACTAAGGTAGGTAATGTTACGGATGTAACTAAGGTAGGTCATATTACGGATGTAACTAAGGTAGGTAATATTACGGATATAACTAAGGTAGGTAATATTACGGATATAACTAAGGTAGGTAATGTTACGGATGTAACTAAGGTAGGTAATGTTACGGATATAACTAAGATAAGTAATGTTACGGATATAACTAAGGTAGGTAATGTTATGGATGTAACTAAGGTAGGTAATGTTACGGATATAACTAAGGTAGGTAATGTTACGGATATAACTAAGGTAGGTAATGTTACGGATATAACTAAGGTAGGTAATGTTACGGATGTAACTAAGGTAGGTAATGTTATGGATGTAACTAAGGTAGGTAATGTTACGGATGTAACTAAGGTAGGTAATGTTACGGATGTAACTAAGGTAGGAAATTTTACGGATATAACTAAGGTAGGTAATGTTACGGATGTAACTAAGGTAGGTCATATTACGGATGTAACTAAGGTAGGTAATGTTATAGATATAACTAATGTAGGTAATGTTACGGATGTAACTAAGGTAGGTAATGTTAAGGATATAACTAAGGTAGGTAATGTTACGGATATAACTAAGGTAGGTAATGTTACGGATGTAACTAAGGTAGGTAATGTTACGGATATAACTAAGTTAGGTAATGTTACGGATATAACTAAGGTAAGTAATGTTACGGATGTAACTAAGGTAGGTAATGTTACGGATGTAACTAAGGTAGGTAATATTATGGATATAACTAAGGTAGGTAATGTTACGGATGTAACTAAGGTAGGTAATGTTACGGATGTAACTAAGGTAGGTAATATTACGGATATAACTAAGGTAGGTAATGTTAATAATATAACTAAGGTAGTTAATATTACGGATGTAACTAAGGTAGGTAATGTTACAGATATAACTAAGGTAGGTAATGTTACGGATGTAACTAAGGTAGGTCATATTACGGATGTAACTAAGGTAGGTAATATTACGGATATAACTAAGGTAGGTAATATTACGGATATAACTAAGGTAGTTAATGTTACGGATGTAACTAAGGTAGGTAATGTTACGGATATATCTAAGATAGGTAATTTTACGGATATAACTAAGGTAGGTAATATTACGGATATAACTAAGGTAGGTAATGTTACGGATATAACTAAGGTAAGTAATGTTACGGATGTAACTAAGGTAGGTCATATTACGGATGTAACTAAGGTAGGTAATGTTATAGATATAACTAATGTAGGTAATGTTACGGATGTAACTAAGGTAGGTAATGTTAAGGATATAACTAAGGTAGGTAATGTTACGGATATAACTAAGGTAGGTAATGTTATGGATTTAACTAAGGTAGGTAATGTTACGGATGTAACTAAGGTAGGTAATGTTACGGATGTAACTAAGGTAGGAAATTTTACGGATATAACTTAGGTAGGTAATGTTACGGATGTAACTAAGGTAGGTCATATTACGGATGTAACTAAGGTAGGTAATGTTATAGATATAACTAATGTAGGTAATGTTACGGATGTAACTAAGGTAGGTAATGTTAAGGATATAACTAAGGTAGGTAATGTTACGGATATAACTAAGGTAGGTAATGTTACGGATGTAACTAAGGTAGGTAATGTTACGGATATAACTAAGTTAGGTAATGTTACGGATATAACTAAGGTAAGTAATGTTACGGATGTAACTAAGGTAGGTAATGTTACGGATATAACTAAGGTAGTTAATGTTACGGATGTAACTAAGGTAGGTAATGTTACGGATATATCTAAGATAGGTAATTTTACGGATATAACTAAGGTAGGTAATATTACGGATATAACTAAGGTAGGTAATGTTACGGATATAACTAAGGTAAGTAATGTTACGGATGTAACTAAGGTAGGTAATATTATGGATATAACTAAGGTAGGTAATGTTACGGATGTAACTAAGGTAGGTAATGTTACGGATGTAACTAAGGTAGGTAATATTACGGATATAACTAAGGTAGGTAATGTTAATAATATAACTAAGGTAGTTAATATTACGGATGTAACTAAGGTAGGTAATGTTACAGATATAACTAAGGTAGGTAATGTTACGGATGTAACTAAGGTAGGTCATATTACGGATGTAACTAAGGTAGGTAATATTACGGATATAACTAAGGTAGGTAATATTACGGATATAACTAAGGTAGTTAATGTTACGGATGTAACTAAGGTAGGTAATGTTACGGATATATCTAAGATAGGTAATTTTACGGATATAACTAAGGTAGGTAATATTACGGATATAACTAAGGTAGGTAATGTTACGGATATAACTAAGGTAAGTAATGTTACGGATGTAACTAAGGTAGGTCATATCACGGATGTAACTAAGGTAGGTAATGTTATAGATATAACTAATGTAGGTAATGTTACGGATGTAACTAAGGTAGGTAATGTTAAGGATATAACTAAGGTAGGTAATGTTACGGATATAACTAAGGTAGGTAATGTTACGGATGTAACTAAGGTAGGTAATGTTACGGATATAACTAAGTTAGGTAATGTTACGGATATAACTAAGGTAGGTAATGTTACGGATGTAACTAAGGTAGGTAATGTTACGGATGTAACTAAGGTAGGTAATGTTAAGGATATAACTAAGATAGGTAATGTTACGGATATAACTAAGGTAGGTAATGTTATGGATGTATCTAAGGTAGGTAATGTTACGGATGTAACTAAGGTAGGTAATGTTACGGATGTAACTAAGGTAGGTAATGTAACTAAGGTAGGTAATGTTACGGATGTAACTAAGGTAGGTAATATTACGGATATAACTAAGGTAGGTAATGTTAATAATATAACTAAGGTAGTTAATATTACGGATGTAACTAAGGTAGGTAATGTTACAGATATAACTAAGGTAGGTAATGTTACGGATGTAACTAAGGTAGGTCATATTACGGATGTAACTAAGGTAGGTAATATTACGGATATAACTAAGGTAGGTAATATTACGGATATAACTAAGGTAGTTAATGTTACGGATGTAACTAAGGTAGGTAATGTTACGGATATAACTAAGATAGGTAATGTTACGGATATAACTAAGGTAGGTAATATTACGGATATAACTAAGGTAGGTAATGTTACGGATATAACTAAGGTAGGTAATGTTACGGATGTAACTAAGGTAGGTAATGTTACGGATGTAACTAAGGTAGGTAATATTATGGATATAACTAAGGTAGGTAATGTTACGGATGTAACTAAGGTAGGTAATGTTACGGATGTAACTAAGGTAGGTAATATTACGGATATAACTAAGGTAGGTAATGTTACGGATATAACTAAGGTAGGTTATATTACGGATGTAACTAAGGTAGGTAATATTACGGATATAACTAAGGTAGGTAATATTACGGATATAACTAAGGTAGGTAATGTTACGGATGTAACTAAGGTAGGTAATGTTACGGATATAACTAAGATAAGTAATGTTACGGATATAACTAAGGTAGGTAATGTTATGGATGTATCTAAGGTAGGTAATGTTACGGATGTAACTAAGGTAGGTAATGTTACGGATGTAACTAAGGTAGATAATGTAACTAAGGTAGATAATGTTACGGATGTAACTAAGGTAGGTAATGTTACGGATATAACTAAGTTAGGTAATGTTACGGATATAACTAAGGTAGGTAACGTTACGGATATAACTAAGGTAGGTAATGTTACGGATATAACTAAGGTAGGTAATGTTACGGATGTAACTAAGGTAGGTAATGTTACGGATATAACTAAGGTAAGTAATGTTACGGATGTAACTAAGGTAGGTCATATTACGGATGTAACTAAGGTAGGTAATGTTACGGATATAACTAAGGTAGTTAATATTACGGATGTAACTAAGGTAGGTAATGTTACAGATATAACTAAGGTAGGTAATGTTACGGATGTAACTAAGGTAGGTCATATTACGGATGTAACTAAGGTAGGTAATATTACGGATATAACTAAGGTAGGTAATATTACGGATATAACTAAGGTAGGTAATGTTACGGATGTAACTAAGGTAGGTAATGTTACGGATATAACTAAGATAAGTAATGTTACGGATATAACTAAGATAAGTAATGTTACGGATATAACTAAGGTAGGTAATGTTATGGATGTATCTAAGGTAGGTAATGTTACGGATGTAACTAAGGTAGGTAATGTTACGGATGTAACTAAGGTAGGTAATGTTACGGATATAACTAAGGTAGGTAATGTTACGGATATAACTAAGGTAGGTAATGTTACGGATATAACTAAGGTAGGTAATATTACGGATATAACTAAGGTAGATAATGTTAATAATATAACTAAGGTAGTTAATATTACGGATGTAACTAAGGTAGGTAATGTTACGGATGTAACTAAGGTAGGTAATATTATGGATATAACTAAGGTAGGTAATGTTACGGATGTAACTAAGGTAGGTAATGTTACGGATGTAACTAAGGTAGGTAATATTACGGATATAACTAAGGTAGATAATGTTAATAATATAACTAAGGTAGTTAATATTACGGATGTAACTAAGGTAGGTAATGTTACAGATATAACTAAGGTAGGTAATGTTACGGATGTAACTAAGGTAGGTCATATTACGGATGTAACTAAGGTAGGTAATATTACGGATATAACTAAGGTAGGTAATATTACGGATATAACTAAGGTAGGTAATGTTACGGATGTAACTAAGGTAGGTAATGTTACGGATATAACTAAGATAAGTAATGTTACGGATATAACTAAGGTAGGTAATGTTACGGATGTAACTAAGGTAGGTAATATTACGGATATAACTAAGGTAGGTAATGTTAATAATATAACTAAGGTAGTTAATATTACGGATGTAACTAAGGTAGGTAATGTTACGGATATAACTAAGGTAGGTAATGTTACGGATGTAACTAAGGTAGGTCATATTACGGATGTAACTAAGGTAGGTAATATTACGGATATAACTAAGGTAGGTAATATTACGGATATAACTAAGGTAGTTAATGTTACGGATGTAACTAAGGTAGGTAATGTTACGGATATAACTAAGATAGGTAATGTTACGGATATAACTAAGGTAGGTAATATTACGGATATAACTAAGGTAGGTAATGTTACGGATATAACTAAGGTAAGTAATGTTACGGATGTAACTAAGGTAGGTCATATTACGGATGTAACTAAGGTAGGTAATGTTATAGATATAACTAATGTAGGTAATGTTACGGATGTAACTAAGGTAGGTAATGTTAAGGATATAACTAAGGTAGGTAATGTTACGGATATAACTAAGGTAGGTAATGTTATGGATGTAACTAAGGTAGGTAATGTTACGGATATAACTAAGTTAGGTAATGTTACGGATATAACTAAGGTAGGTAATGTTACGGATGTAACTAAGGTAGGTAATGTTACGGATGTAACTAAGGTAGGTAATATTATGGATATAACTAAGGTAGGTAATGTTACGGATGTAACTAAGGTAGGTAATGTTACGGATGTAACTAAGGTAGGTAATATTACGGATATAACTAAGGTAGGTAATGTTACGGATATAACTAAGGTAGGTCATATTACGGATGTAACTAAGGTAGGTAATATTACGGCTATAACTAAGGTAGGTAATATTACGGATATAACTAAGGTAGGTAATGTTACGGATGTAACTAAGGTAGGTAATGTTACGGATATAACTAAGATAAGTAATGTTACGGATATAACTAAGGTAGGTAATGTTATGGATGTATCTAAGGTAGGTAATGTTACGGATTTAACTAAGGTAGGTAATGTTACGGATGTAACTAAGGTAGGTAATGTAACTAAGGTAGGTAATGTTACGGATATAACTAAGGTAGGTAATGTTACGGATATAACTAAGGTAGGTAATGTTACGGATATAACTAAGGTAGGTAATGTTACGGATGTAACTAAGGTAGGTAATGTTATGGATGTAACTAAGGTAGGTAATGTTACGGATGTAACTAAGGTAGGTAATGTTACGGATGTAACTAAGGTAGGAAATTTTACGGATATAACTAAGGTAGGTAATGTTACGGATGTAACTAAGGTAGGCAATGTTACGGATATAACTAAGGTAGATAATGTTACGGATATAACTAAGGTAGGTAATGTTACGGATGTAACTAAGGTAGGTAATGTTACGGATGTAACTAAGGTAGGTAATGTTACGGATGTAACTAAGGTAGGTCATATTACGGATGTAACTAAGGTAGGTAATGTTACGGATATAACTAAGGTAGGTAATGTTACGGATATAACTAAGGTAGGTAATGTTACGGATATAACTAAGGTAGGTAATGTTAAGGATGTAACTAAGGTAGGTAATGTTACGGATATAACTAAGGTAGGTAATGTTACGGATATAACTAAGGTAGGTAATGTTACGGATGTAACTAAGGTAGGTAATGTTATGGATGTAACTAAGGTAGGTAATGTTACGGATGTAACTAAGGTAGGTAATGTTACGGATGTAACTAAGGTAGGTCATATTACGGATGTAACTAAGGTAGGTAATGTTACGGATATAACTAAGGTAGGTAATGTTACGGATATAACTAAGGTAGATAATGTTACGGATATAACTAAGGTAAGTAATGTTACGGATGTAACTAAGGTAGGTCATATTACGGATGTAACTAAGGTAGGTAATGTTATAGATATAACTAATGTAGGTAATGTTACGGATGTAACTAAGGTAGGTAATGTTAAGGATATAACTAAGGTAGGTAATGTTACGGATATAACTAAGGTAGATAATGTTACGGATGTAACTAAGGTAGGTAATGTTACGGATATAACTAAGTTAGGTAATGTTACGGATATAACTAAGGTAGGTAACGTTACGGATATAACTAAGGTAGGTAATGTTACGGATATAACTAAGGTAGGTAATGTTACGGATGTAACTAAGGTAGGTAATGTTACGGATATAACTAAGGTAAGTAATGTTACGGATGTAACTAAGGTAGGTCATATTACGGATGTAACTAAGGTAGGTAATGTTACGGATATAACTAAGGTAGTTAATATTACGGATGTAACTAAGGTAGGTAATGTTACAGATATAACTAAGGTAGGTAATGTTACGGATGTAACTAAGGTAGGTCATATTACGGATGTAACTAAGGTAGGTAATATTACGGATATAACTAAGGTAGGTAATATTACGGATATAACTAAGGTAGGTAATGTTACGGATGTAACTAAGGTAGGTAATGTTACGGATATAACTAAGATAAGTAATGTTACGGATATAACTAAGGTAGGTAATGTTATGGATGTATCTAAGGTAGGTAATGTTACGGATGTAACTAAGGTAGGTAATGTTACGGATGTAACTAAGGTAGGTAATGTAACTAAGGTAGGTAATGTTACGGATATAACTAAGGTAGGTAATGTTACGGATATAACTAAGGTAGGTAATGTTACGGATATAACTAAGGTAGGTAATGTTACGGATGTAACTAAGGTAGGTAATGTTATGGATGTAACTAAAGTAGGTAATGTTTCGGATGTAACTAAGGTAGATAATGTTACGGATGTAACTAAGGTAGGAAATTTTACGGATATAACTAAGGTAGGTAATGTTACGGATGTAACTAAGGTAGGTAATGTTACGGATATAACTAAGGTAGATAATGTTACGGATATAACTAAGGTAGGTAATGTTACGGATGTAACTAAGGTAGGTAATGTTACGGATGTAACTAAGGTAGGTAATGTTACGGATGTAACTAAGGTAGGTCATATTACGGATGTAACTAAGGTAGGTAATGTTACGGATATAACTAAGGTAGGTAATGTTACGGATATAACTAAGGTAGGTAATGTTACGGATATAACTAAGGTAGGTAATGTTACGGATGTAACTAAGGTAGGTAATGTTACGGATATAACTAAGGTAGGTAATGTTACGGATATTACTAAGGTAAGTAATGTTACGGATGTAACTAAGGTAGGTCATATTACGGATGTAACTAAGGTAGGTAATGTTATAGATATAACTAATGTAAGTAATGTTACGGATGTAACTAAGGTAGGTAATGTTAAGGATATAACTAAGGTAGGTAATGTTACGGATATAACTAAGGTAGGTAATGTTACGGATGTAACTAAGGTAGGTAATGTTAAGGATATAACTAAGTTAGGTAATGTTACGGATATAACTAAGGTAGGTAATGTTACGGATGTAACTAAGGTAGGTAATGTTACGGATGTAACTAAGGTAGGTAATATTATGGATATAACTAAGGTAGGTAATGTTACGGATGTAACTAAGGTAGGTAATGTTACGGATGTAACTAAGGTAGGTAATATTACGGATATAACTAAGGTAGATAATGTTAATAATATAACTAAGGTAGTTAATATTACGGATGTAACTAAGGTAGGTAATGTTACAGATATAACTAAGGTAGGTAATGTTACGGATGTAACTAAGGTAGGTCATATTACGGATGTAACTAAGGTAGGTCATATTACGGATATAACTAAGGTAGGTAATATTACGGATATAACTAAGGTAGTTAATGTTACGGATGTAACTAAGGTAGGTAATGTTACGGATATAACTAAGATAGGTAATGTTACGGATATAACTAAGGTAGGTAATATTACGGATATAACTAAGGTAGGTAATGTTACGGATATAACTAAGGTAAGTAATGTTACGGATGTAACTAAGGTAGGTCATATTACGGATGTAACTAAGGTAGGTAATGTTATAGATATAACTAATGTAGGTAATGTTACGGATGTAACTAAGGTAGGTAATGTTAAGGATATAACTAAGGTAGGTAATGTTACGGATATAACTAAGGTAGGTAATGTTACGGATGTAACTAAGGTAGGTAATGTTACGGATATAACTAAGTTAGGTAATGTTACGGATATAACTAAGGTAGGTAATGTTACGGATGTAACTAAGGTAGGTAATGTTACGGATGTAACTAAGGTAGGTAATATTATGGATATAACTAAGGTAGGTAATGTTACGGATGTAACTAAGGTAGGTAATGTTACGGATGTAACTAAGGTAGGTAATATTACGGATATAACTAAGGTAGGTAATGTTACGGATATAACTAAGGTAGGTCATATTACGGATGTAACTAAGGTAGGTAATATTACGGATATAACTAAGGTAGGTAATATTACGGATATAACTAAGGTAGGTAATGTTACGGATGTAACTAAGGTAGGTAATGTTACGGATATAACTAAGATAAGTAATGTTACGGATATAACTAAGGTAGGTAATGTTATGGATGTATCTAAGGTAGGTAATGTTACGGATGTAACTAAGGTAGGTAATGTTACGGATGTAACTAAGGTAGGTAATGTAACTAAGGTAGGTAATGTTACGGATATAACTAAGGTAGGTAATGTTACGGATATAACTAAGGTAGGTAATGTTACGGATATAACTAAGGTAGGTAATGTTATGGATGTAACTAAGGTAGGTAATGTTATGGATGTAACTAAGGTAGGTAATGTTACGGATGTAACTAAGGTAGGTAATGTTACGGATGTAACTAAGGTAGGAAATTTTACGGATATAACTAAGGTAGGTAATGTTACGGATGTAACTAAGGTAGGTAATGTTACGGATATAACTAAGGTAGATAATGTTACGGATATAACTAAGGTAGGTAATGTTACGGATGTAACTAAGGTAGGTAATGTTACGGATGTAACTAAGGTAGGTAATGTTACGGATGTAACTAAGGTAGGTCATATTACGGATGTAACTAAGGTAGGTAATGTTACGGATATAACTAAGGTAGGTAATGTTACGGATATAACTAAGGTAGGTAATATTACGGATATAACTAAGGTAGGTAATGTTAAGGATGTAACTAAGGTAGGTAATGTTACGGATATAACTAAGGTAGGTAATGTTACGGATATTACTAAGGTAAGTAATGTTACGGATGTAACTAAGGTAGGTCATATTACGGATGTAACTAAGGTAGGTAATGTTATAGATATAACTAATGTAGGTAATGTTACGGATGTAACTAAGGTAGGTAATGTTAAGGATATAACTAAGGTAGGTAATGTTACGGATATAACTAAGGTAGGTAATGTTACGGATGTAACTAAGGTAGGTAATGTTACGGATATAACTAAGTTAGGTAATGTTACGGATATAACTAAGGTAAGTAATGTTACGGATGTAACTAAGGTAGGTAATGTTACGGATGTAACTAAGGTAGGTAATATTATGGATATAACTAAGGTAGGTAATGTTACTGATGTAACTAAGGTAGGTAATGTTACGGATGTAACTAAGGTAGGTAATATTACGGATATAACTAAGGTAGGTAATGTTAATAATATAACTAAGGTAGTTAATATTACGGATGTAACTAAGGTAGGTAATGTTACAGATATAACTAAGGTAGGTAATGTTACGGATGTAACTAAGGTAGGTCATATTACGGATGTAACTAAGGTAGGTAATATTACGGATATAACTAAGGTAGGTAATATTACGGATATAACTAAGGTAGTTAATGTTACGGATGTAATAAGGTAGGTAATGTTACGGATATAACTAAGATAGGTAATGTTACGGATATAACTAAGGTAGGTAATATTACGCATATAACTAAGGTAGGTAATGTTACGGATATAACTAAGGTAAGTAATGTTACGGATGTAACTAAGGTAGGTCATATTACGGATGTAACTAAGGTAGGTAATGTTATAGATATAACTACTGTAGGTAATGTTACGGATGTAACTAAGGTAGGTAATGTTAAGGATATAACTAAGGTAGGTAATGTTACGGATATAACTAAGGTAGGTAATGTTACGGATGTAACTAAGGTAGGTAATGTTACGGATATAACTAAGTTAGGTAATGTTACGGATATAACTAAGGTAGGTAATGTTACGGATGTAACTAAGGTAGGTAATGTTACGGATGTAACTAAGGTAGGTAATATTATGGATATAACTAAGGTAGGTAATGTTACGGATGTAACTAAGGTAGGTAATGTTACGGATGTAACTAAGGTAGGTAATATTACGGATATAACTAAGGTAGGTAATGTTACGGATATAACTAAGGTAGTTAATATTACGGATGTAACTAAGGTAGGTAATGTTACAGATATAACTAAGGTAGGTAATGTTACGGATTTAACTAAGGTAGGTAATGTTACGGATATAACTAAGATAGGTAATGTTACGGATATAACTAAGGTAGGTAATGTTATGGATGTATCTAAGGTAGGTAATGTTACGGATGTAACTAAGGTAGGTAATGTTACGGATGTAACTAAGGTAGGTAATGTAACTAAGGTAGGTAATGTTACGGATATAACTAAGGTAGGTAATGTTACGGATATAACTAAGATAGGTAATGTTACGGATGTAACTAAGGTAGGTAATGTTATGAATGTAACTAAGGTAGGTAATGTTACGGATGTAACTAAGGTGGTAATGTTACGGATGTAACTAAGGTAGGAAATTTTACGGATATAACTAAGGTAGATAATGTTACGGATATAACTAAGGTAGGTAATGTTACGGATGTAACTAAGGTAGGTAATGTTACGGATGTAACTAAGGTAGGTAATTTTACGGATATAACTAGGGTAGGTAATGTTACGGATGTAACTAAGGTAGGTAATGTTACTGATGTAACTAAGGTAGGTAATGTTACGGATATAACTAAGGTAGGTAATATTACGGATATAACTAAGGTAGGTAATGTTACGGATGTAACTAAGGTAGGTAATGTTACGGATATAACTAAGATAGGTAATGTTACGGATATAACTAAGGTAGGTAATGTTATGGATGTATCTAAGGTAGGTAATGTTACGGATGTAACTAAGGTAGGTAATGTTACGGATGTAACTAAGGTAGGTCATATTACGGATGTAACTAAGGTAGGTAATGTTATGGATATAACTAAGGTAGGTAATGTTACGGATGTAACTAAGGTAGGTAATGTTACGGATATAACTAAGGTAGATAATGTTACGGATATAACTAAGGTAGGTAATGTTACGGATGTAACTAAGGTAGGTAATGTTACGGATGTAACTAAGGTAGGTAATGTTACGGATGTAACTAAGGTAGGTCATATTACGGATGTAACTAAGGTAGGTAATGTTACGGATATAACTAAGGTAGGTAATGTTACGGATATAACTAAGGTAGGTAATATTACGGATATAACTAAGGTAGGTAATGTTAAGGATGTAACTAAGGTAGGTAATGTTACGGATATAACTAAGGTAGGTAATGTTACGGATATTACTAAGGTAAGTAATGTTACGGATGTAACTAAGGTAGGTCATATTACGGATGTAACTAAGGTAGGTAATGTTATAGATATAACTAATGTAGGTAATGTTACGGATGTAACTAAGGTAGGTAATGTTAAGGATATAACTAAGGTAGGTAATGTTACGGATATAACTAAGGTAGGTAATGTTACGGATGTAACTAAGGTAGGTAATGTTACGGATATAACTAAGTTAGGTAATGTTACGGATATAACTAAGGTAAGTAATGTTACGGATGTAACTAAGGTAGGTAATGTTACGGATGTAACTAAGGTAGGTAATATTATGGATATAACTAAGGTAGGTAATGTTACTGATGTAACTAAGGTAGGTAATGTTACGGATGTAACTAAGGTAGGTAATATTACGGATATAACTAAGGTAGGTAATGTTAATAATATAACTAAGGTAGTTAATATTACGGATGTAACTAAGGTAGGTAATGTTACAGATATAACTAAGGTAGGTAATGTTACGGATGTAACTAAGGTAGGTCATATTACGGATGTAACTAAGGTAGGTAATATTACGGATATAACTAAGGTAGGTAATATTACGGATATAACTAAGGTAGTTAATGTTACGGATGTAATAAGGTAGGTAATGTTACGGATATAACTAAGATAGGTAATGTTACGGATATAACTAAGGTAGGTAATATTACGCATATAACTAAGGTAGGTAATGTTACGGATATAACTAAGGTAAGTAATGTTACGGATGTAACTAAGGTAGGTCATATTACGGATGTAACTAAGGTAGGTAATGTTATAGATATAACTACTGTAGGTAATGTTACGGATGTAACTAAGGTAGGTAATGTTAAGGATATAACTAAGGTAGGTAATGTTACGGATATAACTAAGGTAGGTAATGTTACGGATGTAACTAAGGTAGGTAATGTTACGGATATAACTAAGTTAGGTAATGTTACGGATATAACTAAGGTAGGTAATGTTACGGATGTAACTAAGGTAGGTAATGTTACGGATGTAACTAAGGTAGGTAATATTATGGATATAACTAAGGTAGGTAATGTTACGGATGTAACTAAGGTAGGTAATGTTACGGATGTAACTAAGGTAGGTAATATTACGGATATAACTAAGGTAGGTAATGTTACGGATATAACTAAGGTAGTTAATATTACGGATGTAACTAAGGTAGGTAATGTTACAGATATAACTAAGGTAGGTAATGTTACGGATTTAACTAAGGTAGGTAATGTTACGGATATAACTAAGATAGGTAATGTTACGGATATAACTAAGGTAGGTAATGTTATGGATGTATCTAAGGTAGGTAATGTTACGGATGTAACTAAGGTAGGTAATGTTACGGATGTAACTAAGGTAGGTAATGTAACTAAGGTAGGTAATGTTACGGATATAACTAAGGTAGGTAATGTTACGGATATAACTAAGATAGGTAATGTTACGGATGTAACTAAGGTAGGTAATGTTATGAATGTAACTAAGGTAGGTAATGTTACGGATGTAACTAAGGTGGTAATGTTACGGATGTAACTAAGGTAGGAAATTTTACGGATATAACTAAGGTAGATAATGTTACGGATATAACTAAGGTAGGTAATGTTACGGATGTAACTAAGGTAGGTAATGTTACGGATGTAACTAAGGTAGGTAATTTTACGGATATAACTAGGGTAGGTAATGTTACGGATGTAACTAAGGTAGGTAATGTTACTGATGTAACTAAGGTAGGTAATGTTACGGATATAACTAAGGTAGGTAATATTATGGATATAACTAAGGTAGGTAATGTTACGGATGTAACTAAGGTAGGTAATGTTACGGATATAACTAAGATAGGTAATGTTACGGATATAACTAAGGTAGGTAATGTTATGGATGTATCTAAGGTAGGTAATGTTACGGATGTAACTAAGGTAGGTAATGTTACGGATGTAACTAAGGTAGGTCATATTACGGATGTAACTAAGGTAGGTAATGTTATGGATATAACTAAGGTAGGTAACGTTACGGATATAACTAAGGTAGGTAATATTACGGATATAACTAAGGTAGGTAATGTTACGGATGTAACTAAGGTAGGTAATGTTACGGATATAACTAAGGTAAGTAATGTTACGGATGTAACTAAGGTAGGTCATATTACGGATGTAACTAAGGTAGGTAATGTTATAGATATAACTAAGGTAGGTAATGTTACGGATGTAACTAGGGTAGGTAATGTTAAGGATATAACTAAGGTAGGTAATGTTACGGATATAACTAAGGTAGGTAATGTTACGGATGTAACTAAGGTAGGTAATGTTACGGATATAACTAAGTTAGGTAATGTTACGGATATAACTAAGGTAGGTAATGTTACGGATGTAACTAAGGTAGGTAATGTTACGGATGTAACTAAGGTAGGTAATATTATGGATATAACTAAGGTAGGTAATGTTACGGATGTAACTAAGGTAGGTAATGTTACGGATGTAACTAAGGTAGGTAATATTACGGATATAACTAAGGTAGGTAATGTTACGGATATAACTAAGGTAGTTAATATTACGGATGTAACTAAGGTAGGTAATGTTACAGATATAACTAAGGTAGGTAATGTTACGGATTTAACTAAGGTAGGTAATGTTACGGATATAACTAAGATAGGTAATGTTACGGATATAACTAAGGTAGGTAATGTTATGGATGTATCTAAGGTAGGTAATGTTACGGATGTAACTAAGGTAGGTAATGTTACGGATGTAACTAAGGTAGGTAATGTAACTAAGGTAGGTAATGTTACGGATATAACTAAGGTAGGTAATGTTACGGATATAACTAAGATAGGTAATGTTACGGATGTAACTAAGGTAGGTAATGTTATGAATGTAACTAAGGTAGGTAATGTTACGGATGTAACTAAGGTGGTAATGTTACGGATGTAACTAAGGTAGGAAATTTTACGGATATAACTAAGGTAGATAATGTTACGGATATAACTAAGGTAGGTAATGTTACGGATGTAACTAAGGTAGGTAATGTTACGGATGTAACTAAGGTAGGTAATTTTACGGATATAACTAGGGTAGGTAATGTTACGGATGTAACTAAGGTAGGTAATGTTACTGATGTAACTAAGGTAGGTAATGTTACGGATATAACTAAGGTAGGTAATATTATGGATATAACTAAGGTAGGTAATGTTACGGATGTAACTAAGGTAGGTAATGTTACGGATATAACTAAGATAGGTAATGTTACGGATATAACTAAGGTAGGTAATGTTATGGATGTATCTAAGGTAGGTAATGTTACGGATGTAACTAAGGTAGGTAATGTTACGGATGTAACTAAGGTAGGTCATATTACGGATGTAACTAAGGTAGGTAATGTTATGGATATAACTAAGGTAGGTAACGTTACGGATATAACTAAGGTAGGTAATATTACGGATATAACTAAGGTAGGTAATGTTACGGATGTAACTAAGGTAGGTAATGTTACGGATATAACTAAGGTAAGTAATGTTACGGATGTAACTAAGGTAGGTCATATTACGGATGTAACTAAGGTAGGTAATGTTATAGATATAACTAAGGTAGGTAATGTTACGGATGTAACTAGGGTAGGTAATGTTAAGGATATAACTAAGGTAGGTAATGTTACGGATATAACTAAGGTAGGTAATATTACGGATGTAACTAAGGTAGGTAATGTTACGGATATAACTAAGTTAGGTAATGTTACGGATATAACTAAGGTAGGTAATGTTACGGATGTAACTAAGGTAGGTAATGTTACGGATGTAACTAAGGTAGGTAATATTATGGATATAACTAAGGTAGGTAATGTTACGGATGTAACTAAGGTAGGTAATGTTACGGATGTAACTAAGGTAGGAAATTTTACGGATATAACTAAGGTAGGTAATGTTACGGATGTAACTAAGGTAGGTAATGTTACGGATATAACTAAGGTAGATAATGTTACGGATATAACTAAGGTAGGTAATGTTACGGATGTAACTAAGGTAGGTAATGTTACGGATGTAACTAAGGTAGGTAATGTTACGGATGTAACTAAGGTAGGTCATATTACGGATGTAACTAAGGTAGGTAATGTTACGGATATAACTAAGGTAGGTAATGTTACGGATATAACTAAGGTAGGTAATATTACGGATATAACTAAGGTAGGTAATGTTAAGGATGTAACTAAGGTAGGTAATGTTACGGATATAACTAAGGTAGGTAATGTTACGGATATTACTAAGGTAAGTAATGTTACGGATGTAACTAAGGTAGGTCATATTACGGATGTAACTAAGGTAGGTAATGTTATAGATATAACTAATGTAGGTAATGTTACGGATGTAACTAAGGTAGGTAATGTTAAGGATATAACTAAGGTAGGTAATGTTACGGATATAACTAAGGTAGGTAATGTTACGGATGTAACTAAGGTAGGTAATGTTACGGATATAACTAAGTTAGGTAATGTTACGGATATAACTAAGGTAAGTAATGTTACGGATGTAACTAAGGTAGGTAATGTTACGGATGTAACTAAGGTAGGTAATATTATGGATATAACTAAGGTAGGTAATGTTACTGATGTAACTAAGGTAGGTAATGTTACGGATGTAACTAAGGTAGGTAATATTACGGATATAACTAAGGTAGGTAATGTTAATAATATAACTAAGGTAGTTAATATTACGGATGTAACTAAGGTAGGTAATGTTACAGATATAACTAAGGTAGGTCATATTACGGATGTAACTAAGGTAGGTCATATTACGGATGTAACTAAGGTAGGTAATATTACGGATATAACTAAGGTAGGTAATATTACGGATATAACTAAGGTAGTTAATGTTACGGATGTAATAAGGTAGGTAATGTTACGGATATAACTAAGATAGGTAATGTTACGGATATAACTAAGGTAGGTAATATTACGCATATAACTAAGGTAGGTAATGTTACGGATATAACTAAGGTAAGTAATGTTACGGATGTAACTAAGGTAGGTCATATTACGGATGTAACTAAGGTAGGTAATGTTATAGATATAACTACTGTAGGTAATGTTACGGATGTAACTAAGGTAGGTAATGTTAAGGATATAACTAAGGTAGGTAATGTTACGGATATAACTAAGGTAGGTAATGTTACGGATGTAACTAAGGTAGGTAATGTTACGGATATAACTAAGTTAGGTAATGTTACGGATATAACTAAGGTAGGTAATGTTACGGATGTAACTAAGGTAGGTAATGTTACGGATGTAACTAAGGTAGGTAATATTATGGATATAACTAAGGTAGGTAATGTTACGGATGTAACTAAGGTAGGTAATGTTACGGATGTAACTAAGGTAGGTAATATTACGGATATAACTAAGGTAGGTAATGTTACGGATATAACTAAGGTAGTTAATATTACGGATGTAACTAAGGTAGGTAATGTTACAGATATAACTAAGGTAGGTAATGTTACGGATTTAACTAAGGTAGGTAATGTTACGGATATAACTAAGATAGGTAATGTTACGGATATAACTAAGGTAGGTAATGTTATGGATGTATCTAAGGTAGGTAATGTTACGGATGTAACTAAGGTAGGTAATGTTACGGATGTAACTAAGGTAGGTAATGTAACTAAGGTAGGTAATGTTACGGATATAACTAAGGTAGGTAATGTTACGGATATAACTAAGATAGGTAATGTTACGGATGTAACTAAGGTAGGTAATGTTATGAATGTAACTAAGGTAGGTAATGTTACGGATGTAACTAAGGTGGTAATGTTACGGATGTAACTAAGGTAGGAAATTTTACGGATATAACTAAGGTAGATAATGTTACGGATATAACTAAGGTAGGTAATGTTACGGATGTAACTAAGGTAGGTAATGTTACGGATGTAACTAAGGTAGGTAATTTTACGGATATAACTAGGGTAGGTAATGTTACGGATGTAACTAAGGTAGGTAATGTTACTGATGTAACTAAGGTAGGTAATGTTACGGATATAACTAAGGTAGGTAATATTACGGATATAACTAAGGTAGGTAATGTTACGGATGTAACTAAGGTAGGTAATGTTACGGATATAACTAAGATAGGTAATGTTACGGATATAACTAAGGTAGGTAATGTTATGGATGTATCTAAGGTAGGTAATGTTACGGATGTAACTAAGGTAGGTAATGTTACGGATGTAACTAAGGTAGGTCATATTACGGATGTAACTAAGGTAGGTAATGTTATGGATATAACTAAGGTAGGTAACGTTACGGATATAACTAAGGTAGGTAATATTACGGATATAACTAAGGTAGGTAATGTTACGGATGTAACTAAGGTAGGTAATGTTACGGATATAACTAAGGTAAGTAATGTTACGGATGTAACTAAGGTAGGTCATATTACGGATGTAACTAAGGTAGGTAATGTTATAGATATAACTAAGGTAGGTAATGTTACGGATGTAACTAGGGTAGGTAATGTTAAGGATATAACTAAGGTAGGTAATGTTACGGATATAACTAAGGTAGGTAATATTACGGATGTAACTAAGGTAGGTAATGTTACGGATATAACTAAGTTAGGTAATGTTACGGATATAACTAAGGTAGGTAATGTTACGGATGTAACTAAGGTAGGTAATGTTACGGATGTAACTAAGGTAGGTAATATTATGGATATAACTAAGGTAGGTAATGTTACGGATGTAACTAAGGTAGGTAATGTTACGGATGTAACTAAGGTAGGTAATATTACGGATATAACTAAGGTAGGTATGGTACGGATATAACTAAGGTAAGTAATGTTATGGATGTAACTAAGGTAGGTCATATTACGGATGTAACTAAGGTAGGTAATGTTACAGATATAACTAATGTAGGTAATATTACGGATGTAACTAAGGTAGGTAATGTTAAGGATATAACTAAGGTAGGTAATGTTACGGATATAACTAAGGTAGGTAATGTTACGGATGTAACTAAGGTAGGTAATGTTACGGATATAACTAAGTTAGGTAATGTTACGGATATAACTAAGGTAGGTAATGTTACGGATGTAACTAAGGTAGGTAATGTTACGGATGTAACTATGGTAGGTAATATTATGGATATAACTAAGGTAGGTAATGTTACGGATGTAACTAAGGTAGGTAATGTTACGGATGTAACTAAGGTAGGTAATATTACGGATATAACTAAGGTAGGTAATGTTACGGATATAACTAAGGTAGTTAATATTACGGATGTAACTAAGGTAGGTAATGTTACAGATATAACTAAGGTAGGTAATGTTACGGATGTAACTAAGGTAGGTAATGTTACGGATATAACTAAGATAGGTAATGTTACGGATATAACTAAGGTAGGTAATGTTACGGATATAACTAAGGTATGTAATGTTACGGATATAACTAAGGTAGGTAATGTTACGGATGTAACTAAGGTAGGTAATGTTATGGATGTAACTAAGGTAGGTAATGTTACGGATGTAACTAAGGTAGGTAATGTTACGGATGTAACTAAGGTAGGAAATTTTACGGATATAACTAAGGTAGATAATGTTACGGATATAACTAAGGTAGGTAATGTTACGGATGTAACTAAGGTAGGTAATGTTACGGATGTAACTAAGGTAGGTAATTTTACGGATATAACTAGGGTAGGTAATGTTACGGATGTAACTAAGGTAGGTAATGTTACTGATGTAACTAAGGTAGGTAATGTTACGGATGTAACTAAGGTAGGTCATATTACGGATGTAACTAAGGTAGGTAATGTTACGGATATAACTAAGGTAGGTAATGTTACGGATATAACTAAGGTAGGTAATGTTACGGATATAACTAAGGTAGGTAATGTTACGGATATAACTAAGGTAGGTAATGTTACGGATATAACTAAGGTAGGTAATGTTACGGATATAACTAAGGTAAGTAATGTTACGGATGTAACTAAGGTAGGTCATATTACGGATGTAACTAAGGTAGGTAATGTTACGGATATAACTAAGGTAGGTAATGTTACGGATATAACTAAGGTAGGTAATGTTATAGATATAACTAAGGTAGGTAATGTTACGGATGTAACTAAGGTAGGTAATGTTAAGGATATAACTAAGGTAGGTAATGTTACGGATATAACTAAGGTAGGTAATGTTACGGATGTAACTAAGGTATGTAATGTTACGGATATAACTAAGTTAGGTAATGTTACGGATATAACTAAGGTAGGTAATGTTTCGGATGTAACTAAGGTAGGTAATGTTACGGATGTAACTAAGGTAGGTAATATTATGGATATAACTAAGGTAGGTAATGTTACGGATGTAACTAAGGTAGGTAATGTTACGGATGTAACTAAGGTAGGTAATATTACGGATATAACTAAGGTAGGTAATATTACGGATATAACTAAGGTAGGTAATATTACATATGTAACTAAGGTAGGTAATATTACGGATATAACTAAGGTAGGTCATATTACGGATGTAACTAAGGTAGGTAATGTTACGGATATAACTAAGGTAGGTAATGTTACGGATATAACTAAGGTAGGTAATGTTACGGAAATAACTAAGGTAGGTAATGTTACGGATATAACTAATGTAGGTAATGTTACGGATGTAACTAAGGTAGGTAATATTACGGATATAACTAAGGTAGTTAATATTACGGATGTAACTAAGGTAGTTAATATTACGGATGTAACTAAGGTAGGTAATGTTACGGATATAACTAAGGTAGTTAATATTACGGATGTAACTAAGGTAGGTAATGTTACAGATATAACTAAGGTAGGTAATGTTACGGATGTAACTAATGTAGGTCATATTACGGATGTAACTAAGGTAGGTAATGTTACGGATATAACTAAGGTAGTTAATATTACGGATGTAACTAAGGTAGGTAATGTTACAGATATAACTAAGGTAGGTAATGTTACGGATGTAACTAAGGTAGGTCATATTACGGATGTAACTAAGGTAGGTAATATTACGGATATAACTAAGGTAGGTAATATTACGGATATAACTAAGATAGGTAATGTTACGGATATAACTAAGGTAGGTAATGTTATGGATATATCTAAGGTAGGTAATGTTACGGATGTAACTAAGGTAGGTAATGTTACGGATGTAACTAAGGTAGGTCATATTACGGATGTAACTAAGGTAGGTAATGTTACGGATATAACTAAGGTAGGTAATGTTACGGATATAACTAAGGTAGGTAATGTTACGGATATAACTAAGGTAGGTAATGTTACGGATGTAACTAAGGTAGGTAATATTACGGATGTAACTAAGGTAGGTAATGTTATAGATATAACTAAGGTAGGTAATGTTACGGATGTAACTAAGGTAGGTAATGTTAAGGATATAACTAAGGTAGGTAATGTTACGGATATAACTAAGGTAGGTAATGTTACGGATGTAACTAAGGTAGGTAATGTTACGGATATAACTAAGTTAGGTAATGTTACGGATATAACTAAGGTAGGTAATGTTACGGATGTAACTAAGGTAGGTAATGTTACGGATGTAACTAAGGTAGGTAATATTATGGATATAACTAAGGTAGGTAATGTTACGGATGTAACTAAGGTAGGTAATGTTACGGATGTAACTAAGGTAGGTAATATTACGGATATAACTAAGGTAGGTAATGTTACGGATATAACTAAGGTAAGTAATGTTACGGATCTAACTAAGATAGGTCATATTACGGATGTAACTAAGGTAGGTAATGTTATAGATATAACTAAGGTAGGTAATGTTACGGATATAACTAAGGTAGGTAATGTTACGGATGTAACTAAGGTAGGTAATGTTACGGATATAACTAAGTTAGGTAATGTTACGGATATAACTAAGGTAGGTAATGTTACGGATGTAACTAAGGTAGGTAATGTTACGGATGTAACTAAGGTAGGTAATATTATGGATATAACTAAGGTAGGTAATGTTACGGATGTAACTAAGGTAGGTAATGTTACGGATGTAACTAAGGTAGGTAATATTACGGATATAACTAAGGTAGATAATGTTACGGATATAACTAAGGTAGTTAATATTACGGATGTAACTAAGGTAGGTAATGTTACAGATATAACTAAGGTAGGTAATGTTACGGATGTAACTAAGGTAGGTCATATTACGGATGTAACTAAGGTAGGTAATATTACGGATATAACTAAGATAGGTAATGTTACGGATATAACTTAGGTAGGTAATGTTATGGATGTATCTAAGGTAGTTAATGTTACGGATGTAACTAAGGTAGGTAATGTTACGGATGTAACTAAGGTAGGTAATGTAACTAAGGTAGGTAATGTTACGGATATAACTAAGGTAGGTAATGTTACGAATATAACTAAGGTATGTAATGTTACGGATATAACTAAGGTAGGTAATGTTACGGATGTAACTAAGGTAGGTAATGTTATGGATGTAACTAAGGTAGGTAATGTTACGGATGTAACTAAGGTAGGTAATGTTACGGATGTAACTAAGTTTGGAAATTTTACGGATATAACTAAGGTAGATAATGTTACGGATATAACTAAGGTAGGTAATGTTACGGATGTAACTAAGGTAGGTAATGTTACGGATGTAACTAAGGTAGGTAATTTTACGGATATAACTAAGGTAGGTAATGTTACTGATGTAACTAAGGTAGGTAATGTTACGGATGTAATTAATGTAGGTAATGTTACGGATGTAACTAAGGTAGGTAATGTTATGGATGTAACTAAGGTAGGTAATGTTACGCATATAACTAAGGTAGGTAATGTTACGGATATAACTAAAGTAGGTAATATTACGGATGTATCTAAGGTAGGTAATGTTACGGATGTAACTAAGGTAGGTAATGTTACGGATGTAACTAAGGTAGGTAATGTTACGGATGTAACTAAGGTAGGTAATGTTAAGGATATAACTAAGGTAGGTAATGTTACGGATATAACTAAGGTAGGTAATGTTACGGATGTAACTAAGGTAGGTAATATTACGGATGTAACTAAGGTAGGTAATGTTATAGATATAACTAAGGTAGGTAATGTTACGGATGTAACTAAGGTAGGTAATGTTAAGGATATAACTAAGGTAGGTAATGTTATGGATATAACTAAGGTAGGTAATGTTACGGATGTAACTAAGGTAGGTAATGTTACGGATATAACTAAGTTAGGTAATTTTACGGATATAACTAAGGTAGGTAATGTTACGGATGTAACTAAGGTAGGTAATGTTACGGATATAACTAAGGTAGGTAATGTTACGGATATAACTAAGGTAGGTAATGTTACGGATATAACTAAGGTAGGTAATGTTACGGATGTAACCAAGGTAGGTAATATTACGGATGTAACTAAGGTAGGTAATGTTATAGATATAACTAAGGTAGGTAATGTTACGGATGTAACTAAGGTAGGTAATGTTAAGGATATAACTAAGGTAGGTAATGTTACGGATATAACTAAGGTAGGTAATGTTACGGATGTAACTAAGGTAGGTAATGTTACGGATATAACTAAGTTAGGTAATGTTACGGATATAACTAAGGTAGGTAATGTTACGGATGTAACTAAGGTAGGTAATGTTACGGATGTAACTAAGGTAGGTAATATTATGGATATAACTAAGGTAGGTAATGTTACAGATGTAACTAAGGTAGGTAATGTTACGGATGTAACTAAGGTAGGTAATATTACGGATATAACTAAGGTAGGTAATGTTACGGATATAACTAAGGTAAGTAATGTTACGGATGTAACTAAGGTAGGTCATATTACGGATGTAACTAAGGTAGGTAATGTTATAGATATAACTAAGGTAGGTAATGTTACGGATATAACTAAGGTAGGTAATGTTACGGATGTAACTAAGGTAGGTAATGTTACGGATATAACTAAGTTAAGTAATGTTACGGATATAACTAAGGTAGGTAATGTTACGGATGTAACTAAGGTAGGTAATGTTACGGATGTAACTAAGGTAGGTAATATTATGGATATAACTAAGGTAGGTAATGTTACGGATGTAACTAAGGTAGGTAATGTTACGGATGTAACTAAGGTAGGTAATATTACGGATATAACTAAGGTAGATAATATTACGGATATAACTAAGGTAGTTAATATTACGGATGTAACTAAGGTAGGTAATGTTACAGATATAACTAAGGTAGGTAATGTTACGGATGTAACTAAGGTAGGTCATATTACGGATGTAACTAAGGTAGGTAATATTACGGATATAACTAAGGTAGGTAATATTACGGATATAACTAAGGTAGGTAATGTTACGGATGTAACTAAGGTAGGTAATGTTACGGATATAACTAAGATAGGTAATGTTACGGATATAACTTAGGTAGGTAATGTTATGGATGTATCTAAGGTAGGTAATGTTACGGATGTAACTAAGGTAGGTAATGTTACGGATGTAACTAAGGTAGGTAATGTAACTAAGGTAGGTAATGTTACGGATATAACTAAGGTAGGTCATATTACGGATGTAACTAAGGTAGGTAATGTTACGGATATAACTAAGGTAGGTAACGTTACGGATATAACTAAGGTAGGTAATATTACGGATATAACTAAGGTAGGTAATGTTACGGATGTAAATAAGGTAGGTAATGTTACGGATATAACTAAGGTAAGTAATGTTACGGATGTAACTAAGGTAGGTCATATTACGGATGTAACTAAGGTAGGTAATGTTATAGATATAACTAAGGTAGGTAATGTTACGGATGTAACTAGGGTAGGTAATGTTAAGGATATAACTAAGGTAGGTAATGTTACGGATATAACTAAGGTAGGTAATATTACGGATGTAACTAAGGTAGGTAATGTTACGGATATAACTAAGTTAGGTAATGTTACGGATATAACTAAGGTAGGTAATATTACGGATATAACTAAGGTAGGTAATGTTACGGATGTAACTAAGGTAGGTAATGTTACAGATATAACTAAGATAGGTAATGTTACGGATATAACTAAGGTAGGTAATGTTATGGATGTATCTAAGGTAGGTAATGTTACGGATGTAACTAAGGTAGGTAATGTTACGGATGTAACTAAGGTAGGTCATATTACGGATGTAACTAAGGTAGGTAATGTTACGGATATAACTAAGGTAGGTAACGTTACGGATATAACTAAGGTAGGTAATATTACGGATATAACTAAGGTAGGTAATGTTACGGATGTAACTAAGGTAGGTAATGTTACGGATATAACTAAGGTAAGTAATGTTACGGATGTAACTAAGGTAGGTCATATTACGGATGTAACTAAGGTAGGTAATGTTATAGATATAACTAAGGTAGGTAATGTTACGGATGTAACTAGGGTAGGTAATGTTAAGGATATAACTAAGGTAGGTAATGTTACGGATATAACTAAGGTAGGTAATATTACGGATGTAACTAAGGTAGGTAATGTTACGGATATAACTAAGTTAGGTAATGTTACGGATATAACTAAGGTAGGTAATGTTACGGATGTAACTAAGGTAGGTAATGTTACGGATGTAACTAAGGTAGGTAATATTATGGATATAACTAAGGTAGGTAATGTTACGGATGTAACTAAGGTAGGTAATGTTACGGATGTAACTAAGGTAGGTAATATTACGGATATAACTAAGGTAGGTAATGTTACGGATATAACTAAGGTAAGTAATGTTATGGATGTAACTAAGGTAGGTCATATTACGGATGTAACTAAGGTAGGTAATGTTACAGATATAACTAATGTAGGTAATGTTACGGATGTAACTAAGGTAGGTAATGTTAAGGATATAACTAAGGTAGGTAATGTTACGGATATAACTAAGGTAGGTAATGTTACGGATGTAACTAAGGTAGGTAATGTTACGGATATAACTAAGTTAGGTAATGTTACGGATATAACTAAGGTAGGTAATGTTACGGATGTAACTAAGGTAGGTAATGTTACGGATGTAACTAAGGTAGGTAATATTATGGATATAACTAAGGTAGGTAATGTTACGGATGTAACTAAGGTAGGTAATGTTACGGATGTAACTAAGGTAGGTAATATTACGGATATAACTAAGGTAGGTAATGTTACGGATATAACTAAGGTAGTTAATATTACGGATGTAACTAAGGTAGGTAATGTTACAGATATAACTAAGGTAGGTAATGTTACGGATGTAACTAAGGTAGGTAATGTTACGGATATAACTAAGATAGGTAATGTTACGGATATAACTAAGGTAGGTAATGTTACGGATATAACTAAGGTATGTAATGTTACGGATATAACTAAGGTAGGTAATGTTACGGATGTAACTAAGGTAGGTAATGTTATGGATGTAACTAAGGTAGGTAATGTTACGGATGTAACTAAGGTAGGTAATGTTACGGATGTAACTAAGGTAGGAAATTTTACGGATATAACTAAGGTAGATAATGTTACGGATATAACTAAGGTAGGTAATGTTACGGATGTAACTAAGGTAGGTAATGTTACGGATGTAACTAAGGTAGGTAATTTTACGGATATAACTAGGGTAGGTAATGTTACGGATGTAACTAAGGTAGGTAATGTTACTGATGTAACTAAGGTAGGTAATGTTACGGATGTAACTAAGGTAGGTAATGTTACGGATGTAACTAAGGTAGGTAATGTTACGGATATAACTAAGATAGGTAATGTTACGGATATAACTTAGGTAGGTAATGTTATGGATGTATCTAAGGTAGGTAATGTTACGGATGTAACTAAGGTAGGTAATGTTACGGATGTAACTAAGGTAGGTAATGTAACTAAGGTAGGTAATGTTACGGATATAACTAAGGTAGGTAATGTTACGGATATAACTAAGGTAGGTAATATTACGGATATAACTAAGGTAGGTAATGTTACGGATGTAACTAAGGTAGGTAATGTTACAGATATAACTAAGATAGGTAATGTTACGGATATAACTAAGGTAGGTAATGTTATGGATGTATCTAAGGTAGGTAATGTTACGGATGTAACTAAGGTAGGTAATGTTACGGATGTAACTAAGGTAGGTCATATTACGGATGTAACTAAGGTAGGTAATGTTACGGATATAACTAAGGTAGGTAACGTTACGGATATAACTAAGGTAGGTAATATTACGGATATAACTAAGGTAGGTAATGTTACGGATGTAACTAAGGTAGGTAATGTTACGGATATAACTAAGGTAAGTAATGTTACGGATGTAACTAAGGTAGGTCATATTACGGATGTAACTAAGGTAGGTAATGTTATAGATATAACTAAGGTAGGTAATGTTACGGATGTAACTAGGGTAGGTAATGTTAAGGATATAACTAAGGTAGGTAATGTTACGGATATAACTAAGGTAGGTAATATTACGGATGTAACTAAGGTAGGTAATGTTACGGATATAACTAAGTTAGGTAATGTTACGGATATAACTAAGGTAGGTAATGTTACGGATGTAACTAAGGTAGGTAATGTTACGGATGTAACTAAGGTAGGTAATATTATGGATATAACTAAGGTAGGTAATGTTACGGATGTAACTAAGGTAGGTAATGTTACGGATGTAACTAAGGTAGGTAATATTACGGATATAACTAAGGTAGGTAATGTTACGGATATAACTAAGGTAAGTAATGTTATGGATGTAACTAAGGTAGTTCATATTACGGATGTAACTAAGGTAGGTAATGTTACAGATATAACTAATGTAGGTAATGTTACGGATGTAACTAAGGTAGGTAATGTTAAGGATATAACTAAGGTAGGTAATGTTACGGATATAACTAAGGTAGGTAATGTTACGGATGTAACTAAGGTAGGTAATGTTACGGATATAACTAAGTTAGGTAATGTTACGGATATAACTAAGGTAGGTAATGTTACGGATGTAACTAAGGTAGGTAATGTTACGGATGTAACTAAGGTAGGTAATATTATGGATATAACTAAGGTAGGTAATGTTACGGATGTAACTAAGGTAGGTAATGTTACGGATGTAACTAAGGTAGGTAATATTACGGATATAACTAAGGTAGGTAATGTTACGGATATAACTAAGGTAGTTAATATTACGGATGTAACTAAGGTAGGTAATGTTACAGATATAACTAAGGTAGGTAATGTTACGGATGTAACTAAGGTAGGTAATGTTACGGATATAACTAAGATAGGTAATGTTACGGATATAACTAAGGTAGGTAATGTTACGGATATAACTAAGGTATGTAATGTTACGGATATAACTAAGGTAGGTAATGTTACGGATGTAACTAAGGTAGGTAATGTTATGGATGTAACTAAGGTAGGTAATGTTACGGATGTAACTAAGGTAGGTAATGTTACGGATGTAACTAAGGTAGGAAATTTTACGGATATAACTAAGGTAGATAATGTTACGGATATAACTAAGGTAGGTAATGTTACGGATGTAACTAAGGTAGGTAATGTTACGGATGTAACTAAGGTAGGTAATTTTACGGATATAACTAGGGTAGGTAATGTTACGGATGTAACTAAGGTAGGTAATGTTACTGATGTAACTAAGGTAGGTAATGTTACGGATGTAACTAAGGTAGGTCATATTACGGATGTAATTAAGGTAGGTAATGTTACGGATATAACTAAGGTAGATAATGTTACGGATATAACTAAGGTAGGTAATGTTACGGATATAACTAAGGTAGGTAATGTTACGGATATAACTAAGGTAGGTAATGTTACGGATATAACTAAGGTAGGTAATGTTACGGATATAACTAAGGTAAGTAATGTTACGGATGTAACTAAGGTAGGTCATATTACGGATGTAACTAAGGTAGGTAATGTTACGGATATAACTAAGGTAGGTAATGTTACGGATATAACTAAGGTAGGTAATGTTATAGATATAACTAAGGTAGGTAATGTTACGGATGTAACTAAGGTAGGTAATGTTAAGGATATAACTAAGGTAGGTAATGTTACGGATATAACTAAGGTAGGTAATGTTACGGATGTAACTAAGGTATGTAATGTTACGGATATAACTAAGTTAGGTAATGTTACGGATATAACTAAGGTAGGTAATGTTTCGGATGTAACTAAGGTAGGTAATGTTACAGATGTAACTAAGGTAGGTAATATTATGGATATAACTAAGGTAGGTAATGTTACGGATGTAACTAAGGTAGGTAATGTTACGGATGTAACTAAGGTAGGTAATATTACGGATATAACTAAGGTAGGTAATATTACGGATATAACTAAGGTAGGTAATATTACATATGTAACTAAGGTAGGTAATATTACGGATATAACTAAGGTAGGTCATATTACGGATGTAACTAAGGTAGGTAATGTTACTGATATAACTAAGGTAGGTAATGTTACGGATATAACTAAGGTAGGTAATGTTACGGAAATAACTAAGGTAGGTAATGTTACGGATATAACTAATGTAGGTAATGTTACGGATGTAACTAAGGTAGGTTATGTTACGGATGTAACTAAGGTAGGTAATATTACGGATATAACTAAGGTAGTTAATATTACGGATGTAACTAAGGTAGTTAATATTACGGATGTAACTAAGGTAGGTAATGTTACGGATATAACTAAGGTAGTTAATATTACGGATGTAACTAAGGTAGGTAATGTTACAGATATAACTAAGGTAGGTAATGTTACGGATGTAACTAATGTAGGTCATATTACGGATGTAACTAAGGTAGGTAATGTTACGGATATAACTAAGGTAGTTAATATTACGGATGTAACTAAGGTAGGTAATGTTACAGATATAACTAAGGTAGGTAATGTTACGGATGTAACTAAGGTAGTTCATATTACGGATGTAACTAAGGTAGGTAATATTACGGATATAACTAAGGTAGGTAATATTACGGATATAACTAAGATAGGTAATGTTACGGATATAACTAAGGTAGGTAATGTTATGGATATATCTAAGGTAGGTAATGTTACGGATGTAACTAAGGTAGGTAATGTTACGGATGTAACTAAGGTAGGTCATATTACGGATGTAACTAAGGTAGGTAATGTTACGGATATAACTAAGGTAGGTAATGTTACGGATATAACTAAGGTAGGTAATGTTACGGATATAACTAAGGTAGGTAATGTTACGGATGTAACTAAGGTAGGTAATATTACGGATGTAACTAAGGTAGGTAATGTTATAGATATAACTAAGGTAGGTAATGTTACGGATGTAACTAAGGTAGGTAATGTTACGGATGTAACTAAGGTAGGTAATGTTACGGATGTAACTAAGGTAGGTAATATTATGGATATAACTAAGGTAGGTAATGTTACGGATGTAACTAAGGTAGGTAATGTTACGGATGTAACTAAGGTAGGTAATATTACGGATATAACTAAGGTAGGTAATGTTACGGATATAACTAAGGTAAGTAATGTTACGGATCTAACTAAGGTAGGTCATATTACGGATGTAACTAAGGTAGGTAATGTTATAGATATAACTAAGGTAGGTAATGTTACGGATATAACTAAGGTAGGTAATGTTACGGATGTAACTAAGGTAGGTAATGTTACGGATATAACTAAGTTAGGTAATGTTACGGATATAACTAAGGTAGGTAATGTTACGGATGTAACTAAGGTAGGTAATGTTACGGATGTAACTAAGGTAGGTAATATTATGGATATAACTAAGGTAGGTAATGTTACGGATGTAACTAAGGTAGGTAATGTTACGGATGTAACTAAGGTAGGTAATATTACGGATATAACTAAGGTAGATAATGTTACGGATATAACTAAGGTAGTTAATATTACGGATGTAACTAAGGTAGGTAATGTTACAGATATAACTAAGGTAGGTAATGTTACGGATGTAACTAAGGTAGGTCATATTACGGATGTAACTAAGGTAGGTAATATTACGGATATAACTAAGGTAGGTAATATTACGGATATAACTAAGGTAGGTAATGTTACGGATGTAACTAAGGTAGGTAATGTTACGGATATAACTAAGATAGGTAATGTTACGGATATAACTTAGGTAGGTAATGTTATGGATGTATCTAAGGTAGTTAATGTTACGGATGTAACTAAGGTAGGTAATGTTACGGATGTAACTAAGGTAGGTAATGTAACTAAGGTAGGTAATGTTACGGATATAACTAAGGTAGGTAATGTTACGAATATAACTAAGGTATGTAATGTTACGGATATAACTAAGGTGGGTAATGTTACGGATGTAACTAAGGTAGGTAATGTTATGGATGTAACTAAGGTAGGTAATGTTACGGATGTAACTAAGGTAGGTAATGTTACGGATGTAACTAAGTTAGGAAATTTTACGGATATAACTAAGGTAGATAATGTTACGGATATAACTAAGGTAGGTAATGTTACGGATGTAACTAAGGTAGGTAATGTTACGGATGTAACTAAGGTAGGTAATTTTACGGATATAACTAGGGTAGGTAATGTTACGGATGTAACTAAGGTAGTTAATGTTACTGATGTAACTAAGGTAGGTAATGTTACGGATGTAATTAATGTAGGTAATGTTACGGATGTAACTAAGGTAGGTAATGTTACGGATGTAACTAAGGTAGGTAATGTTACGCATATAACTAAGGTAGGTAATGTTACGGATATAACTAAAGTAGGTAATATTACGGATGTATCTAAGGTAGGTAATGTTACGGATGTAACTAAGGTAGGTAATGTTACGGATGTAACTAAGGTAGGTAATGTTACGGATGTAACTAAGGTAGGTAATGTTAAGGATATAACTAAGGTAGGTAATGTTACGGATATAACTAAGGTAGGTAATGTTACGGATGTAACTAAGGTAGGTAATATTACGGATGTAACTAAGGTAGGTAATGTTATAGATATAACTAAGGTAGGTAATGTTACGGATGTAACTAAGGTAGGTAATGTTAAGGATATAACTAAGGTAGGTAATGTTACGGATATAACTAAGGTAGGTAATGTTACGGATGTAACTAAGGTAGGTAATGTTACGGATATAACTAAGTTAGGTAATGTTACGGATATAACTAAGGTAGGTAATGTTACGGATGTAACTAAGGTAGGTAATGTTACGGATATAACTAAGGTAGGTAATGTTACGGATATAACTAAGGTAGGTAATGTTACGGATATAACTAAGGTAGGTAATGTTACGGATGTAACCAAGGTAGGTAATATTACGGATGTAACTAAGGTAGGTAATGTTATAGATATAACTAAGGTAGGTAATGTTACGGATGTAACTAAGGTAGGTAATGTTACGGATGTAACTAAGGTAGGTAATGTTACGGATGTAACTAAGGTAGGTAATATTACGGATATAACTAAGGTAGGTAATGTTACGGATATAACTAAGGTAAGTAATGTTACGGATGTAACTAAGGTAGGTCATATTACGGATGTAACTAAGGTAGGTAATGTTATAGATATAACTAAGGTAGGTAATGTTACGGATATAACTAAGGTAGGTAATGTTACGGATGTAACTAAGGTAGGTAATGTTACGGATATAACTAAGTTAGGTAATGTTACGGATATAACTAAGGTAGGTAATGTTACGGATGTAACTAAGGTAGGTAATGTTACGGATGTAACTAAGGTAGGTAATATTATGGATATAACTAAGGTAGGTAATGTTACGGATGTAACTAAGGTAGGTAATGTTACGGATGTAACTAAGTTTGGAAATTTTACGGATATAACTAAGGTAGATAATGTTACGGATATAACTAAGGTAGGTAATGTTACGGATGTAACTAAGGTAGGTAATGTTACGGATGTAACTAAGGTAGGTAATTTTACGGATATAACTAAGGTAGGTAATGTTACTGATGTAACTAAGGTAGGTAATGTTACGGATGTAATTAATGTAGGTAATGTTACGGATGTAACTAAGGTAGGTAATGTTATGGATGTAACTAAGGTAGGTAATGTTACGCATATAACTAAGGTAGGTAATGTTACGGATATAACTAAAGTAGGTAATATTACGGATGTATCTAAGGTAGGTAATGTTACGGATGTAACTAAGGTAGGTAATGTTACGGATGTAACTAAGGTAGGTAATGTTACGGATGTAACTAAGGTAGGTAATGTTAAGGATATAACTAAGGTAGGTAATGTTACGGATATAACTAAGGTAGGTAATGTTACGGATGTAACTAAGGTAGGTAATATTACGGATGTAACTAAGGTAGGTAATGTTATAGATATAACTAAGGTAGGTAATGTTACGGATGTAACTAAGGTAGGTAATGTTAAGGATATAACTAAGGTAGGTAATGTTATGGATATAACTAAGGTAGGTAATGTTACGGATGTAACTAAGGTAGGTAATGTTACGGATATAACTAAGTTAGGTAATTTTACGGATATAACTAAGGTAGGTAATGTTACGGATGTAACTAAGGTAGGTAATGTTACGGATATAACTAAGGTAGGTAATGTTACGGATATAACTAAGGTAGGTAATGTTACGGATATAACTAAGGTAGGTAATGTTACGGATGTAACCAAGGTAGGTAATATTACGGATGTAACTAAGGTAGGTAATGTTATAGATATAACTAAGGTAGGTAATGTTACGGATGTAACTAAGGTAGGTAATGTTAAGGATATAACTAAGGTAGGTAATGTTACGGATATAACTAAGGTAGGTAATGTTACGGATGTAACTAAGGTAGGTAATGTTACGGATATAACTAAGTTAGGTAATGTTACGGATATAACTAAGGTAGGTAATGTTACGGATGTAACTAAGGTAGGTAATGTTACGGATGTAACTAAGGTAGGTAATATTATGGATATAACTAAGGTAGGTAATGTTACAGATGTAACTAAGGTAGGTAATGTTACGGATGTAACTAAGGTAGGTAATATTACGGATATAACTAAGGTAGGTAATGTTACGGATATAACTAAGGTAAGTAATGT
This sequence comes from Osedax fenrisi, assembly GCA_964019155.1. Taxonomy (NCBI): domain Eukaryota; kingdom Metazoa; phylum Annelida; class Polychaeta; order Sabellida; family Siboglinidae; genus Osedax; species Osedax fenrisi. The sequence goes on along the minus strand of OZ025241.1, from coordinate 65,918,463 downwards.
TACGGATGTAACTAAGGTAGGTCATATTACGGATGTAACTAAGGTAGGTAATGTTATAGATATAACTAAGGTAGGTAATGTTACGGATATAACTAAGGTAGGTAATGTTACGGATGTAACTAAGGTAGGTAATGTTACGGATATAACTAAGTTAAGTAATGTTACGGATATAACTAAGGTAGGTAATGTTACGGATGTAACTAAGGTAGGTAATGTTACGGATGTAACTAAGGTAGGTAATATTATGGATATAACTAAGGTAGGTAATGTTACGGATGTAACTAAGGTAGGTAATGTTACGGATGTAACTAAGGTAGGTAATATTACGGATATAACTAAGGTAGATAATATTACGGATATAACTAAGGTAGTTAATATTACGGATGTAACTAAGGTAGGTAATGTTACAGATATAACTAAGGTAGGTAATGTTACGGATGTAACTAAGGTAGGTCATATTACGGATGTAACTAAGGTAGGTAATATTACGGATATAACTAAGGTAGGTAATATTACGGATATAACTAAGGTAGGTAATGTTACGGATGTAACTAAGGTAGGTAATGTTACGGATATAACTAAGATAGGTAATGTTACGGATATAACTTAGGTAGGTAATGTTATGGATGTATCTAAGGTAGGTAATGTTACGGATGTAACTAAGGTAGGTAATGTTACGGATGTAACTAAGGTAGGTAATGTAACTAAGGTAGGTAATGTTACGGATATAACTAAGGTAGGTCATATTACGGATGTAACTAAGGTAGGTAATGTTACGGATATAACTAAGGTAGGTAACGTTACGGATATAACTAAGGTAGGTAATATTACGGATATAACTAAGGTAGGTAATGTTACGGATGTAAATAAGGTAGGTAATGTTACGGATATAACTAAGGTAAGTAATGTTACGGATGTAACTAAGGTAGGTCATATTACGGATGTAACTAAGGTAGGTAATGTTATAGATATAACTAAGGTAGGTAATGTTACGGATGTAACTAGGGTAGGTAATGTTAAGGATATAACTAAGGTAGGTAATGTTACGGATATAACTAAGGTAGGTAATATTACGGATGTAACTAAGGTAGGTAATGTTACGGATATAACTAAGTTAGGTAATGTTACGGATATAACTAAGGTAGGTAATATTACGGATATAACTAAGGTAGGTAATGTTACGGATGTAACTAAGGTAGGTAATGTTACAGATATAACTAAGATAGGTAATGTTACGGATATAACTAAGGTAGGTAATGTTATGGATGTATCTAAGGTAGGTAATGTTACGGATGTAACTAAGGTAGGTAATGTTACGGATGTAACTAAGGTAGGTCATATTACGGATGTAACTAAGGTAGGTAATGTTACGGATATAACTAAGGTAGGTAACGTTACGGATATAACTAAGGTAGGTAATATTACGGATATAACTAAGGTAGGTAATGTTACGGATGTAACTAAGGTAGGTAATGTTACGGATATAACTAAGGTAAGTAATGTTACGGATGTAACTAAGGTAGGTCATATTACGGATGTAACTAAGGTAGGTAATGTTATAGATATAACTAAGGTAGGTAATGTTACGGATGTAACTAGGGTAGGTAATGTTAAGGATATAACTAAGGTAGGTAATGTTACGGATATAACTAAGGTAGGTAATATTACGGATGTAACTAAGGTAGGTAATGTTACGGATATAACTAAGTTAGGTAATGTTACGGATATAACTAAGGTAGGTAATGTTACGGATGTAACTAAGGTAGGTAATGTTACGGATGTAACTAAGGTAGGTAATATTATGGATATAACTAAGGTAGGTAATGTTACGGATGTAACTAAGGTAGGTAATGTTACGGATGTAACTAAGGTAGGTAATATTACGGATATAACTAAGGTAGGTAATGTTACGGATATAACTAAGGTAAGTAATGTTATGGATGTAACTAAGGTAGGTCATATTACGGATGTAACTAAGGTAGGTAATGTTACAGATATAACTAATGTAGGTAATGTTACGGATGTAACTAAGGTAGGTAATGTTAAGGATATAACTAAGGTAGGTAATGTTACGGATATAACTAAGGTAGGTAATGTTACGGATGTAACTAAGGTAGGTAATGTTACGGATATAACTAAGTTAGGTAATGTTACGGATATAACTAAGGTAGGTAATGTTACGGATGTAACTAAGGTAGGTAATGTTACGGATGTAACTAAGGTAGGTAATATTATGGATATAACTAAGGTAGGTAATGTTACGGATGTAACTAAGGTAGGTAATGTTACGGATGTAACTAAGGTAGGTAATATTACGGATATAACTAAGGTAGGTAATGTTACGGATATAACTAAGGTAGTTAATATTACGGATGTAACTAAGGTAGGTAATGTTACAGATATAACTAAGGTAGGTAATGTTACGGATGTAACTAAGGTAGGTAATGTTACGGATATAACTAAGATAGGTAATGTTACGGATATAACTAAGGTAGGTAATGTTACGGATATAACTAAGGTATGTAATGTTACGGATATAACTAAGGTAGGTAATGTTACGGATGTAACTAAGGTAGGTAATGTTATGGATGTAACTAAGGTAGGTAATGTTACGGATGTAACTAAGGTAGGTAATGTTACGGATGTAACTAAGGTAGGAAATTTTACGGATATAACTAAGGTAGATAATGTTACGGATATAACTAAGGTAGGTAATGTTACGGATGTAACTAAGGTAGGTAATGTTACGGATGTAACTAAGGTAGGTAATTTTACGGATATAACTAGGGTAGGTAATGTTACGGATGTAACTAAGGTAGGTAATGTTACTGATGTAACTAAGGTAGGTAATGTTACGGATGTAACTAAGGTAGGTAATGTTACGGATGTAACTAAGGTAGGTAATGTTACGGATATAACTAAGATAGGTAATGTTACGGATATAACTTAGGTAGGTAATGTTATGGATGTATCTAAGGTAGGTAATGTTACGGATGTAACTAAGGTAGGTAATGTTACGGATGTAACTAAGGTAGGTAATGTAACTAAGGTAGGTAATGTTACGGATATAACTAAGGTAGGTAATGTTACGGATATAACTAAGGTAGGTAATATTACGGATATAACTAAGGTAGGTAATGTTACGGATGTAACTAAGGTAGGTAATGTTACAGATATAACTAAGATAGGTAATGTTACGGATATAACTAAGGTAGGTAATGTTATGGATGTATCTAAGGTAGGTAATGTTACGGATGTAACTAAGGTAGGTAATGTTACGGATGTAACTAAGGTAGGTCATATTACGGATGTAACTAAGGTAGGTAATGTTACGGATATAACTAAGGTAGGTAACGTTACGGATATAACTAAGGTAGGTAATATTACGGATATAACTAAGGTAGGTAATGTTACGGATGTAACTAAGGTAGGTAATGTTACGGATATAACTAAGGTAAGTAATGTTACGGATGTAACTAAGGTAGGTCATATTACGGATGTAACTAAGGTAGGTAATGTTATAGATATAACTAAGGTAGGTAATGTTACGGATGTAACTAGGGTAGGTAATGTTAAGGATATAACTAAGGTAGGTAATGTTACGGATATAACTAAGGTAGGTAATATTACGGATGTAACTAAGGTAGGTAATGTTACGGATATAACTAAGTTAGGTAATGTTACGGATATAACTAAGGTAGGTAATGTTACGGATGTAACTAAGGTAGGTAATGTTACGGATGTAACTAAGGTAGGTAATATTATGGATATAACTAAGGTAGGTAATGTTACGGATGTAACTAAGGTAGGTAATGTTACGGATGTAACTAAGGTAGGTAATATTACGGATATAACTAAGGTAGGTAATGTTACGGATATAACTAAGGTAAGTAATGTTATGGATGTAACTAAGGTAGTTCATATTACGGATGTAACTAAGGTAGGTAATGTTACAGATATAACTAATGTAGGTAATGTTACGGATGTAACTAAGGTAGGTAATGTTAAGGATATAACTAAGGTAGGTAATGTTACGGATATAACTAAGGTAGGTAATGTTACGGATGTAACTAAGGTAGGTAATGTTACGGATATAACTAAGTTAGGTAATGTTACGGATATAACTAAGGTAGGTAATGTTACGGATGTAACTAAGGTAGGTAATGTTACGGATGTAACTAAGGTAGGTAATATTATGGATATAACTAAGGTAGGTAATGTTACGGATGTAACTAAGGTAGGTAATGTTACGGATGTAACTAAGGTAGGTAATATTACGGATATAACTAAGGTAGGTAATGTTACGGATATAACTAAGGTAGTTAATATTACGGATGTAACTAAGGTAGGTAATGTTACAGATATAACTAAGGTAGGTAATGTTACGGATGTAACTAAGGTAGGTAATGTTACGGATATAACTAAGATAGGTAATGTTACGGATATAACTAAGGTAGGTAATGTTACGGATATAACTAAGGTATGTAATGTTACGGATATAACTAAGGTAGGTAATGTTACGGATGTAACTAAGGTAGGTAATGTTATGGATGTAACTAAGGTAGGTAATGTTACGGATGTAACTAAGGTAGGTAATGTTACGGATGTAACTAAGGTAGGAAATTTTACGGATATAACTAAGGTAGATAATGTTACGGATATAACTAAGGTAGGTAATGTTACGGATGTAACTAAGGTAGGTAATGTTACGGATGTAACTAAGGTAGGTAATTTTACGGATATAACTAGGGTAGGTAATGTTACGGATGTAACTAAGGTAGGTAATGTTACTGATGTAACTAAGGTAGGTAATGTTACGGATGTAACTAAGGTAGGTCATATTACGGATGTAATTAAGGTAGGTAATGTTACGGATATAACTAAGGTAGATAATGTTACGGATATAACTAAGGTAGGTAATGTTACGGATATAACTAAGGTAGGTAATGTTACGGATATAACTAAGGTAGGTAATGTTACGGATATAACTAAGGTAGGTAATGTTACGGATATAACTAAGGTAAGTAATGTTACGGATGTAACTAAGGTAGGTCATATTACGGATGTAACTAAGGTAGGTAATGTTACGGATATAACTAAGGTAGGTAATGTTACGGATATAACTAAGGTAGGTAATGTTATAGATATAACTAAGGTAGGTAATGTTACGGATGTAACTAAGGTAGGTAATGTTAAGGATATAACTAAGGTAGGTAATGTTACGGATATAACTAAGGTAGGTAATGTTACGGATGTAACTAAGGTATGTAATGTTACGGATATAACTAAGTTAGGTAATGTTACGGATATAACTAAGGTAGGTAATGTTTCGGATGTAACTAAGGTAGGTAATGTTACAGATGTAACTAAGGTAGGTAATATTATGGATATAACTAAGGTAGGTAATGTTACGGATGTAACTAAGGTAGGTAATGTTACGGATGTAACTAAGGTAGGTAATATTACGGATATAACTAAGGTAGGTAATATTACGGATATAACTAAGGTAGGTAATATTACATATGTAACTAAGGTAGGTAATATTACGGATATAACTAAGGTAGGTCATATTACGGATGTAACTAAGGTAGGTAATGTTACTGATATAACTAAGGTAGGTAATGTTACGGATATAACTAAGGTAGGTAATGTTACGGAAATAACTAAGGTAGGTAATGTTACGGATATAACTAATGTAGGTAATGTTACGGATGTAACTAAGGTAGGTTATGTTACGGATGTAACTAAGGTAGGTAATATTACGGATATAACTAAGGTAGTTAATATTACGGATGTAACTAAGGTAGTTAATATTACGGATGTAACTAAGGTAGGTAATGTTACGGATATAACTAAGGTAGTTAATATTACGGATGTAACTAAGGTAGGTAATGTTACAGATATAACTAAGGTAGGTAATGTTACGGATGTAACTAATGTAGGTCATATTACGGATGTAACTAAGGTAGGTAATGTTACGGATATAACTAAGGTAGTTAATATTACGGATGTAACTAAGGTAGGTAATGTTACAGATATAACTAAGGTAGGTAATGTTACGGATGTAACTAAGGTAGTTCATATTACGGATGTAACTAAGGTAGGTAATATTACGGATATAACTAAGGTAGGTAATATTACGGATATAACTAAGATAGGTAATGTTACGGATATAACTAAGGTAGGTAATGTTATGGATATATCTAAGGTAGGTAATGTTACGGATGTAACTAAGGTAGGTAATGTTACGGATGTAACTAAGGTAGGTCATATTACGGATGTAACTAAGGTAGGTAATGTTACGGATATAACTAAGGTAGGTAATGTTACGGATATAACTAAGGTAGGTAATGTTACGGATATAACTAAGGTAGGTAATGTTACGGATGTAACTAAGGTAGGTAATATTACGGATGTAACTAAGGTAGGTAATGTTATAGATATAACTAAGGTAGGTAATGTTACGGATGTAACTAAGGTAGGTAATGTTACGGATGTAACTAAGGTAGGTAATGTTACGGATGTAACTAAGGTAGGTAATATTATGGATATAACTAAGGTAGGTAATGTTACGGATGTAACTAAGGTAGGTAATGTTACGGATGTAACTAAGGTAGGTAATATTACGGATATAACTAAGGTAGGTAATGTTACGGATATAACTAAGGTAAGTAATGTTACGGATCTAACTAAGGTAGGTCATATTACGGATGTAACTAAGGTAGGTAATGTTATAGATATAACTAAGGTAGGTAATGTTACGGATATAACTAAGGTAGGTAATGTTACGGATGTAACTAAGGTAGGTAATGTTACGGATATAACTAAGTTAGGTAATGTTACGGATATAACTAAGGTAGGTAATGTTACGGATGTAACTAAGGTAGGTAATGTTACGGATGTAACTAAGGTAGGTAATATTATGGATATAACTAAGGTAGGTAATGTTACGGATGTAACTAAGGTAGGTAATGTTACGGATGTAACTAAGGTAGGTAATATTACGGATATAACTAAGGTAGATAATGTTACGGATATAACTAAGGTAGTTAATATTACGGATGTAACTAAGGTAGGTAATGTTACAGATATAACTAAGGTAGGTAATGTTACGGATGTAACTAAGGTAGGTCATATTACGGATGTAACTAAGGTAGGTAATATTACGGATATAACTAAGGTAGGTAATATTACGGATATAACTAAGGTAGGTAATGTTACGGATGTAACTAAGGTAGGTAATGTTACGGATATAACTAAGATAGGTAATGTTACGGATATAACTTAGGTAGGTAATGTTATGGATGTATCTAAGGTAGTTAATGTTACGGATGTAACTAAGGTAGGTAATGTTACGGATGTAACTAAGGTAGGTAATGTAACTAAGGTAGGTAATGTTACGGATATAACTAAGGTAGGTAATGTTACGAATATAACTAAGGTATGTAATGTTACGGATATAACTAAGGTGGGTAATGTTACGGATGTAACTAAGGTAGGTAATGTTATGGATGTAACTAAGGTAGGTAATGTTACGGATGTAACTAAGGTAGGTAATGTTACGGATGTAACTAAGTTAGGAAATTTTACGGATATAACTAAGGTAGATAATGTTACGGATATAACTAAGGTAGGTAATGTTACGGATGTAACTAAGGTAGGTAATGTTACGGATGTAACTAAGGTAGGTAATTTTACGGATATAACTAGGGTAGGTAATGTTACGGATGTAACTAAGGTAGTTAATGTTACTGATGTAACTAAGGTAGGTAATGTTACGGATGTAATTAATGTAGGTAATGTTACGGATGTAACTAAGGTAGGTAATGTTACGGATGTAACTAAGGTAGGTAATGTTACGCATATAACTAAGGTAGGTAATGTTACGGATATAACTAAAGTAGGTAATATTACGGATGTATCTAAGGTAGGTAATGTTACGGATGTAACTAAGGTAGGTAATGTTACGGATGTAACTAAGGTAGGTAATGTTACGGATGTAACTAAGGTAGGTAATGTTAAGGATATAACTAAGGTAGGTAATGTTACGGATATAACTAAGGTAGGTAATGTTACGGATGTAACTAAGGTAGGTAATATTACGGATGTAACTAAGGTAGGTAATGTTATAGATATAACTAAGGTAGGTAATGTTACGGATGTAACTAAGGTAGGTAATGTTAAGGATATAACTAAGGTAGGTAATGTTACGGATATAACTAAGGTAGGTAATGTTACGGATGTAACTAAGGTAGGTAATGTTACGGATATAACTAAGTTAGGTAATGTTACGGATATAACTAAGGTAGGTAATGTTACGGATGTAACTAAGGTAGGTAATGTTACGGATATAACTAAGGTAGGTAATGTTACGGATATAACTAAGGTAGGTAATGTTACGGATATAACTAAGGTAGGTAATGTTACGGATGTAACCAAGGTAGGTAATATTACGGATGTAACTAAGGTAGGTAATGTTATAGATATAACTAAGGTAGGTAATGTTACGGATGTAACTAAGGTAGGTAATGTTACGGATGTAACTAAGGTAGGTAATGTTACGGATGTAACTAAGGTAGGTAATATTACGGATATAACTAAGGTAGGTAATGTTACGGATATAACTAAGGTAAGTAATGTTACGGATGTAACTAAGGTAGGTCATATTACGGATGTAACTAAGGTAGGTAATGTTATAGATATAACTAAGGTAGGTAATGTTACGGATATAACTAAGGTAGGTAATGTTACGGATGTAACTAAGGTAGGTAATGTTACGGATATAACTAAGTTAGGTAATGTTACGGATATAACTAAGGTAGGTAATGTTACGGATGTAACTAAGGTAGGTAATGTTACGGATGTAACTAAGGTAGGTAATATTATGGATATAACTAAGGTAGGTAATGTTACGGATGTAACTAAGGTAGGTAATGTTACGGATGTAACTAAGGTAGGTAATATTACGGATATAACTAAGGTAGATAATATTACGGATATAACTAAGGTAGTTAATATTACGGATGTAACTAAGGTAGGTAATGTTACAGATATAACTAAGGTAGGTAATGTTACGGATGTAACTAAGGTAGGTCATATTACGGATGTAACTAAGGTAGGTAATATTACGGATATAACTAAGGTAGGTAATATTACGGATATAACTAAGGTAGGTAATGTTACGGATGTAACTAAGGTAGGTAATGTTACGGATATAACTAAGATAGGTAATGTTACGGATATAACTTAGGTAGGTAATGTTATGGATGTATCTAAGGTAGGTAATGTTACGGATGTAACTAAGGTAGGTAATGTTACGGATGTAACTAAGGTAGGTAATGTAACTAAGGTAGGTAATGTTACGGATATAACTAAGGTAGGTAATGTTACGAATATAACTAAGGTATGTAATGTTACGGATATAACTAAGGTAGGTAATGTTACGGATGTAACTAAGGTAGGTAATGTTATGGATGTAACTAAGGTAGGTAATGTTACGGATGTAACTAAGGTAGGTAATGTTACGGATGTAACTAAGTTAGGAAATTTTACGGATATAACTAAGGTAGATAATGTTACGGATATAACTAAGGTAGGTAATGTTACGGATGTAACTAAGGTAGGTAATGTTACGGATGTAACTAAGTTAGGTAATTTTACGGATATAACTAGGGTAGGTAATGTTACGGATGTAACTAAGGTAGGTAATGTTACTGATGTAACTAAGGTAGGTAATGTTACGGATGTAATTAATGTAGGTAATGTTACGGATGTAACTAAGGTAGGTAATGTTACGGATGTAACTAAGGTAGGTAATGTTACGCATATAACTAAGGTAGGTAATGTTACGGATATAACTAAAGTAGGTAATATTACGGATGTATCTAAGGTAGGTAATGTTACGGATGTAACTAAGGTAGGTAATGTAACTAAGGTAGGTAATGTTACGGATGTAACTAAATTAAGTAATGTTACGGATGTAACTAAGGTAGGTAATGTTACGAATATAACTAAGGTAGGTAATGTTACGGATGTAACTAAGGTAGGTAATATTACGGATGTAACTAAGGTATGTAATGTTACGCATATAACTAAGGTAGGTAATGTTACGGATGTAACTAAGGTAGGTAATGTTACGGATGTAACTAAGGTAGGTAATGTTACGGATGTAACTAAGGTAGGTAATGTTACGGATGTAACTAAGGTAGGTAATGTTAAGAATATAACTAAGGTAGGTAATGTTACGGATATAACTAAGGTAGGTAATGTTACGGATGTAACTAAGGTAGGTAATGTTACGGATATAACTAAGTTAGGTAATGTTACGGATATAACTAAGGTAGGTAATGTTACGGATGTAACTAAGGTAGGTAATGTTACGGATGTAACTAAGGTAGGTAATATTATGGATATAACTAAGGTAGGTAATGTTACGGATGTAACTAAGGTAGGTAATGTTACGGATGTAACTAAGGTAGGTAATGTTACGGATGTAACTAAGGTAGGAAATTGTACGGATATAACTAAGGTAGATAATGTTACGGATATAACTAAGGTAGGTAATGTTACGGATGTAACTAAGGTAGGTAATGTTACGGATGTAACTAAGGTAGGTAATTTTACGGATATAACTAGGGTAGGTAATGTTACGGATGTAACTAAGGTAGGTAATGTTACTGATGTAACTAAGGTAGGTAATGTTACGGATGTAATTAATGTAGGTAATGTTACGGATGTAACTAAGGTAGGTAATGTTACGGATGTAACTAAGGTAGGTAATGTTACGCATATAACTAAGGTAGGTAATGTTACGGATATAACTAAGGTAGGTAATGTTACGGATGTAACTAAGGTAGGTAATGTTATGGATATAACTAAGGTAGGTAATGTTACGGATGTAACTAAGGTAGGTAATGTTACGGATGTAACTAAGGTAGGTCATATTACGGATGTAACTAAGGTAGGTAATGTTACGGATATAACTAAGGTAGGTAATGTTACGGATATAACTAAGGTAGGTAATGTTACGGATATAACTAAGGTAGGTAATGTTACGTATATAACTAAGGTAGGTAATGTTACGGATATAACTAAGGTAGGTAATGTTACGGATATAACTAAGGTAAGTAATGTTACGGATGTAACTAAGGTAGGTCATATTACGGATGTAACTAAGGTAGGTAATGTTACGGATATAACTAAGGTAGGTAATGTTACGGATATAACTAAGGTAGGTAATGTTATAGATATAACTAAGGTAGGTAATGTTACGGATGTAACTAAGGTAGGTAATGTTAAGGATATAACTAAGGTAGGTAATGTTACGGATATAACTAAGGTAGGTAATGTTACGGATGTAACTAAGGTATGTAATGTTACGGATATAACTAAGTTAGGTAATGTTACGGATATAACTAAGGTAGGTAATGTTACGGATGTAACTAAGGTAGGTAATGTTACGGATGTAACTAAGGTAGGTAATATTATGGATATAACTAAGGTAGGTAATGTTACGGATGTAACTAAGGTAGGTAATATTACGGATGTAACTAAGGTAGGTAATATTACGGATATAACTAAGGTAGGTAATATTACGGATATAACTAAGGTAGGTAATATTACATATGTAACTAAGGTAGGTCAAATTACGGATATAACTAAGGTAGGTCATATTACGGATGTAACTAAGGTAGGTAATGTTACGGATATAACTAAGGTAGGTAATGTTACGGATATAACTAAGGTAAGTAATGTTACGGATGTAACTAAGGTAGGTCATATTACGGATGTAACTAAGGTAGGTAATGTTACGGATATAACTAAGGTAGGTAATGTTACGGATATAACTAAGGTAGGTAATGTTATAGATATAACTAAGGTAGGTAATGTTACGGATGTAACTAAGGTAGGTAATGTTAAGGATATAACTAAGGTAGGTAATGTTACGGATATAACTAAGGTAGGTAATGTTAAGGATATAACTAAGGTAGGTAATGTTACGGATGTAACTAAGGTATGTAATGTTACGGATATAACTAAGTTAGGTAATGTTACGGATATAACTAAGGTAGGTAATGTTACGGATGTAACTAAGGTAGGTAATGTTACGGATGTAACTAAGGTAGGTAATGTTACGGATATAACTAAGGTAGTTAATATTACGGATATAACTAAGGTAGGTAATGTTACGGATGTAACTAAGGTAGGTAATGTTACGGATGTAACTAAGGTAGGTAATGTTACGGATGTAACTAAGGTAGGTAATGTTACGGACATAACTAATGTAGGTAATGTTACGGATATAACTAAGGTAGGTAATGTTATGAATGTAACTAAGGTAAGTAATGTTACGGATATAACTAAGGTAGGTAATGTTACGGATATAACTAAGGTAGTTAATATTACAGATATAACTAAGGTAGGTAATGTTACGGATGTAACTAAGGTAGGTAATGTTACGGATGTAACTAAGGTAGGTAATGTTACGGATGTAACTAAGGTAGGTAATGTTACGGATATAACTAATGTAGGTAATGTTACGGATATAACTAAGGTAGGTAATGTTATGAATGTAACTAAGGTAGGTAATGTTACGGATGTAACTAAGGTAGGTAATGTTACGGATATAACTAATGTAGGTAATGTTACGGATGTAACTAAGGTAGGTAATATTACGGATGTAACTAAGGTAGGTAATGTTACGGATGTAACTAAGGTAGGTAATGTTATGGATGTAACTAAGGTAGGTAATGTTACGGATGTAACTAAGGTAGGTAATGTTACGGATATAACTAAGGTAGTTAATATTACGGATATAACTAAGGTAGGTAATGTTACGGATGTAACTAAGGTAGGTAATGTTACGGATGTAACTAAGGTAGGTAATGTTACGGATGTAACTAAGGTAGGTAATGTTACGGATATAACTAAGGTAGGTAATGTTACGGATATAACTAAGGTAGTTAATATTACGGATATAACTAAGGTAGGTAATGTTACGGATGTAACTAAGGTAGGTAATGTTACGGATGTAACTAATGTAGGTAATGTTACGGATGTAACTAAGGTAGGTAATGTTACGGATATAACTAATGTAGGTAATGTTAAGGATATAACTAAGGTAGGTAATGTTACGAATGTAACTAAGGTAGGTAATTTTACGGATGTAACTAAGGTAGGTAATGTTACGGATATAACTAATGTAGGTAATGTTACGGATATAACTAAGGTAGGTAATGTTATGGATGTAACTAATGTAGGTAATGTTACGGATGTAACTAAGGTAGGTAATGTTACGGATGTAACTAAGGTAGGTCATATTACGGATGTAACTAAGGTAGGTAATGTTACGGATATAACTAAGGTAGGTAATGTTACGGATATAACTAAGGTAGGTAATGTTACGGATATAACTAAGGTAGGTAATGTTACGGATATAACTAAGGTAGGTAATATTACGGATATAACTAAGGTAGGTAATGTTACGGATATAACTAAGGTAAGTAATGTTACGAATGTAACTAAGGTAGGTCATATTACGGATGTAACTAAGGTAGGTAATGTTACGGATATAACTAAGGTAGGTAATGTTACGGATATAACTAAGGTAGGTAATGTTATAGATATAACTAAGGTAGGTAATGTTATGGATGTAACTAAGGTAGGTAATGTTAAGGATATAACTAAGGTAGGTAATGTTACGGATATAACTAAGGTAGGTAATGTTACGGATGTAACTAAGGTATGTAATGTTACGGATATAACTAAGTTAGGTAATGTTACGGATATAACTAAGGTAGGTAATGTTACGGATGTAACTAAGGTAGGTAATGTTACGATTGTAACTAAGGTAGGTAATATTATGGATATAACTAAGGTAGGTAATGTTACGGATGTAACTAAGGTAGGTAATATTACGGATGTAACTAAGGTAGGTAATATTACGGATATAACTAAGGTAGGTAATATTACGGATATAACTAAGGTAGGTAATATTACATATGTAACTAAGGTAGGTAATATTACGGATATAACTAAGGTAGGTCATATTACGGATGTAACTAAGGTAGGTAATGTTACGGATATAACTAAGGTAGGTAATGTTACGGATATAACTAAGGTAAGTAATGTTACGGATGTAACTAAGGTAGGTCATATTACGGATGTAACTAAGGTAGGTAATGTTACGGATATAACTAAGGTAGGTAATGTTACGGATATAACTAAGGTAGGTAATGTTATAGATATAACTAAGGTAGGTAATGTTACGGATGTAACTAAGGTAGGTAATGTTAAGGATATAACTAAGGTAGGTAATGTTACGGATATAACTAAGGTAGGTAATGTTAAGGATATAACTAAGGTAGGTAATGTTACGGATGTAACTAAGGTATGTAATGTTACGGATATAACTAAGTTAGGTAATGTTACGGATATAACTAAGGTAGGTAATGTTACGGATGTAACTAAGGTAGGTAATGTTACGGATGTAAGTAAGGTAGGTAATGTTACGGATATAACTAAGGTAGTTAATATTACGGATATAACTAAGGTAGGTAATGTTACGGATGTAACTAAGGTAGGTGATGTTACGGATGTAACTAAGGTAGGTAATGTTACGGATGTAACTAAGGTAGGTAATGTTACGGACATAACTAATGTAGGTAATGTTACGGATATAACTAAGGTAGGTAATGTTATGAATGTAACTAAGGTAAGTAATGTTACGGATATAACTAAGGTAGGTAATGTTACGGATATAACTAAGGTAGTTAATATTACAGATATAACTAAGGTAGGTAATGTTACGGATGTAACTAAGGTAGGTAATGTTACGGATGTAACTAAGGTAGGTAATGTTACGGATGTAACTAAGGTAGGTAATGTTACGGATATAACTAATGTAGGTAATGTTACGGATATAACTAAGGTAGGTAATGTTACGAATGTAACTAAGGTAGGTAATGTTACGGATGTAACTAAGGTAGGTAATGTTACGGATATAACTAATGTAGGTAATGTTACGGATGTAACTAAGGTAGGTAATATTACGGATGTAACTAAGGTAGGTAATGTTACGGATGTAACTAAGGTAGGTAATGTTACGGATGTAACTAAGGTAGGTAATGTTACGGATGTAACTAAGGTAGGTAATGTTACGGATATAACTAAGGTAGTTAATATTACGGATATAACTAAGGTAGGTAATGTTACGGATGTAACTAAGGTAGGTAATGTTACGGATGTAACTAAGGTAGGTAATGTTACGGATGTAACTAAGGTAGGTAATGTTACGGATATAACTAAGGTAGGTAATGTTACGGATATAACTAAGGTAGTTAATATTACGGATATAACTAAGGTAGGTAATGTTACGGATGTAACTAAGGTAGGTAATGTTACGGATGTAACTAAGGTAGGTAATGTTACGGATGTAACTAAGGTAGGTAATGTTACGGATATAACTAATGTAGGTAATGTTAAGGATATAACTAAGGTAGGTAATGTTACGAATGTAACTAAGGTAGGTAATTTTACGGATGTAACTAAGGTAGGTAATGTTACGGATATAACTAATGTAGGTAATGTTACGGATATAACTAAGGTAGGTAATGTTACGGATGTAACTAATGTAGGTAATGTTACGGATGTAACTAAGGTAGGTAATGTTACGGATGTAACTAAGGTAGGTAATGTTACGGATATAACTAAGGTAGTTAATATTACGGATATAACTAAGGTAGGTTATGTTACGGATGTAACTAAGGTAGGTTATGTTACGGATGTAACTAAGGTAGGTAATGTTACGGATGTAACTAAGGTAGGTGATGTTACGGATATAACTAATGTAGGTAATGTTACGGATATAACTAAGGTAGGTAATGTTACGGATATAACTAAGGTAGGTAATATTACGGATGTAACTAAGGTAGGTAATGTTACGGATGTAACTAAGGTAGGTAATGTTACGGATATAACTAAGGTACGTAATATTACGGATATAACTAAGGTAGGTAATGTTACGGATATAACTAAGGTAGGTAATGTTACGAATGTAACTAAGGTAGGTAATGTTACGAATGTAACTAAGGTAGGTAATGTTACGGATATAACTAATGTAGGTAATGTTACGGATATAACTAAGGTAGTTAATATTACGGATATAACTAAGGTAGGTAATGTTACGGATGTAACTAAGGTAGGTAATGTTACGGATGTAACTAAGGTAGGTAATGTTACGGATGTAACTAAGGTAGGTAATGTTACGGATATAACTAATGTAGGTAATGTTACGGATATAACTAAGGTAGGTAATGTTACGAATGTAACTAAGGTAGGTAATGTTACGGATGTAACTAAGGTAGGTAATGTTACGGATATAACTAATGTAGGTAATGTTACGGATATAACTAAGGTAGGTATTATTACGGATGTAACTAAGGTAGGTAATGTTACGGATGTAACTAAGGTAGGTAATGTTACGGATATAACTAAGGTAGGTAATGTTACGGATATAACTAAGGTAGGTAATATTACGGATATAACTAAGGTATGTAATGTTACGGATATAACTAAGGTAGGTAATGTTACGAATGTAACTAAGGTAGGTAATGTTACGAATGTAACTAAGGTAGGTAATGTTACAAATCGATATTATGCAATCATTACACAATATATGCATATTACTAAATAGATATTATATTTGAAATAATATTGTCTATAGTATATCAAATGTGAATAGAAAAATAAGTAGTATTGAAATAGTTATAGCGATATAACAAAATTATGACGTAATTATTAGACTATCCCTACACGTGAACATATATTTATATTCATCTGTCACACATATCCTACATTATTTAAGAAAATAACGAAACTTAACAGAAGGAATATCATTTTTTTCGTAATTTCACTTAAAAATGATAGATGGGATTTAACGCGATAAATTATCTGCGTGGCATGAATCGGTGAAGGATTTTAAAAATTCGTGGTAATTTTGACAATTTCAAAGTGATGGATAATAGATAGTTTATATTAATAGATACCCGTTTCAAAGTAATTATAGATGATGGTCAGTATTGAAGAGCATATTACATTAACTTTAATCCCAAATTGAAGAATTATTCTAAATATGTAATCTTTATTTCGGATAATATGAGTGAATTTAATATATGTAATCAAACTTAATCTATTTATGTATCCTATATATTTATTTATTTACAATTAACAAATAATATGCATATATATACTATATATTTCTATTTCATTCTTATTAATTAATAACACAATGCTATATTTAGATATAGAACATATGGTATACTATTTAATATAAATTATAATATGTTTTCCTATTAAATTCCTATTTGATTTATTAAAGTAGAATACATGTTAAATATTTATTGAAATAATACATATGATTACACTAGCAATACAAATTATAATTAGTACACAATACATTATAACGAAATATCTAAAATTAAAACATCCAGGGCGTTATTATTTATAAAGATAAATGTTCAGATTGTAAGTAATGTGCGATGTCTGCAGCGTCAAGTGCCCGTGTGTACACCCGCACCTGTAGTGATTGTATTATCGATGTTTAATGGTATGTAATGGTCATTATAATGTATAGGCAGGAGGCACATATATTTAATAATTTAAATGTAGTTCATTTAGATTATAATAAACAATTGCATTGTATCATATTACATATAATATATCTATAAACTATTGATATAACAGTGTTCGTACATCGTTAACATATAATATATTTGATTCATGATATTACTAATTTAATGTGTAATATATAAATATGGCGTAATCTCTACGCTAGAGTTTTAACGACTAAATAAGAATAACCTCGTCGATAAGACCGGTGTGGTAGAATTCGCCGCATCTAGCCCCGATAGCCAGAGGAACGTCTGTATTGACGAGGCCACCCGACATCGTCTCTGTACTAGCTACCACTCCATTCACGTACAGAACCAATTGTTTACCGTTGTAAACCCAGGCCACGTGGTACCAAACATCTACTTTAACCATCTCCTACGTGTAATCCAGTGCATTAGGTGTAACTTTAGTATATCACATTATCTCTATATCCATTGAATATAAATGGATACTATATAATATAGTGTACTATACAATATTGTATGATTATCAATACATATAATGACAAATCTGGTATTAAATATCACGCGAGTATATATCTACTAACATTATCTAGGTCAACGTTCACTTCATTATTGGTACTCCTTCCTTGGTGATACGCGTTGTTACCATAACCGGACTCGAATGTGGAGTTCTCCAAACAATCTCCGTTACTGAACACCACTGCGTTTTCGACGGCTATCCGTATTTATTGTTATTTAGTTGTTGTGTATTGTATATATCACGTTGCCTACTAACAGTTGGTAGTTTTCTTGAAGAAGGCCATGATAGTAAATTTATAAATAGTTTTACCGGAAAAGTAATCTCTTAAGAATGGTACTTCCAAGTATCCATTGCCATTAAATGCGGCTACTACACCTCTTACTTGATCATCAACTAGATTAACTTTATCACCGACCTTAATAATGTATGATTTAATATTCATTATTTTATAAATTTATAATAATGTTACTAATATTATTTATATAGCGAGAAATAATATATACATATTTTGGTTTATTTACTATATTTACATATAGATGTATTGTATATAAATCGCTATATACAATATTATCGTATTCAGTAGATATATATATATATATATATACATATAGATATATCATATATACGTATAAAGTACTATAGTATTACCTGTATACTGACAGCTCCAGTACAAGTGACGTCATTAAGATGTACGTTATACGGGAAGTGTAGAAGCATATCACTCTCACAATCATTGACGGCACCCATACATGCGCAAAGGAACGCATCGAAAGTAGCTCCGGACGAGCACTTTTGGTACAGACTGTTAGAGTCCTGTAGTAGTTTTAGAGGCGAGTTAGCTAAATATTATCTCCTAAGTAATACATTTTAAATATTATTGAACCTACATATATATATTTATAATATATGTAATTAATTAATTATATATTAATATATATAATATAATGTATATATTAATATATGTAATTAATATATACTTGGGTGTATAATATGTGGCGTACCGTTGGTCTGAATTCTGTCGAATCCTCGGGATTTGTACTATAGGTACACATTCCATCTGCGAATGTATTCGTACATTTTATTACATGTTAAAATATTTAAAATCTGAAGTCAATAATAAAATAATATACTATCGATAATAGCATTTAGATGAAGCGCTAGAACATTAATTCTAAATATAGAACCTGCTCTTCCTACGGGTTTAGCGGTCGGTACGGGAGGAACGCTGGAGTTACATCCTGATTGAACCCTTCTTACGCATGTGACTTTCTTCTGATTCCAGTTCAGATCTCCACAACTCATACGTTTTATGATGTATACTCCATTTACAGGTGTTTTTATACATATGTAGAATCTAGTTGTGTTTTAGTATATCACTAGGTGATGATATTATTGTTTTTATTTAAATACGTAGAAATAGTAACTTTATTAATTAATAATATTATATTTTAGTATATTTTAGTATATTATAAATATCTTACCCGTGACAATTATGTACGTCTGGCATCCACCCCTGTCCTTGTGAAAAGTCACATCTACTACAGTTCACTGGGGCAGCATTACTTGTAGTAGGATTATTGGTAGTCGTAGTGGGTATAGTAGTAGTAGTAGTAGTAGTAGGTGTTGTCGTTGTAGTAGGTGTAGTAGTAGTAGGTGTAGTAGTAGTAGGTGTAGTAGTAGTAGTAGTAGTAGTAGTAGTAGTAGTAGTAGTAGGTGTTGTCGTTGTAGTAGGTGTAGTAGTAGTAGTTGTAGTAGTAGTAGGTGTAGTAGTTGTAGTAGGTGTAGGTGTCGTTGTAGGTGTAGGTGTTGTAGTACATTTTCCATAACATATCTTAGAGCAATTCTCAGTTTTGGTTTCTATAATACCGCTGTAAAAATAATAATTCATAATTAAAAGAATTAAAATAATAATTATATCGTTAATATCTTGTAATATCTCGTAATATCTCGTAATATCTCGTATAGATTACATACGTATGAGCTACCTCATCTGTAAATAATTTGTATAATTACTTTTGTACCCTATATATAGTGAAATCTGTATACGAAATGTAAACGGATACTTATTGTAAATTATAGGTAACTTGTGTATAGTGTATCCAGGAATACACGTACTGTTTATTTAATACATAGATAACTCGCGTGTGTAGATTATATTTAATAGATAGCTACGTATAAATTTCACATTTTAACATAACATTATGTTATGCACGGCGTTAGAATTATATATAATGTATACAAAGCTGTAGGGCTAAATATGGATAACAGTTATGTGTACGAGTGAACGCGTTATAAAGTAGTCGCAGGGTCGTGTCCTTAATGGGCGTCCTTAATGGTGGTAATACCGCCGAGGCTTATCGACATCGTTATCACGCTGAATTGATTCGGGCGATGCTAGAGTGGCAAGCGCTTAACTTTAAGTATACTTACTAATAGGGAACTCATTATAGTAGATATATAGATCTCCGCATGTGTATATACTCATGTTATATATATATAGTAAACTCCCGCTAACTTTGAAATAACGCAAACTAAGATTTTTTACAAAAGCTAGTTTTTTTTACAATTGAAAATAATTTTATATATCAGAAACTCGAAATCTCAGCCATATTTTATCAAACCCTTCGAGTATAAGTAAGCGGAAATTGACATATATTGATATATATATATATTATATATTATATATATATATATATATATATATATATATATATATATGTAATGCCTATATTAGTACATGTGTGTGTTATAAGTTATAAATGATAGATGCTGTATAAGCTAGACGGATAGACGAAAACAAACTCAATATTCTTGGTGCATATCTTCGTTCCGTTCTTTCTGCCTTGCTTTCCGCATTCGGCGTTACATTCACTGTAGTTGCACGCACCACATACGTCTGTTTTTATGAAAGAACGGCTGTCATCGGGTATGTATCAGGTCTGTATAAGGCTTATTAGGGTCGAACGTATTGTAACGTGTACACATGTGTGACCTCCACTGTGACCTCCACTGTGCACAGTGGAGATCACGAGATCGAATTGATACAATAGTCATGCTATCCAACCGACGGTCAACCTGTGCAACTTTCCAGCCTACAGAAATGTAACCCTTATACTGGTTTCGTTTCTATTTCTATAGTAATAAGTCATTACACGATTATTAAAACCCATTCATTAGGTGATTGTTGCCGTGTGTGTACGCATGGATATATATATATATATATATATATATATATATATATATATATATATATTTCTAGGGTGACAGCATAGAAAAGATATTGATCTTAAATTGAAGCCCTATAGAGGAAATAATAATATAAATTAATTATATATTTAATACGAAAAAAAATTTAAATTTAAAACTTCTAATAAATATTTATTATTATTAGTATTATATATATATATATATATATAATTTGATGATACATGTATACATGGCTACTTATAGAGTATTGGCAAAGCCCTTGGGCTTTTGTATTAGTACGTACACATATATCGCTTCATATATAATGTATACGTGCATACAGGTTGCGACTACATGCTGTTGACATCGTATCAGATATTCGTGATGAGTCAAAACCTGGAGAGTCATAACTGATGAGTCATAACCTGGAGTACACGTATCCTTCAAGATTATATCCGTGATGTCCATGATAGCCGCGATGCTATCGACGGGGTAGTAATGTCCGTCGGTAGCTATAGCGAGCATATTTGTTCGTGTTTCGTTTGTTGTAGCTTTATCCCCCATCGCTGTAAGGGTGTAGCGCGCGAAAGTTTCAGAGTAAAGCATCTCACGATTTACCGACTTACGATCATTCGAACGATTTGCGAATAGTCGCTATTTTTCGTAGATCGAATATATTATATATTTGAGAATATTTCCGAATAATAATTTCTGTTTTTTAGATCTAGCATATGTTAGATATTCGCGCGACTATGCGCGGAATGCGGTTTTAAACGCGAATATTCTCCCGAAGTGTATCCGCCTCAGATTCTACGCATGCGATTATATTAGATAACGAGTCGAGTAATAAGTTATTTATATGTAATAAGTTATACAGAGCTGGGCAGTATTGCTGATACAGTATCTATTAAGGCAAAAACTCAGTATCGTAGATACATTTGTATTTGTATTTGTATCTATTATAAAAAGTACAAAAGTATTTGTAATCGTATCTATTAGTCATAAATAGTATCTACGACACATATCTACTAAGACAATTATTTAACAGATACATTTTATTAAATAATATATCATTTGGTCATTATATTTATTTTATATCAATATTTTATAATATCATTTTATACATTAATTTTAATATATATATACATTATATATATATTTTTTTTTTAATAAAATATCTTTTGTAAATATTGAAATTAATTCATTGTTAAAAATTATGATATATCAATTATAGTGATTTATTCTCAAAAACCATTAAATACATTTATTGAAAACGAAGACATTATTTTGATAATATATTTTATATAAAAATTGATTTATAATTCAAAATTATATATTATATAGAAGTATAAAATCATTTTAATAAATATGATAATTCTAAATAATAATAATTAATAATATATTAATAATTTATTTTTTATATATTTGATAATTTACTATATTCATGTTTAACATTCGAAAGTAAAGGTCGCTGATTATTTTTAGTTGAAAAATAGTATATTGTAATAATGTATATTCCTCTATAGTCAAGACTACAGCTATAATGGCTCATAGTATAATTTCAGATGAAATAAACGCTGGCACACTAAAATATTAATCGTGTGCATCATTAAATGTCAATAAATATCAACAAATGTATTCTATATCATCTATTGAAGAACACGTTATAAGGTCTAAATATGTAATATGTCATTTTAAATGAGATATCCCACTAGCTCATTTTAAATGAGATATCCCACTAGCAGTATTTCCAGAAATAATGTCATGAAATATTTTTAGAAAGTTATTTTCTAGTAAGTTAACTACAATTTTAGTGGGTTACCTCTTACTTTCTCCAACTTTCCGGAAAAATAGCAACTTTAAAAGGGGTATCCCACTACAAATTGCTAGAAAATAACTTTCTATTAAACCTTTCCTCACATTATATCCGTATAAAGGGGGTATTTTCCACTACAAGATTTTCCGGCAACTTACACGAAATATTGTAATTTTAAAATCATTTTCTATCAAGTTGTAATGGGATACCCTATAAAGTTATTATATTTCAGGCAAGTTGCCGGAAAGTAATGGTTTTCCCAGTAAAATTATAGTTAACTTTATAAAAATAGTTTTAAAGTTAAAATAATTTTAGTGGGATATCCCCTTAATGTTCCTTGATATGTACTTTCAAATCTACATCGATACATATATATATATATATATATATATATATATATATAAATATAATTTATGTCTATATACTAATAGTATAAATTATACTATTATACTGTATAATACTATATACATTTTATATAATTATAATGTATTTGTATCTACTAAGATGTATCTACTAAGAAAATTATGTATTTGTAATTGTATCTACTATGATTTTTTTTAAAGTAATTTTAGTTGTATCTATTATAAGAAAAAAGTGTATAATTGTAATTGTATCTATTATACATTTTTCGAGTATCGTGCCCAGCTCTGGTAATAACACGGGTGTACGCTATGGAGGCGGCGGAGAGCGTTTCGTTGTGGCTTACCTATAACTATGATAGTTATTCCAGCGTCGTGAAGAAGTTCGGATTCGTACAGGGTGCGGGTTTTATCTACGTTAGAGTCACCGTCCGTCAATAATATGATGATTTGCGTCTTGTTGTTCGGTTTTCCAGAGTTATGTAGTTTTACTTTGTGCAGGTCGATTATGTTTCGCATCTCCTGTTTATAATATTTAGAACAGTTTAGACACACTTGTCACGTGATCATATACAACGTGTGATTAACATGCCTACGATATACGCCTATACATCATTTAGATATATATATAGGTACTTATAAATAATAATTTATACTAAAAGAACGCATTACATTAATATTAATATTACGATTCGAATCGTAATTATATGATTATATTAATGTTGATAGAAGTAATATTAGTTTATTGAATAGATGTACCATTATTACACTATAATAGAATTAAGTGCGTATATTGAAATATATATATAAATACTACAAGTATGATATCGAATAGATACTACAATTATACTATGAGCAATTAGTCGGCGGATCAGTGCTGTGGTTTTAAGTTAACTTAACGTACTAGCTATGAAATAAATGCGACTGAAAATATATTCAAGTGATATGTGAAGTACAAGTACAATATTACATAATAGTACATAAAGCTCCAGCACACGTGCAAAAATAGCTTATATTCAATAGTTGGACAACGCAGCACACTGACCATTAAGGCATCTGCGGTATTAGTCATTCCAGCAAGGTATGGACTATTCCACAGCTTCTCTAGGATTGTAGCCTTGGAGTAATCGTCATTCAGATTTATGCTAATTTCAATTTTGCTAGCGAAGGCCAATGCCGCGATGTGTGTAAAATTAGCACCTGTCATCGATAAAACTGGACTATAGTTTATATATATTATTATGTATGTCAATAATATACACATCAAGTATCCTATAGAACAATAAGTGCAGCTCCTAAAAGTATATATATATATATATATATATATAGTATTCGATATTATCCATTAATATTAATTATATAAACTGTATTACATAATTAATATCAAATTATATTTAGTTAAATATATATAATAGTATATAATGTAATATAATACGAATGTATTATATATGATAATAGTTAATCTATGTAATTCCATACTACAATTAATTATATGTGTTTAAATGACTAAATTATATTAAAATTTATCATAATGAATTATGTATTTAAAATATAATAGTATACTATAATATATTAGTATTAGTAGTAGTAGTAGTAGTAGTAGTAGTAGTAGTAGTAGTAGTAGTAGTAGTAGTAGTAGTAGTAGTAGTAGTAGTAGTAGTAGTAGTAGTAGTAGTAGTAGTAGTAGTAGTAGTAGTAGTAGTAGTAGTAGTAGTAGTAGTAGTAGTAGTAGTAGTAGTAGTAGTAGTAGTAGTAGTAGTAGTAGTAGTAGTAGTAGTAGTAGTAGTAGTAGTAGTAGTAGTAGTAGTAGTAGTAGTAGTAGTAGTAGTAGTAGTAGTAGTAGTAGTAGTAGTAGTAGTAGTAGTAGTAGTAGTAGTAGTAGTAGTAGTAGTAGTAGTAGTAGTAGTAGTAGTAGTAGTAGTAGTAGTAGTAGTAGTAGTAGTAGTAGTAGTAGTAGTAGTAGTAGTAGTAGTAGTAGTAGTAGTAGTAGTAGTAGTAGTAGTAGTAGTAGTAGTAGTAGTAGTAGTAGTAGTAGTAGTAGTAGTAGTAGTAGTAGTAGTAGTAGTAGTAGTAGTAGTAGTAGTAGTAGTAGTAGTAGTAGTAGTAGTAGTAGTAGTAGTAGTAGTAGTAGTAGTAGTAGTAGTAGTAGTAGTAGTAGTAGTAGTAGTAGTAGTAGTAGTAGTAGTAGTAGTAGTAGTAGTAGTAGTAGTAGTAGTAGTAGTAGTAGTAGTAGTAGTAGTAGTAGTAGTAGTAGTAGTAGTAGTAGTAGTAGTAGTAGTAGTAGTAGTAGTAGTAGTAGTAGTAGTAGTAGTAGTAGTAGTAGTAGTAGTAGTAGTAGTAGTAGTAGTAGTAGTAGTAGTAGTAGTAGTAGTAGTAGTAGCAGTAGTAGTAGTAGTAGTAGTAGTAGTATACTATACTATTATAATAGTACTATGTATACTAATATAGTAGTAGTGTTTATACGTACCGATGGGTAGAGCGCTGACGATATCCATTGTGAACTGCTTAATTTGGAAGAAATCGTGTTCTCCGGTGGAATTAGAGGCGTCCATTAAAAACATGACGTCGGCTTCACATTTTCCTTCCTCTATATATGTTTACATATATATATATATATATATATATATATATATATATATATATATATGTGTGTGTGTATATATATATATATATACATAAATACATTTGAGTTAAATATTATTAGATTGTATACAGTGTCATTTTTAAAAATTGATAAATTGATAAATAACCTGCTTTACATAGTTGTGTATTACAACGTATAATTTGTTCGTTTTCACTGTTTTTATCTTTTCTTGATCTCCAACCTCCTCCACAAGTTTCGTTACACTTGCCAAAATCAATGTTATGATATAGATCGGACTCTATATATATATATATATATATATATATATATAATGAGTAAATGAATTAAAATGAATTGTAATATTATAATAAACTTTAATGCAATTAATTTCAATTAAATGTATACATTATATTATAAGAAATAAATCATATTTATATTATTTAAATTTAAATTATATGTTAACTATTATAACGTTGCAATGTATTATATTCCTCCAATACGAACCTTTGCATGGTTTTTTATTACAATCATTAATGTCAAAGTCACATTCGACGAACAAGTACTCTTCTATTGTTCCATTGATACAATACTTAAAACGATACCGATAGCCCTCGTCGCATAGTTCATTACACGTACTATATGTGCCCCAATCTGCAACACATCACATAGCACATTGTTAGCGCCACGTATTCAATAACGGCCCTACACGATAACACGACAACATCGGGTAGCTATACATATAAGGATATATACATATAAGGATATATACATATAAGGATATATACATATAAGGATATATACATATAAGGATATATACATATAAGGATATATACATATAAGGATATATACATATAAGGATATATACATATAAGGATATATACATATAAGGATATATACATATAAGGATATATGTGAAAACGTACGTATGTGCGATGTATACAACGAAATAGAGAATGGCATGTTAAGTGTACATGTAAAATGAGGGAATATATCATACACCTATCATATAACTGAATATAATAAATGGCTGATATGTATGTATACATATATAATTATCTCTACCTATATATATATATATATATATAATATATAGATAGAAAACATAATTATAATTATGGTATTAAGTTAATACTATTAACATATAGGGGACAATGTTCATTAATACTAACAGTATGTTTGTCTGCTGAGTTGTGAAGCTTTTATTAGGTATCTGTCCTCGGGTTTCAGATAAATCTGAGTTGTATTAGGTTGTGCTGCTACTCGTAGGGAGCACAATGCTGCAGTAGTTAATGGGTAGCGATGAGGTAGTTAATGGGTAGTGCTGCTGTAGTTTATGGGTAGCGTTGCAGTAGTTTATGGATAGCGCTGAGGTAGTGTATGGGTAGTGTTGCAGTTGTTTATGGGTAGCGATGCAGTAGTTTATGGGTAGCATTGCAGTAGTTTATGGGTAGATCTGAGGGTATTCACTATAGTTACAATAGTAGCGTAACTACTGATAATTTACGCGCAATTGTAATTCGTTTTAGATTAATTTAATTTTAATACCAACATTTATTATAACTAATTAAACTTTATATATTACGAATCACAATTATCTATAATACACATACATTAAATGTATGTTATAAATATATAATTATAATCATGCTGTATTTTGTTTGATTTATAAAACTACTATGTGTAATTGAGCATACATTTAAATATGAATTCGATGTATCGATAAGGCTATTGTCACAATAGGGCTATTGTCACAATATCCCTTAGACGTATACTACTAAAGTTTTAGCATATATGTTATTATAATATATATTGATATTAGCTATCATTATACATGGTTTTGACTTGAACAACCCAAATTATAAAAACATAAAATACTCAAAGTGAGATAATAATATACTTATAGTGGACTTCATTTTAAGTGTTGATTATTTATGTTTTATTTTATTCGTAAACTTATAATACTTATAAACATCTAATACATATTAATAAATTTTAAATTATGTGATAATTCATTATAGATTATTAGTTTTACATAATTGACAAACTATAATTCATTTGGATCATTATTTCGTTATATATATATATATATATATATAGAGTATACATTATAATAGAGTTTAGTATAACTAACCTATCACTGCTATAGATAATGCTATCATTGTGTGTATTTTCATTATATTCGTATATATCTGTGTGAAATAATGTTTTAATTTATAATAAAATTATTTATTGATTCTACTATGGTATATAATATATTATATACATTTGTTATTATATGTAATATATATATGTGATATATATATATATATATATATATATATATAATATTAATTAATAATTACTAATTATAACATTAAAATCAAAATTAAAAAGATAATTTACAAACCGAAACACTAGTAACTGCCAATGCAATAGTTTCCGATGAGATCGCACGTTAGACGACGAGACAAAGTGTACAGAATAACTTGAACTGGTCCCCTATTTATACTCACCTAAAGGACATACTTCGGAGGACACGCTTTCTTACCGGCCTATCATCGTCCGTCTTAATTCTACATTACAGATATTACGATACATGAGGTGATCAATCATACTGCACCACTCGCGACATCGGGTATATTCAATAGCACGATACTTGGAAATATAATCAAATCGATATGTGTATATCATCAGCATTGTATCGATATAATTAATTACAGTACGGCGTATTTATTGAATACATGCACTTTACATAATATATAGTTAATCAATAAATAATTTAATACAAAATGTATATTTTATTTACAAATATACATTGCTTTTCTATATGTTATTAACTTTATTATATTTAATTTAATGGTATACGTATTGTAATTTTTAAAATAAATTAGAATTTATTTGTAAACAAGATGTAAAATAGCATATATGCTATTTTACACCTTGTTAATTATAATAAATAAAAATTTATTAAACATCATTACTAGATCACATACCAATATCTATATTAAAATCAATTACAATTGTATTATTGGACAACTATTTGCTGACTTTAAAACACTCTTTAGATATCGCAATACTATGTATATATGTTAATTTATAAGTATATATATATGTATGTATCTGATTATTTATTTAGATACTTAAATAAACCATAAATGAGTTTTAAATAGTGAATATATTTAGAAATAAAAATAATAAAATCAGGTAATTACTAATTAATGCATATATGTAAATGTACATAAATTTTATGTATACATAAAATATAAAATAATAAAATAGACCGGAATAAAATAAATATGTAATAATGACAAACAATATACGTATTAGAGGTTCCCACCTGATATATACTTAGATATATTGATAGAGGTGGGAGTGAATTGCATAGAATAGGAGAAATGTAACTAAATTCAAGAGCATTGGTTTTTGAGGGATGATGAATAGAGGTAGAGAGTAGATGAGAACATTTTTCACAGAGAAGGAAGGTAATATTATTGTATTAGAGAATCAGAAATATTGTAGAACAATTCGAAGATTATTTTGATTAATGAATAAATATTATAATTATAATAGATAGTATGCGATAAGAGGAGAGTTTTTTAAATCAGATCCAGGAAGGTAATCATTTATATGAGGAAGTAAAGAAATTGCCACGAATAAGTACGTTATATGTGTTACGGTTTGGTGGGGTATAACTCGACTTAGGGGAGATAAGGGAAGATTAATTAGGATTGCTGGTTAGTATTTATTCTTGGCATGTTACTATAATAATATAGTATCCTACTTATTAAATATAGTAATTAATATATCAAGTTAAGAATATTACCGTGAAGGTATAAGTTGAAAAGTCTAAGTGTTGCAAGAGCATAATATTCATAATGAATTTTGAGAAAATAATTGCATCATGATTTTTATTGACAAGTATATTTAAGTCACCTATATGTATTGTCTTATGTGTGCTAAGTAATACAACAACATAATATAGTTCAGTAATGAAATTTGTAAAACTAAGTGAGGGAGATCGATATATTATAATTATTGTGATAATAGAGTTAGACTTATTTATGATAGTACGTGTTACAACTTTTGATCTACATAATTCAAGTGTATGTAAAATTATACATTTAAATGTGATCGTTTTAATATTTCAATTCCACCATAATTTCCATTAATTATACGAGAAAAATTTAAATAATTAAATGGTTGTTTAGTGAGGTATTAAATTGTGGAAAGATTATCATCTGATAGCCATATTTTCGTAATAATTCCGAAAAAATAAATGTTTAGTTCTATATAATAATCAATAATCACTTCAGGTTTATTTCTGATCGATATTATATTTTTTAAATCTGATTTTGTATACTTTTTAGTAGTAGTAGTAGTAGTAGTAGTAGTAGTAGTAGTAGTAGTAGTAGTAGTAGTAGTAGTATTAGTAGTAGTAGTAGTAGTAGTAGTAGTAGTAGTAGTAGTAGTAGTAGTAGTAGTAGTAGTAGTAGTAGTAGTAGTAGTAGTAGTAGTAGTAGTAGTAGTAGTAGTAGTAGTAGTAGTAGTAGTAGTAGTAGTAGTAGTAGTAGTAGTAGTAGTAGTAGTAGTAGTAGTAGTAGTAGTAGTAGTAGTAGTAGTAGTAGTAGTAGTAGTAGTAGTAGTAGTAGTAGTAGTAGTAGAAGTAGTAGTAGTAGTAGTAGTAGTAGTAGTAGTAGTAGTAGTATTAGTAGTAGTAGTAGTAGTAGTAGTAGTAGTAGTAGTAGTAGTAGTAGTAGTAGTAGTAGTAGTAGTAGTAGTAGTAGTAGTAGTAGTAGTATTAGTAGTAGTAGTAGTAGTAGTAGTAGTAGTAATAGTAGTAGTAGTAGTAGTAGTAGTAGTAGTAGTAGTAGTAGTAGTAGTAGTAGTAGTAGTAGTAGTATATTAGTTATATATTTTTAATATTAACTATGCTTTTATAAGCTTATTTCTGTCATATTATTAAAATTTTATAAATAGACCGATACTAGTTAGCATGCACATATTTTAACGACGCCCGCCACAGACGTTCTAATTAATTTCTTATATTGATTTTTTGGTTTTTTATTTATTTATTGTGTTATTTAATTTATTTTTTTATTTTTAGTTTCTAAAGAAAAACAAATTTATATTTATTTAATTTATCGTATATGTTTTATTGATTGCTTATTAATAATACATTGGAAAATGTATATTATATATTATAATTGTATTTATTTTTACGTATACGTTAATATGTGTATACATTTATAAATCTATAGTTATATACACTAAGCAAATATATCTAATATTATATAATATAATTTTGTGAAATATATAATATAATTTTGTGAATATTATTTGTTATGGATAAATGCCTACAGTGTAGCAGAAGTGCATCAACTGATAGTATTACATGTGCATATTGTAGTAATATCATACATATGCTATGTTTATTTGATGCTAATATTATTGATGTACAGATTGCACATAATAATAAAACTAAATCACCAGCTAATTATGCAAAATCTATATTTAATAGTGATAATTTTACTTTTAAATGCAATTCATGTATATCATATCCAATTACTATTAATACACCTGATACAATTGTACCACAATTATCTAATATTAATGAAAAACTGGATGATATTAAAAAATTAATAAAATCTACCTCTGAAACTATTAATGATAATAATAATTTTAAAATGTCTTACGCGGATTCATTAAAAAAAATGACTGATTTATCATCTCAATTAAACACATCATTGCATACTAACAAACATAGTAGAACTATTAGTGTTGACCCTTTGGCTGTTGACAATAATAATACTTCATTAATGGTTGTAATTGAGAATATACCTCATGATGTTAATAATATGGATACATTAAAATTAATTTTCAATTTCCTAAAATTAAACATTAATACGATAATCAATGCTAAATTTAAGAATCGTAATGCTATTATAACCTTAAACTCATTATTTTCTAAAGATCAATTACTATTTTCTACCTCATTACTGCGTAATTCTAAATTTAATTATCTATTTATACATCCTATATTATCATCTGATGATATGTATTTTAAAAAAATTGCATATCATGCTATAAAAAACAATTTAATTACTGGCTATAAATGCGTTTTTAATAGAAGAAATAATAAATTTGAATTAAGATATATTTTAACTAATGATGCATCTAATAAAATCAACTGGAGTATTAATCCATTTATACCATCCAGCGATATGTTTATTACTTGGGAAAAATCTTTTGACCACTATATTAATGGATTAAAAGATAATAATTCATCATCTTCCATATATAGATATAAAGATATTAGATCTAGTACTAACTCCTTACCATCTAATTCCATACCATCTAACTCCATACTATCTAACGCCACTCCTACTACCTCCTCCATATCCAACTCTATGTCATCCGAATGACGTCCACCTTATATAGCCCTTCACTCTCCCCTACGATGTACTCTCTTTAATGCTAGATCTGTTAGGAATAAATATGACATGCTATCACAATATATATGTGATTCACATTTTGATCTAATCGCTATCACTGAGACATGGCTATCTGATGATGATTTAAGTATTTCATCACAGCTTACCCCCAATAAGTTTACACTAATTCAAGACAATAGATCTAAGAAAGGTGGTGGTGTAGCCCTGCTCTACAATAGTAACCTAACTGTTATTAATACATCTATCCATTCTCTAACTTCTTGTCAAGTTATTTCATGTCGAATAAAATGTTCTACACAATGCCATTTTACTCTAATATTAATTTATCGTCCCCCTCATTCCAACATTCAAACATTTATTACTGAACTCGGACAAATAACTTCCTTAATCTCATCTCCCAATACCCTACTACTAGGTGATTTCAATATACATGTCAATACTCCCTCATCCACCCCTAACTTCCACCAACTAATATATGAGCACTCTCTGACACAACACGTATCTTTCCCTACTCATATCCACGGAAATACACTCGATCTTATCATTACACCATCTGACTCCACGATTATATCCAATATCTACCGAGACTTACTCATATCTGATCATTACGCCATTTGCTTCTCGTTAGCATTCCCTATACCTCACATTCCTACTCAATTCACTCAATACCGTAAGATCACATCTATCAATTCCTTGTCTTTCTCCAACCATATCATTACATCACTCTCTACATCCACCTCTAAATTTCCTATTCATATTGACTGTCTTAATCACAATCTTAAATTAGCTCTTGATTTATTCGCTCCATTATGTGTTCGTAAATCTCATACCAAACCACGGTCTCCTTGGTTTAACTCTGATTTACATAACCTCAGACTTATTTATCGTCGGAATAATAAACGCTGGTCTCTTTCCCACTCTCCCTCTGATCTTATATCTCTCAAGAGTTCTAGATGTAATTATCGATGCAAGCTATCCTCTACTAAATCATCTTATTATATCAATCTCTTATCTGATCTTAATCCAAACTCTAAGAAGGCTTTCGACCTGTCTTTTTCCATTATTGGAAAACATAAAAAGAAATCCCTCCCTGAACGAGATGATATGACTCTATGTGCAGACTTTGCACAGTTCTTCCAGGATAAAGTAAAAAAGATAATCGATCATCTCCCTAACTGCCTTCCTATCAGTTATGATCAAATTCTCGCTTATCCTCATCACTGGTCCTGTTTTGAATCGCCCTCTCCCTCCTTCATACTCCATTTAATACAGCGATCTAAATCTAACTCTCCCATAGACCCCATTCCACTACTCCTTCTCAAGAATATTGCTCCCACTTTGATCCTACACTTTTGTGACATTATTCGTACGTCCCTATTTACCTCTGTGGTTCCTGATTCTATGAAGTTAGCCTACATTACTCCAATCCTCAAGAAGTCCTCACTTGATACTTCCATTCTTTCAAATTACAGACCAATTTCTCAATTGTCTACTATTTCGAAAGTACTTGAACGGGTTGTTTCCAGTCAGCTCACCTCATATTTGGTGTCAAACTCTATTGCTGACAAATTCCAAAGTGCGTATCTTCCCCTTAGAGGTACAGAGACAGCTCTAACTAAGATTATTGACGACATAGCTATTTCAATTGACTCCAACTCCCCTACGTATTTAATACTTCTTGACCTTTCGTCTGCATTTGACACTGTTAACCATGCTATTCTTAGTAATAGACTAAATTCTATTGGAATTCATGGCCAAGTTCATAACTGGCTAATGTCATTTGTTTCGAATAGATCGTATTCTATTAGGATTAATAACTCGTCCTCTTCTCAATTCACTCAAGCTCATGGTGTCCCTCAGGGGTCAGTTCTTGGGCCAATTCTTTTCATTATCTACATTCTCCCCATCCAAGCCATTATCTCCAAATATCCTCTCGTTAAATATCATCTATATGCTGATGATCTCCAACTGTATACCTCATTCCCACCCCATACTGATCATATTCACATAGAGTCATCTCTTTCATCATGCCTGGCTGATCTACGTTCTTGGTTCTCTGTGAATTCACTCTCTCTCAATATTACTAAAACTGATTCTATAATATTTTCTAAATCCAATACATTTTTCAAACTTACCTCTCCTGATCTCCTTTCAATTCCCACCTCCTCAATAGTTACCACCCTTGGCATTAGGCTATCTTCTAACCTCGACTTCTCATCCCAAATTTCTACTATTATACAAAAGGCCCAATACTTCATCTATAACATTTCTAAAGTACGAAGAAAGCTTACTTTCTCTGTCACTCTTAATCTAATTAATACTCTAGTATTTAGTCGCATCAGATATTGTATGTCATTATACACATCCATATCCATCCGACTCCTAAGGAAATTAGAATCTATACAACGTCGATCGGTGCGTCTCCTCTACTGCCTGAGAAAAGATGATCATACGTCAATAACACTGCTAATGAAGACCCTCGGGTGGCTTCCTGCTAGAAAACTGGCCGAATATCAACTTCTCTGTTTGGCCCATAAAGTCGTTTATACTGGAGAACCTGAATATCTAGCTGATCTGATTAAACCATTCTCTACGAGAGTTCAAAGATCAGCTAACCGTTA